>CM060944.1:372789544-373389544 GCA_030765085.1 Allium cepa | reverse complement strand
AGAATCAAGTGAAATTTTCTAACTTAGACCGGTGTATATCACCTCAAAACCTTGTACTCAAATCCTGGATCAAGAACTTTCATGCGAATAAAATGATCTACCTACGACTTACGTACTTTATTCCATTGTTTTTTTAACCATGCCAATTACTTTTTAATCACATTTCTTTACACATATAGTATATCGTTCAATACTAAAATCATTTATGAAACATTTCATAGAATAATACTCCAATTTATACTTATATAATACTCTACTACATCCTAGGAGTATATACACAAACATCATATTCGTTTTACTTAATAAGGATGTTCAACAAATTTAAAAATTTATTTAAACTATTTCCTTCTCAATCCATTAGTTATAAAAACCCAACTTCTATATTTTCATAAAAACATAGCTTTAGCTCAATAACAATTCGAAAGTCTCCGACTGTTCAAAATCGCTGAAAATTCCATTTTATTTTAACAAACGAAAACTTCCAAACCACATATTATAACATGATCCACATACCATAACGTCCTAATGCATAGGATACATATGTTCATAAATAACTTAATAAAGTCTCACTAATTTATTAGACATGCTTCACTATAAAGGGAGAACATGGAAAGGTTTCATCATCTATTCCTAGTTATGCCACTAACACTTGGGCTCTGTACATAACATACATATTAAAAATTCTACATAGAAAGTTCATATCGAATTTCTTTAAAGAAAAACTTTAGAACCAAAAACACAGATTTTATTCCAAATCATTTTGAAATAATAAAATATACATATACCTTTTTTATATTAAATCATGCTTTCAGGATTAAATCAACATCTATTTTTCCAAAACTACTCTGTAGCAAACTACTATGGTAGCATCCCAACATTCCGATGATATTCTGGTCATCAACATAATTATTTTCAAGTGATAGAAGTGAGTTCAGTACATCCAAGTCATAATTTTGGGACTTACCCAAAATCATCTTCAAAGAGGTATCAAATACTTCGTATAATAGTGCTAAGTATCATGATGCCAATTTCTTATATTAATTTCCCAAATTATTTACTTGAAAAACATTTTAAAAGACTTCAGGATTTAAGTTCTCAAAATTTCAATTTAAATCATCTTCGTTTATAAACCATATTTTATAAATTACTTTCTTATAAAAAATCTTTTTCTTAGAAATTTTACACTAAACTCCTATATAAGAATAAACCACTAAACCAACATTATTACCAAACACCTTATAATCAAACTATGAAACTCAATCTACAAGTTGTTTATTTTAATGCACTTAGAAATACTATCTACCCAACTTATGAAATAAATGGTAAATTGCTCATAAACTGGCCGAACACAAATCAAATGTCAACAAACAATAATCAATGTTCATAAATTGGTCGAGCATGACTAATCTAGTCAATGAGGGATAATAATGAACATCATTAATCCCACATTAATTAAACTACATTTTACACTTATATAAATTACTTATATATAACAATTATATATACACTCTCACATGTACAATACACTCAACTCATTACAGGAGTCGCTTACCTTATCTATAATGAGTCATACCCAACCAAAACCAAGGTTCTTTCTTAACCTTTAGCTCTAATACCATGCTGTAATGGCCTGCCGTTTTAACCCCCAAATGTCGATACTAATACATCTATGATATTCATGTGCCGATCACCTAAGTATTGGAAAGACAGACTGTTAGGGTAAATAAAAGGAAAAAGAAAAAGAAACAAGGAAGAAAGAACATAACACTAGAATCTCAAATCAAAATGATAACATATAATATTAAAAGACATTAAAACTGCCACTCTAAGATATGTAGCATTTCAGAGTTATAATCCTAAGTTCTATCATCAACATGGATAGTTATAATAGTCTGTTCCCACAACTGCTGATATATACATAATAGTAATGCAGTGGAAATAATACTACTATGGTAGGTGAAACATCTAGCTCATCTACTTGAGCTCCAAAGAATATCCAATGAAAAACATCCTTTCTCAAACTGCTTGAAAGAGCACTCAAGGAATTAAGGAAAAAATAAAACCACAAGTCCAACAAAAAGTTTGGTGGAAGAAACTCAAGAAATATGATGCATTCATATCTCAGCACCTTTTGAGATAAACCGAATCACCAAAACGATTTTCCCCTCAAAATAGCCAACCATCTAATAGGTATGTATAGAAATATTATAGATACTATCTGGGGTGTAGAATATAAATCAAAAAGTAATTGTGTTTCGTATACACCATAATAATATTAGTTACACAATCAATGCCGCTAAGGTTCGTTCGCATGTATAGATTTTCCATTGGAGGTGACCTCAATAAATTAAGAATGGTCCTCCAGACAAGGTTAAAGATATCCTTCCTAGTAGCATATGTCTCTAGATAAAATATACTTTATGAAAAACATAGCCGGTCCACCCATGATCACGTGGCACCGAGTATCTTTGCCCTCACATGCATATATGAAAGCATTACTAGATACAGAACGATATACCCTTAGATTAGCTAAACCCTTTGGGTATGCCCCATACTCTAGTTTCTGTCATTACCTATGGTGAAGTCACATTTGGCATCTCATAATATGAATCATCATCGCTCGAACAGATTTTGAATCTCCCTTTCGATTCCAACATCTCTAACAGTCCATGAATCCCCACATAGATTCTAACATCTCCAACAGATCACGAATCTCTACATGGATTTGAGCGTCTCGAACGGACCTTGAGTCTCCACATAGATTGTAGCATAAGTCCTCCGACGAAAGCTAATGTTGTCCTTTTCTTGGGATCACCCTCAAGATTGACAGTCCTACATAATAGCATCATTCAAAATGTCTCGATTGTACCTCGTACAAAAAAATTATTCATTTAATAAGCTATCGACTTAATTAAATAATTAACTTACACTAATATTTTTATTTAAGATTAGTCACCTTAATAAAAACTAATCCTCCTCCTCTAAAACTCTTCCCACCTAAATGAGAAACCTGCACCACCATTGCCACCACTTCACTCCCCGATTTCTCTCTCTCTTATTGACCATTGAACTCCTCCTCTTGAGTACTTTGCCGCCAATCCCTTGCCTTCACACTCGAACCGACCCTGCCACCGTGACCTAGAGGCATCTCCCATCGCATGCGGTTGGACACGATCACCTCCCGATCACCATGCTCCACTAAATTCTTTCTACGGGTGCTCTATGACACCACAAACCCAAATCTAACTTCCATTTAGCCTCATATCGGCCGCACTCTCTGTAATCCTAAACCCTGGTCTGGCTAAGCCCATGTCTTCACATTCAAGCTTCATAGAACTCCACTGAGCCCATCCAAATCTATACCAAAATGTAGATCGCCTTGATACGAATGAAAATGTCCAAACTTTATATTTTTTAATCGAGTAGATTCTGAATTTTTAATTTTGATGTTTCGCTTTTTCCTTGTTTTAGATTTTGAAGGTTACATGACATTTGAAAAGAAAGAAAGGAAGGATCATAATATTGGAGTGTTGAAGTGTATAAGTGATGGGTTATATTAAATTTGTAAATTTTTCGGTAGCTAGGCGCATATAATTTCGTTTGCATACAATCCACGAACGAAAAAATAAAAATACGATCCTATGCAAGAATGTGACATGATCATAAAACAATAATAAAATATACTGATTAGTTTATTCTGCAAAATCAAAAAAATACCGTCGTTTATCGAAAAATCTAAAAACGATAAATTAAATATTTTTCAAACTAAAAATTATGGAAAAATCAAATAAAGTAAATTAAAAATATGTTCATAAAAATTGAGTCGTTATATTAAATGTGAATCGGATTTGAATGTTTAAATAAATTAAATATTTCTATTTAAAATGTTAAAATTTTTGGGTCCTTACATTCTTCCTCCCTTAATAGAATTTCATTCTCGAAATTCCCAAAGGAAGAAAAGTGCCATTGAACCCCTAAGCTTTTACACACAATTAGTTAAAATGTGTTATTAAATTTTTAAATCCCAAATGATACAGAAAATTTCGGTAGTACCTCTTTTGTACAGCTTAATCAGAAAAATTACAACTTGCCACCATGAGTCCAAATCGACACAAGAAAACCAAAGCCCAAAGGTGGCCTCCCTTATCCGGGGTATAAAATCATCAATGACAATATGAACATATACCTATTAGTCGAGCAACCAACTCTACTCATGAAACCCAAAACAAAAGGCAAGCCTTTTGCTTCGTGAACTCATATCTCACTTACGAATAATATCCAACCATATAACTTGCATTTTCAAATGTGAATAGCATATAATTATTTTAAAGCTCGTACGATATACATATATCATCCATACAGAATATCAAATCTGATCACTCACTTGATCATAAAAATTTTGCTTCCGAACTAGTATCATTCACTCGACTTCCCTACTGCAAACTCCAATCAGGTTCCTTGATTAGAAACTTACGCTCTCCTTACATAGCTATACACAATGAAAGAAAACTTCAGACTCAAATTAAAAATCTATATCAAGTGTTCGCCATCAAGAATCGAGTGAAAAATCTAAACTCAAAATCGGGTACTCGAATCTAGATTAAGAACAAATTATACGAATAAAGTGATCTATGTACAATTTACATATTTATTCCATTGGTTTATTAATTATAAAAATTATTTTTAATTCTTATTAATTTCCACTCCTAGTATATTTCCTTTTATGCTAAAATTACTTATGAACCATTTCATTTGAATTTTCTTAAGTTTTTAAACAACTTATAAAACACACTTATGTTTATTAATCACTTTTAAACTTATACTCTTAAATTTCAGGTTTTTTTACTAATCAAAATGTTTAACACATTTAAAACATGATTTACTTACTATCTTCTCAAATTTATAAGTTACAAAAAATTATTTTCTTATATTTCTGCAAAACACTTAGCTTCAATTTATACCAAATTGGAAATTTTCGTCTGTCCAAAATCATCAAAAATTCCTTTTCATTTCAATAAATGAAATTTTCCAAAGAATATCTCGAAAAAAGATGCACAAACCAAACTATCCTAATGGATAAAATCCATGAGTCTATAATATCACTTAACCATAAATTTAAGAACTAGATGCCTAGTTTTATTTCAAATCATTTTGATATAAAAAAATAAAATCATATATCTTCCCATACTTTTGGAATATAAAACAAAATTTATTTTATCAAAACAAATCCAAAGCAAATTATTATGGTAGTGATCTTTCACTTAGAAACTCGAAAATGAACATCAATAATGTTGTAGTCATCAGCAGAATTGTTTTCCAGCGACCGAAGTGAGTTTAGTGCTTTTGTCTCATTTAAAATCCATTTTAAAATATTTCTATCAATGCATACTTCCAAAAGAATACTATTATTATTTTCTTAAAAACTTTGAAAAACAATTTTCATAAACAATAGTATCTAGGTTCTCAAATTCTCAGTTTAAATCCTTTTTTGGTTTGTAAATCCCATTTATAATCCATACTTATATAATTTCGCTTCTTATATAAAACATTTTAGAAATATATATATCTTTGCTTAGATTGTAATAAAAAAACTTTCAATTAAAATTAAATTTTAACTCAACATTATCATCGAATGCCTTATAGTCAAATTGTGAAACTGAATTCACAAGGTGTTCGTACTTAATTCAACCAAAATAATAAATGTTTATCTGAGCCCAAATAATCAATCAATAGCCAATGGTGAATGCTTCCAAACTGGATGGCATGACTAATCAAAATGCAAATGATCGTCACTGAACATTATCATTTTCTAATAAATAAGCACACCATAGATAACTATATAAATTTATGAAAATTATTCTTATATATATAAATATAATTCTTAGTAAAATTATTTTTTTTACCCAATTTTCAAAACAATACCATGTCAGTTTGCCTTATTCAAGTGTTTAGAAACCCCTAATGACATAGTTGTTCCTTCTGTATCGACCAAAATTTATAAACCACTCAACAAATAAATCAACACAATATAAGACATTTTTATAGCATTAACAAATACGGATTATATACATACACACTTAAAATCATTCTAGGGTGGTACTAACCCTATCTCTAATGAGTCTACCCCGCAAAAGCCAATGTGTTCGCTCAACCTAAGCTCTATTACCACATGTAACAACCCATATTTTCGATTCTTAAAAGTCGACACTAATACATCCACAGTATTCACGTACCAAAAAACCAAGTGTTGAAAAGATAGTTTGTTAGGAAAAAAGAAAAGAAGACAGAATAGAATCTCACATCGTGACGAGTAATATATAGTATACAACATATCTTTATACAAGAAAAACTGTAGTAAACATACATAAAATTAGAATACTCTAATCTATCATCAGCATGGACAATTATAACAACTTGTCCTTAAATTGCTGATAAATACAACCAACAAATGAAGAAAAAAATAAAATATATGTGAGTATGTCTTGGAGGCATCCAGCTCGTCTTCTGAAGCTCCAAGCATCCAAAACTATATCTGAAAATATGCTCTGACTGACCCGAGCAGTATAAGAAAAATAGCTCCCAGATCAGTCAAGTGAACTAGCATGAGAAACGCACCTTAATTAGATTTTAATATTATAAAACTTTTCAAAGTAAGGTTATCTCGTAAGACCATGCCGCATATAGACACGGACGGGTTTTTACCTTACGATTAGCAAACTATTTCAAATAGAAAATCCAATGACATTATGATAACATCTAAGGTTGTAAGTAAATATATAAAATAGTTGGAATGCTTGCATCTCATGTTCCAGCATAGTTAGGTACAACTAAATCTTTAATGCACTTATTTGAGAATGGATTCCATCAATGACAAGGCATCAGGGTAACGTCTGCCACAGTACACCTCTAGAAAATATACCGAGGGCCTCGCATGGACCTACCACCGAGATAGGAATGACCTACCCCTTATTGGATGGTACCGAATATTTCATCACCTCGGTTTTTTTGCAACCTTTTTCCAAGAGCTCTCATGCATAACCAAATCCATATATATATATATATATATATATATAAGGGTAATGACAATACCCTAAAAGGTGCGATCCATATAGCCTACCGCATATCTCATGTTTTAGTCATTTCCGGTTGTTGATGCTTATGGCTACGTTTTACCTTTTTAGCAAACCCTACTTAAAATGCTAACATTGTCCACCAAGCAATAATGCGATACCAGTATTCATCCATAGAAGTTGTTCAGGATAAGAACAAACCAAAGGCATTACTTATTCTACATCCTTCTTGGAATCACCCTCAAGATTAGTAGCATGTAGCCCTTACACTTCAAAGATCTCCGTCTTCGATTCCATCATCATCAAGACGTCTTCAATTCGAATGCCTATGCCGGTTCGAAGTAGTTTTTGGATAATATGTCTGATCCCGGTCTCTCCAAACTGACAACGATAGTTTTAAAACTAGCCAACATTTAATAGTCAGTTATTTAACTATGAAATAACAAACAATTCAACTAGAGATTTAACAAAGCATGGTTAAGCACAAAGAGACCATTAAGCCTCTTTAATTAATCATTTCGTCGATTAAAACACTTTATAAAATACTTGTATCAAAATACTTTTACAATGATATGTTCACTAACCCCCTCAACTCTTTTCAATACTTGAAAAATATCGATGTACTTATCTAAACTGCATAAGTCTACTCACAAAACATTCCACTTTCAAAACTTAAAAAAGCTTTCCCATATACTTATATTAATAGCATAAGTATATTCACAAAATACTTCATTTTTAATACTTAGAAAATGTACTCACATACTTATCTCAACGATATAGTATATTAACAAATCTTAAGAACGATTTCATTTTCAAAATCACATTTAATTGAGTTAAAACAAATATCATTTAAAACATTGATAACAATACACCCAAACGCTTTCCATTTTGTAAGTAAATAGATCGTATAGAAATTAGACCAAATATACTAACTACCACTTTTCGATTTTCAAACAGTTTTATCTCTTAATGAACAATGAAATCGAACAAAGTAGAAAACTATTCTTGCCTCGATGCACATTCATAATTCTCAAGATAAAGACGAGTTTCCATACTTAAGAATTTGGTGTTGAGTATGAAAAGAACAATTTCCATGCCACCGTAAATTAAAAATGATCATTTATGGAAATTCGGTCTCGGTCTTTTTATAAATCCCTTTTTACAAAATGCCTTTATAAAACTCCTTACATTTAGAAACTCTTTTTATAAAATATTATTTATGGATCGTAAAATCCCCTTTATAAATATCTAAAAATAATTATAAACCTCCTTTTACAAATCTCTTAATTTATTTACTATACTTCTTTATAAAACATCCTTTATACAATTTATAGTACTCTTTATAAAACTTCTTTTATTAAATATCATTTATAGAACTCATTATATAAATCCTCTAATTTATAACAATTCTTTTATAAAACTCTTAATTCATTTATAATACTCCTTTTATAAATTTCTGAATATAATTACAAACTCCTTTTATAAAACAAACTCCAAATATAAAAACCAAACTCTAAATATAATTATAAAACTCATATATGTTCCATAACAAGTTCATTCCATATTTTACAATAAATTCACAACTTTGATTTATTACTCCAATTTATCAAAATGATAATATTTCCCTTTATACCATTCATAAATGTATTCCTTTATTTATAAAATATCGCTTATAAATCTCTCTTTAACTTATAAAATACCATTTTAAAATATGTTCTTCATTACAATATTTTATATAATATGTTTCATAAATATCTATTCCAAAATATTTCTATCTTCTTTAAAAAAACAATAGCTCTTTAAAATAAAAGATAAGCCCCCTTAATTTTCTTTAAAATAAACATTCATTATTATAGTAAGTTTTCTATAAAGATAAATACTTTTCAAAATAAGTTTAAAACATTTACATATATACACATATTAGAAAAGAATAGTAAAGAAGTTGAAATAAAAGAGAGAAGTTCGAAGAACCCATTCTTAAATAAAATATCTCAAAAAATCTAGAAAGGTTGGTTTTAAAATCATATTTCCAAATGAAAACTATTTCCAAACCAAATAGCAATTAATAGTATTTTTCAAAATATTATATCGAGGCCAATAGTTACTGTATCACTTAACCAAGGATATTACTACCTTCATCACAAAAATGGTTCAACTTGTAATATACGTCAATGTCACATCCATTATGGCCAAACTATCGAACTTCACCAATTAATGATCTATATAATGGTTAAATAACCGAAATCAAAATCAATAGGTATATATTGGAATTAAGAATCACAATATGAAGAAATCTGGATTTCTCTACAAATTTTCCTATATTTCAATTTAAATCGCATTCGCGTTTCAAAGTGGATATTTAACTACAAATAAGTCATCCGAATAAAAATAGAAAATTTTATGTACTATATATCACTGATTATCCAAGAAGGTGAATATTGCTAACTAAAATTCCAACCAACGCTTAGACGTTCCAGTTTGAACTAAAATCGAATGACGTTTGATTTTAGTCTAAAATTTCACTTGCTTCAAATTCAACAAAACTAGTTTCATCATGTAGCTATCGCCATAACGAGAACAACGCAAAAGATCGCGTCTCGATTGGACCTTGTATGGAAAAGTTATTCAGTTAATAAGCTATCGATTTATAATTAAATAATTAAACTACAACAAATATAATGTTAATTACCCTATTAAAAACTAATCCTCCTCCTCCAAAACTCTTCCTCTATAAATGAGAAATCTACAACACCATTTCCATCGCTTCACTCCTTGATTTCTCTCTCTCTCTCTCTGATTGACCATCCGACGAATCAACACTACCGTCGAGCTCCTCCTCTCGAGTACCCCACAGCCGACCCCTTTCCTTCACACCCGAACCAACCTTTGCTACCATGACCTGAAGCCACCTACGATCGCATGTGATTGGATGCGATCACCTTCAGACCACTACACTCCACCAAATTCTCACTGTGGGTGCTCTACGACACCATAAACCAAAATCTAACTTATATTTAGTCTACGTCGACCATGCCCCCTATAATCCTAAACTCTAGTCTAGCCAATCCCACGCTTTCACTGTCAAGCTTCACAGAACTCCATCGAGCCCATTCAAACCTATACAAAACGTAGATCGCCTTGATATGAATGTAACAACCCAAACTTTATATATTTTTAATTGAGTGGATTTTGAGTTTTTAATTTTTAAAGTTTTGCTTTTTCTTTGTTTTTGATTTTGATGGTTACAGAAAATTTGAAAAGAAAGAAAGGAAGGATCGAAGTATTGGAGTGTTGAAGTGTATAAATGATGGGTTATATTAAATTTACAATTTTCTGGTATCTCGCCACATAGAATTTCGTTCATGTAAGATCCACGAATGATAAAATAAAAACACGTTCCCACACAAGAATGTGACACGATCACAAAACAATAATAATATACAGTGGTTAGCTTATTATGTAAAATCACAAAATTACCATCGTTTGCCAAAAAATCATCAAACGATAATTTAAATATTTTCAAATTAAAAATTATGGAAAAATCAAATAAACTAAGTTGAAAAATACAACAATAAAAATCGAGTCGTTATATTAAATTTGAATCAAATCTAAATATTTAAACAAATAAATATTCATATTTAAAACGTTAAAAATTTCGGGTCGTTACAAGTTTTTTCACAAAATCTTAGGAATTAAATTATGAAATGAAAGAGAGATGAAGTGTAAACTTTAACATGGCCAAAAGATCTCCCCTACCCCTTTGGCCAACCAAAACCATGCCCTCCATGTGGACATCACTTCTCTAATCCACCTTACTTAATCGAAGTTTCTTCTTATCTCCTTAATAAAATACAACACTACCTCTCTCCTAAAAGATCTACCAATTACGTCATGCACGATATCATTCATAATTAATTTTCCATAGATGGAAAAATAATTTTTGTTGCTAATCAATTACATTTACACATTACAAAATGTAACAACTTTTATCGAGTAAAAAGTCATTTATCGATAAAATAAGTTTTGGTCACATTATTAATAATTCTTCGAACAATTTATTTTTGTAAACATTTTTATAGAACACGGTTACAATCATTAGTAATTAATTAAAATGGGATTAACAAGGTTATAAAATCACATTTGTAGCATTTAATCCAAGATTCAAATATTTTGATAATTCAGATATTTAAATACGAAGTGTTCAAAATTATGGTTCGTTACATTCCGTTTGGATTCCTAAATAAATTGATCCATTCTAATAGTTTTGCATGATGACATTATCCAGCTCATTAACATGTGGGAACTTTGATGTTTGTGTTAAATAACGCACTAACAATGGGGTTAAAATTGTGAATTACAAATTTTTACATGTTATTAAATTGCATAAGATATTTATTTTGTGTTGTATAAATATATTTTGCTAAAATTAATATTTTGATTAATAAAAGAGATTCAAAATAATGTTTATATGTTATTAAATTTCATTGCCTTCTTTCTTGGTAACTCTGACAATGACAAGCTCCATTGCTATTGAGACTCCTGCTCCACCTATTCGTTCATTCGCCACATGCTCAGCTATAACAAAGCCTCCAGCTCGACATTGCATCATCCTAATGATCTCAATAAAGGAATTGCGTACGGTATTGCTGACATTTTTCCATCTTAGGTCTTGGAATCTATTGTCTTTGTTAGGTAATAAGTTCCGTGGCACCTTCAATTTTCTGTTTTTGGTATGTAGGCACTTTGTTATTATGAGATCTATGGCATGTTTTGTATCACGTAAGGTATATCTCATGTCAAACTCCTATTATGCTATTAATAAAAAGTAGATGGACCTCTTAAAAAATTTCTTAATTTTAGAAAAAATTTAAAATATTTTAATTCAACTAGTTTGATTAAAATATTTCTATATCCCTTATGTTTTTTGAATAAAATTCTGATTTCCTTTATGTCACGACCCATTTTTCCGTATCGATTTAAGCCGACTTTAAACAACACTTGTCAGCCATATCACACGGAAAGACGGATAGTGAAAGAAAGAAGGTAGAAATAGAAAGAAGATAGAAGAAAAGAGAAAAATCAGAATCTCACAGCGGATCGAATAAATTATAATATAAACAAATCTTTACTCAAGACCAAAACTGTTGCTTTATATAACATATACAGACTTTATAACAGAGTTACAACCACACAACTCGGACAGTTATATCAATCCTGTCCTTATAACAATTACCACACAACCAAAAACAGACTGAATATAAACATCTACGAGAATACGTCTCCAGATTCCAGCCCCTCTCCTGAATAGCTTCCACTCTTCCAGCTAACCTGGAAATATGCTCGGTCTGACATGACCATATAGGAAAAACACCAAGCCCGGGTCATTCTGGTATACCAGCGTGAGAAACACACTCAATTTGATTATTAAGGTTTGAAATCCCTTTGAAAATCAAAAGCATCTCGTAAGACCACGCCATAAATAAAACATGTCGGGTTTTTACCTTACGATAGCCACAACTTTTCTTATAAAATCCTCTGATATTATAATTAGGTCTATATACAAATACTTATTCAAATAGCTAAAATTGTTACATGATTAAATTCTAGCATACTAGCCACAAAATGGGTTATATAATAAAAACCGTAAAAGGCACGTAGGAAGAATGGGTTTCCAACGAATGACTAGGCACTGGGATACCACCTATCACAGTACGTGGTCTAGATCACCGTACCGAGGATCCACCCTAATACAACACAAGGCCGGAACCATCCCTTATTGGACATTCCCGAGCAATATCACCCCGCGGTTGGGATCAGCAATCGCCCACACAGCCGAAATAAAAGGGACTTCTAGACAGATATAATCTCACCCTACTTGGACGCTACCCACTTAGCCTTGCTGCATAACCCCTGATTTTCAATCATTCCCAGTTGTTGAAGCTCGAGGCTAAGCGTTACCTTTTTAGAACATATCACTTAGAATGCTCACCGTCCACCTGACGATGTTCTGAAAGCATTCATCCATACAAGTCTGTCCCGGGTTCGAACGGAACCAAAGGCACTATTCCTACTACATCCATTTTGGAATCACCCTCAGGATTAGCAGCGAGTAGCCCTTGCACTTCACTGCTCCATCTTCGACTCCAAGCTCTTGTCTTCATCACGAAAACATTCTCGTTGGATCGAAGTGGTTTTCAGATTACAAATCCAATCCCGGTCTCTTCGAAACAACGTTCACTATTTTCCAGTAAACTCAACCCCAGTTCTTTAGGAAAGTCACTGACGAAATACAAGATCGGAGTTCACCTCCTAACCGTTAGTGGATGGGTCTCCTTATAATTCGTCCTAGAGAACAAACGAGTTTATATGTACGGTATAGCACCTCGAACGGTAACCGTACCATATAATTCTCGAGTCTCCACTAGATATTTCCAAAGTTAGGTTTTTGTCCAAATTTGATAGTTGGTTATTTAACTATCAAAATAATCAATTCAACCAAGTTATTTCCTGTAACAACCTTAAAGCCTTGTTCACCTTTAAAAATCCAAACAGATTACAATATATTTAAGAAAGCTTATTTCATTTGAAATATATATATATATATATAACATTTCTTTCCAAAATATACTTATAAATTTCCAAATATTATTTTCATGTTTAATAAATAAAATACTCTTTATAAAAGTTATTATAAATATTAATTAAACAACATTTATATTAAATAGATTCATATTGAAGAAAATATACTTAAATACTAATTTAATAAAAAGTATCCTTTAAAGAATCATTACAAAATAGTTTAATACTTGAAATAATTTAAATAATACATGCTTAAAAAAAATTATACCTTAAAAAGATTCCAAAAGTAAAAATAAATACCTACTTTTGATATTTCCAAAATATTTATCAATTACTTTAAATCATTTCTAAAATAATATCTATTTTAAAAAAAAAAACTTGTTTCAAAATCAATCCAAACAAAATAAGGCTTATCAGTCTCAACGTTACTTATCAATTCACAATTCACAATTCACAATCACACAGATATTCAAATCAAACAGCTTCCATAGATCGATTCGTATTATATTCTCAAACATAATAACAGGCACATAACAGATATATGCATTAACAACAGATCAGAGATTTTATTGCTAGTAACAATTATACAGATATTATCATATCAATGGCTTACACTATCTACAACAATTTAGATTAACAATTCAGCGGAATGGTGTCTGTTTCCGCTGTCCAGATGTCAACCAGTTTGAACAATCTAAATAAACACAACTATTCAGTTTGGATATGTCTTAACAGATAGGCCATAAAATTATACAATGGCATTCATTTGCAATTGATAATTAAATCCTATCTATGCAAGCTTATAAAATTTTCTTATTTAACTTCACAACTAGTCGTACGACGGCGTATCATCCGTTGTTACAAATCATCTCCTTTATAACACATTATCAT
Source organism: Allium cepa (assembly GCA_030765085.1). Taxonomy (NCBI): domain Eukaryota; kingdom Viridiplantae; phylum Streptophyta; class Magnoliopsida; order Asparagales; family Amaryllidaceae; genus Allium; species Allium cepa. Next base: position 373,375,004 of record CM060944.1, on the reverse strand, counting down.
ATGTGCAATTAATTACAATCACTTAAGAATTTGAATTCATTTCAAAGTATAAACATTTATTTTCCTTTAATTATTTCAATTATACTTCACTTATTCAGAACTCAAGGGTTTATAAATAAACTATTTTTAAAAGCTTGATTACTTAATGATAAAATAATTTATTTAAAATAACTCAAATTAATTAGACTTATAGTAAAACAAAATTAAATTCCTTTGTCAATATAACTCCAAATAAATCTTTATATTTATGGAAATCGATTTTTAAAAAGTTTTACTTTAAATCACATGCTTGTTGTAAATATGGAAAGACAAATACATTTTATAAACTTACACAAGAATTTACTTTTTAACTAGTTTCTGTTAAAAATTTAAAACCTGTATTTCATTTTATATGTTTCAAGCAAAGCTATTGGGCCGAAACCCCAAATAAAAACTCAAGACTAAACAATTTAAATCCTATTTTAAATTTCACAAAACCCAAAGCCCGATATAATCACAAACCCGATACCTAAAATAAATGACAATGCAATCCAGTTGGGCCGAAGCCCAAATCCCAAACTCCTTCCTTCTCCTCTCAATACATCCTACCTGCAGACGAATGTCCACCAGAAAACGATAACACCAACCGGAGGAGAATCAATCTCCGACCAACACACCAATCAACTCTCTAGAACAAGAACAGATCAGAACGCAACACGCCCTGCATCGAATCCTATCTTCTTACCTAACCCAAAACTACCATGCCGAGCATCTCGTGCACACGGTGCACGTGTATGCCATCGCCAGTGGCCATCATCCTACTACGGCACCGCGACCAAGTCTTGATCTACCCCCAGATCCAAATGCCAAACCCCATCGATCGGAAAACGACCTTCAGCCTCACCTAATCTCCTACCAGAAAACGAACAACCCCCACAAATCAAGCTACTGCACCCACGACCGACCCCTATTTCACACACCACCCACCTCACTCGAAAGCCCATACATGCGGTCGCCTCTCCACCCAATATCTTAAATTCCGGTCACTCCATCGTCACCTAATTTGACTCCGTGTCCACCATTGCCGAGACTCCCTTAAAACCCTAAAATTGGCACGAACAACCAAACCAAAACAAAAATCAATATTCTGCTACGGTCAATCCCTTCCTGACATTCACTAGCCCTCCCTGATCTGGCCGTTCCACCCCTCGACGACGAGGTCGCCTGAAATTCATTTTTGAACTGAAAGTGTTCATCTTCCAATTTCTTAAGCCATAGTTCACTAAAAATTCCAATCTAACTACTAAAATTCATAATTTTCTATAAACATCCAAATTGCATGCATGGATCTTTGAAATAAAAATATGAAATTTTTAATAAAGCACTTTGTTTACTGTAAAACCTATCGTAGAGGAACTTCACAGCATAAATTTTCAAAAATCTATTTTTAACACAAGCTATACTAGAAAACAAACAGATTTCTAGTTTACATCAACATGCATAATGGCCTAGCTGAAGAGATATTGATTTTTGAATGCTAAACAAACATAAGCATTTACAGAAAATAGAGTTCCAGTTTTTAAATTTTAGTTTCTCACCTTGAACATTTTTGATTTCAGAAGCTTTAAGAGTTGAAATTAAAATCTTTAAACTGAAAACTTGAATTTGCTTTTGAATTCTCCTGATGGTTTGAGTTTGAATAGAGATTTGCTTCCTGTTGCAACATTTCCAGACTTGATTTTACTGAGTATTTCTTCTTATATTAACTTTGTTTTCTGATTGTAAATAATTGAACAGAGGTTTTTTTATTAAGTTACTTGTTTAAATTCTCAAAACAATAGTTCAGATCAAGGACAATAGATATATATAACTTTGCAATATTAATGTTAGACATAAATTGATTTTTGGAGGTTGAAGTGAGATTTCCAAGCAGAGAGAAAATTGAAAAGAAATTTGAATAATTATGTTGGATTTCTCAAATTTTAGGTGCCAAATGTTAGTTTATCTATTAATAAAAATTAATCACCTTCTACCCATTGTTTACACATTGTTAAAAATTGTTTTCTGGTTTTGTTAATTGTTTTTATTAACTTGTTTTTCTTAATAGTAAATGACTTTGAAATCTTATCTACACATAAACTATAAAATGTTTTAAGGTGTATATGTAAGTATGAAATTTGATAATCTATAGTTATTTTTGCTTTAAACAAAATTAGTGGTTGCATTCTATATCTTCACACAAATTTAAACACGAAATTTTTCATCTAAACTTATGATATGAATTTACACTTTATAAAACCCTTCTTATATCATTTATTACAAAACAAGAATTACAAAGTGATTTTTAAATCATCCTCAAAGCTTTCATTTATTACTTATATATTATTGAAACATAAGTGAGAAACTATTAGAATAACCTTCTTTGCTAATATACTTGTATATATGTGTTATTTTAAACAAGATAAAATAAAATAACATTTACACTTTCATATAATTTAAACCAAATGAAACTTTGTTAAAAATAAAATCTATACCATAAATTAAATCTAAATTTCTATACCGATAACCTTATATACATATGTTACTTTTAAACAAGATCTACAAAGTGATTAAAATTATTTTAAGTCTTCATGTATATATGTAACCATATATACAATTTTTAATTTAAAATATAGAAATATATTATTTCAAAATAAATCAAGTCACTTCCTTATTTATTAATTTATAATATAAAATATATTTGTACCAAATAAATCAATTCCATTTGCTATATATAAATATAGTTTCTCCTATAATTATTTAAGTGATTTTTATACACATTCTTTTATTTTAACATTTTATCAATTTAAATATTATAAATTTCATTTTTAACGTATTATAGAAGTTTTCAACTTTTTTTATTTTATATAAACAACATTGTTTATATATATGCCAAAATCAAAAATATCACTTTTGCTTCATTAAGAATTTCCATCCAATTTATTACATATAAATTCATTATCATATATGTAAAAATATTTGGTTTTCAATAAAACTAATTTTTTATTATATTTAAACTTTAGAATAAAATATGCATATTTATCTTTAAAACAAAATACATATATTTAATTCTAAAACAATATATACATATTTTACCTTTAAAACAAAATATGCATTCAAGAATTCTATTTAAATCAAATTAGTAATTTAATATAGATTTGAAAACTCAAATTATTGATTTGGGAAAATTGTATATAACTATAAATCATTGATTATTGGGAATATTATATATTAAAATATAATATTATTGAATATTATAAATAATATTCATAATTCGGGATGTCCACAATCCCGGGTCGTTACATTCCTCCCCCTTAAAAAGAATTTCGTCCCTGAAATTCTATAGCTAATGTAGTAGAATTATCTACACAAATTAGAACTGATCATTAACAACTCAAACTACACTGGTAAACACATAGATTCATATCGTATAGCAGAATATACATTACGTTAAGCACCATCCAAAATATTCCTACAGATGTTATCATCATCCATCAACCATACATATATACACAGATATGTTATCACCCTACCAAGAATTTAACATCCATGATGTCCATGGGTCAAAACACATACAAAAAACTATGTACACTTCCTAGAGAAAACAACCCAACACCTACTACGGACTCCCACTACCAGTCCCTCTCGGGCCCTGACAACTCTCTGGCCTCCCGTCACTATCAGGAACCCAAGCAACCTTTGGATTAGGCACTCTAAGAATGAAACCTACACCAGAAGTAGGCTCCTCAATAGCTTCACTTAAATCCCAAATGATAGCATCGTCATTCTCAGATTCGGAATCTTCCTCCACCTTGAATTCCTCTTCGTCTTCAAACTCCTCTTCTTCTACGACCTCAAAATCCTCTTCGCCGTCGAAATCCCCCATTGGATCTTCTTGTTGAAGCTGGGGCTGCTCAACCGGCTCTACTGGTACCTCCGGCTCTTCTTCATACAAGGACGGCTCGTTAAGATCGGCCCCGATCCTTCTGACTTGGTCAAAGTCACCATCTCTTCTAGCTCGGGCCAAAGCTCCACCACGATGGATGATACAGGTTCTCTATAATCAAAACCAAAACCCAAAGATAAGATCCTAAGGTTTAGAATTCTGTAAGCTACGGAGTTCATCAAGGTTTGCATTTAAAAATTTATTTCACCCTTTAAAATTCCTACCATTCAAGATTTTATAAAATCACCCTTTCAAAATAACTTAAGTATATTTTTGAAAAGTAATTATAGGTAAAGAAAATACATACATATATATATAGTAAACAACTTATTTCTTCAATTTATAAATCCATATATATAATAAATTGTTATAAGGGTTTTAAAATTTCAAGAATCCCTTTTTTTTAGAAGTCTATAATTATAAAGTTATCTTTAAAGAGTGGAAAATTTTCAAAAATTTACCAGTTAAAAAGTTTTTTCCAATTTTCTCCAGTAAATAAACTCAGTAAAATCCATTTTCCAAAGATTCAAATTCTAAAGGGTTCAGTTCCTAAGGGTATACTCTAGCCAAAAGGGAAATCAATGCATATACTTAAGGTTGACGGCTAAGACCACTCAAAACCCAGATGATAAATTATTAACATCTCAACCAATCATTTTAAATACCATATATATATAAATATATTTAAAAGTCATATTTTAATATATAAAATATATTTTGGGTAAAATTATTTCATCTACCCCTTTAAAATAATATTGTGTCCGTTGGCCTGGCTCAAGTGTTTAGGGATTCCAATCAATAACGTTAGCTACTCGTATTGACCAGAATCCATATGCCACTTAACCGGTCAATTAACACAATATAAAACCATTTTTTATATGACTAACAAATACGCGCTCTCGTATACGTACATATATACACACTCAGACTCAACCGGTTGCTATAGACTCTATTCCTAATGAGCAACCCACTCAAATCTAGGTATTCACTCAACCTAGGCTCTGATACCACAATGTCACGACCCATTTTTCCGTACCGATTTAAGCCGACTTTAAACAACACTTGTTAGCCAAATCACATGGAAAGACGGATAGTGAAAGAAAGAAAGAAGGTACAATATAAAGAAGATAGAAGAAAAGAGAAAAATCAGAATCGCACAGCGGATCGAATAAATTACAATATAAACAAATCTTTACTCAAAACCAAAACTGTTGCTTTATATAACATATACAGACTTTATAACAGAGTTACAACCACACAACTTGGACAGTTATATCAATCCTGTCCTTACAACAATGACCACGCAACCAAAAACAGATTGAATATAAACATCTACGAGAATACGTCTCCAGATTCCAGCTCCTCTCCTAAACAGCTTCCACTCTTCCAACTAACCTGGAAATATGCTCGATCTGACCCGAGCATGTAGGAAAAACACCAAGCTCGGGTCAGTCTTGTATACCAGCATGAGAAACACATTCAACTTGATTATTAAGGTTTGAAAATCCTTTGAAAATCAAAAGCATCTCGTAAGACCACGCCACAAATAAACATGTTAGGTTTTTACCTTGCGATAGCCAAAACATTTCTTGTAAAATCCTCTGATATTATAATAGGGTCATATACAAATACTTACTCAAATAGCTGAAATTGTTACATTATTAAATTCCAGCATACTAGCCACAAAGTGGGTTATACAATCAAAACCGTAAAAGGCACGTAAGAAGAATGGGTTTCCAACGAATGACCAGGCACTAGGGTACCACCTATCACAGTACGTGGCCTAGATCACCGTACCGAGGATCCACCTAAATCCCCTGCAATACAAGGCTGGAACCATCACTTACTGGATAGTCCCGAGCAAGATCACCCCGCGGTTGGGATCAGCAACCGCCCACACAGCCGAAATAAAAGAGACTTTCAGACAGAGATGATCTCACCCTACTTGGGCACTACCCACTTAGCCTTGCTGCATAACCCCTGATTTTCAATCATTCCCGATTGATGAGACTCGAGGCTTAGCGTTACCTTTTTGGAACATATCACCTAGAATGCTCACGGTCCACCTGACGATGTTCTGAAAGCATTCATCCATACAAGTCCATCCCGGGTTCGAACGGAACCGAAGGCACTATTCCTACTACATCCATTTTGGAATCGCCCTTAGGATTAGTAGCGAGTAGCCCTTGCACTTCACTGCTCCATCTTTGACTCCAAGCTCTTGTCTTCATCACGAAAACATTCTCGTTGGATCAAAGTGGTTTTCGGATTACAAATCCGATCCTGGTCTCTTCGAAACAATGTTCGCTATTTCTCGGTAAACTCAACCCCGCTTCTTTAGGAAATACACTGACGAAATATAAGATCAGAGTTCACCTCCTAACCTGAAACGACCCGACTTTCTTACCCCAGAAAATCGCATCATTTATTAAGAAAGAAAGGGATAGAAAAGAGAAAAGAAAGAAGAGAAGAAGAAACAACATCAGAATCTAAACAGCGGAACGAATAAATTATATTAATAACATAAACATTACATAGTTTACAACCATTATCAGATTTACACAGATATACATCACATACTAGACATTTATAAACACCTGTCTAGTTATACAACTCAATATAGTACAAGAAACAACTCAGAGTACACAGCGGAAAACTACATATATCTACACGCAGAAGCCTCCAGCTCCATTGCTCCTCCACAATTCGTCAAAGTTAACCTGAATCCCTTGCCTACTCTTAGAAATTTGAGTACCCAAGAGTTTAAGAAAAACAGATAAACTCCGGGTCAGACATGGGTCTGGTGTGAGTAACAGGTTAAGGTTGCTTAATTTTTTTTTAAAAACTTTTGAAATAAAGGTATCAGGTAAGACTTCCCACACATAAACATGAAAAGTTTTTACCTTACGCTAACCAAAACATTTGACAGGAAATCCAGTGATATTATAATAGGTCTAGGGTTTTCAAATAAATATGAAATAGCCGAAATTGTTACATTCATTAAATTCCAGCTACTAACCACAAAAGTGGGTAATACAATCAAAACCGTTGGCACTTATTGGATTTTGGATTCCATACAATGGCAGGTCCACTGGGGTACCTCTCGTCACAGTACGTGGCCTAGATCAGCGTACCGAGGAGCCACCCTAACTCGCCTGCAACACAAGGCCGGAACCATTCCTTACTGAACAGTTCCGAACAAGACAACCCCGACGGTTGGAGCTCACAACCGTCCACACAGCCGAAATAAAAGGGATTTCTAGACAGGGGTAAATCTCACTCTCAAGTGGGGGCAACCCACGAAGCCTTGCTGCACCTCCCCTGTTTTAGCCATTCCCGGTTGATGAGGCTTGAGGCTACGATTACCTTTGTAGGACATATCACTTAGAATGCTCGTCGTCCACCTGACGATGTTCTGAAAGCATTCAATCCATACAAGTTCGTTCCGGGTTCGAACGAAACCGAAGGCATTATCTCGTTACACTCCTTTTGGAATCACCCTCAGAGTTAACGATGATAACCCTTGCACTTTAAATCTCCATCTCGGACCTATAAGTACTATTCCGTCAAACTCATTACGGAATCACCCACAGAGTTATACTGACGAATAGTCCTTACACCTCGAGTCTCCACAAAGCTCTACTTTGATTCACGACTTAATGTTTTATTGGAATCGATGTGGTTTTCGTATGTCCAATTATGGAATCCCGATCCCGGTCTCATCGAAATCCAAAGCGTTTCTTTTAGGTCCAAGTTGTTTAAAAAAGTTTAAAACAATTTAATACAGTATCTATATACACACAGATAGATAACTCACAAATCACAATTGTTAATCAACATTATCAAATAACAGGTAATCCATATCATCAATATCAAATTAGATAATCCATATCTCACCATCACAATAGATAATCTATATTATCATCAAAATGCAACCAAGCATTCATGCCACACAACCTGTCTCATTTCTGAGATCACAAAGCATCCAAGACAATCAATGCCATCCATTCATATATAAGCAATGATTTATTTCATCACAAAATAATTAATTTAAAATGAATTAAATTAACTATCTCTATCTCTAATTAATTTAAAATGAATTAAATTAATTATTTTATCTATAATTAACTTAAAATAAATTAAATTAATTACTTCACCAATATAAATCTTGCTTACCCAATCATTTAATTGATTTCAACCAATAAATCATTATTAATCATCTTAATTAACCACCCTTGATTAATTACACTAATTAATAATTCTCAACCAACAGTAATTACCTTTAATTACTTCAATTAATTAATTAATTATAATTAATTTCCTTAATTCTTAATTAATTACATTAATTAATTTCCTTTAATTATTTATAATTGATTAATTAATCATAATTAATTATCTTTAATTACATCATTAATTATAATAATTAATGATCCTTAATTATATTTAATAAAATTATCTTCCTAAATTAATTACCTTGAGTAATTAACTCATAATTATTATTCATCCTAGATTAATACAATTCAGTAATTAACTAACTTAATTACTTAATTAAACCAAATTAATTATTTCTTAATTAATCACCCTCGATTAATTACTAAGTAATTTAATCCAAATTACTTCATATTTAAACATCTTCAATTACTTCCAATCTGTAATTACTAATTAATTACTTCATCAAGTAATTTTCAATCCATAAATTGCATAAGTAATTATCTTTAAAACCTCAAGTGTTTAAAATTAATTAAACATAATTAATTAATTTAAACAATCACATTTAACTAAATTAATTACATTAAGTAATCAATTCCTTAATTACTTCATCAAGTAATTATTCTCAACAATTCACAATTGATTATTATTAAATTAATTTAATTAATTAAAAAAATTTAATCACATTGGTTAATTATTTAAATAATCCTGGTTAATGACCTTCATTAACCCTTCTCTAATTATCTTCATTAAGTAATTAACTTAGATTAATTACAAATTAAATTATCTTTAATTATCCATTAATTAAAGTTAATTATTAAATAAATTAACCTTGATTTAAAATTTAATTACATAATTAATAATTCATTTATCATTAATTTAAAAATCAAATTAATGATCTTAATTATAAATTGATTAATCATTAATCAATATTCATTAATTTCAAATCATTAACTAATTAAATTAATTAACCATTCCTTAATTACCTTATTAATTAAATAAATTTTCAAACATAAATCTTAATTAATTAAGATAAAACATTTCTAAATTATGTTTTTTTTAAAAACAAAATTTATTTAAAATAAAGTACTTTTGAAAATTTCCTTTAAATTCCATTTTAAATTCAAATTTTAAAATAAGAGTAATTTAAACTTATCAAAGTTTAAATAATTTAAAACTTTTTAAATTTAAAGACAAAACAAAAGTTTGTCTTAGAATTTACACTCATAAAAACTTTGAAAACAAAAATTCATTTCAATTTCACTAACTTCAATATTATATTTAGTTTAAATCCTTCAAATTTAAACCTTCTTTTAAATTTTCAAACTGAAATTCAACTTTAAATTTCCAGATTTTAAACTTCATTTAAGCTTGCTCTTATATTAATAAGAACTTCAAATTTCAAAAAGTTCAACTACTATTAACAAAGTAAAGTAGTTAATTAAGTTAAATTTTTAAAACTTTATTTAAAATCTGAGATTTTAAATTTAAACCTAAGTTTCAAAATTTAAACCTAAGTTTCAAAATTCAAACCTAAATTTAAATCAGGTTCAAAAAAATTCAAGCCTGAGTTTCCAAAATCTTTTAAAAAAACACATGAGGTTCTAAAAAAACAAAAAAAATAGTGTATAGGTTTATCAAAACCTGTAACATCACAAGAAACCCGAGTCTTCCCAACCTGCTTCGAAATAAACACCCCCTTCCCCGAGCAACCTACCCATTGACTTCGAGTCCAACCAAAATTTACTCGAGTCACTCCAGTACCCAAACAACTTCAACACCTAACTGTGCACCATGTATGTGCACTGTGCCGATGATCATCTTCGATCATCAACGGTGATCTTCTCCCATCCCAAACCTCATTCAGACCCCTAACCTGATTCACCAGATTCCTTAGCCCACCCTGAAATTGAATTTGAGATCACATATAAACCTGGAAACAGAAGAATCAGGTTTTCTTCAAAACCTGTCAACGGCAAGTTTGCATCGCTCCGACCACCTGAGAGTCAGCGACTTTGGCCATGGCTTCAACTACGATCATTCTACCCACTCCCAAAATATCAAAGCACTCGGTCACTTGAACAAATCGAAATGTTCGATTCATCAAACCATCCAAAAACTAGGGTTCCAACTTGAATTCCACTGCCGCACCTTCTCTGGTGAATTCCATCACCAAATAGCATTTTTCCCATCTTCTCCTACCTCCCCTCCATCACAAGTAAGAACCTCATTCACTCCAGATGTACGAATCACCCAAGCAACCCCAAAGTTTATATGCAGTTCATCCCTTAACCGCTCCTAAACCCCTTCACTAAAACTATAGTATTTGTTTTAAAAAAACACATTATGATTTTAGTATTCAATCCATATTCAAGAATCCGGTAAACATGATGTTTAAATCTTCAGTTATATTTGAACATTGCCTACTTATTTGATTTTCCAGAGCCATCCCATTTTATTATTAACTTAATTAAATTTTAACTTACTTAATAACTTAAACAATAACAATTCTTGTCTGTAAACTAAATTCTATAGAGATTGGATCAAAAAGAACATGAATATAAAACAAACAGGGTTGCTGGAAGCATAACAGAGAATATTCAAATAAAATGCATACAAATACACTTCACATCAACAATCACACATGCAAACTTATTTATTTCAGTATCCAAGCATGTAACCCTTTTCCCTTATTTATATTTTAAATTTAAAGAGTTACTCACCTATTTGAAAGAAGGCAGAGCTTTATATTTGAAAAGCTTTGAGTTGAATTGCTGAAAATATGTGCAAGTGACTTGATTCCAGATTCAACTTGTATTTGAATTTTAAACTTGGGTTTGCAGACTTTACATTTGCAGATGCTAAATTCCCAGGTGCATGCAAAAAAAAATCCTATTTCTTCACTTTGCAGAAAAATGCAGTTGCTCTGGTTTCATTGTTTCTTGAAGGTGTGCAGATTTGCACTTGAACATGCACTACAAGTTTGAAAAGAAAAATGCCTTGCTTCCAGTTTGAAAATAGCAGGGCATTGATTTTGAAAAGGTGCAGGCTTGTTTGAAGATACAAGTTTGATGTTGAAGAGGCTTACTGATTTAGATAGTGAGGGGTTTTAATTTTGTTATTGAACAGGATCTTGTTTGCAGGCTATAGAAATTTTTGAAGAGGGTTTGATTTTGAGGGGTTTACTGATTTGGTTTAAACATTTAATTTTTTTGAATCTGAAAATGGGTTTCAGATTTGAGGAATAAGCAAGTTGAAGATTCTTTTGATTTAGGAAATGAGAAAAAAAAAACAATAATGAAAAATGTTCATTTATATAGGTTAATTTCAGATTTTACTAAATAAAAGAAAACAAATTTTAAAAGAGGCCACTTGTAAAGATTTTCAACATTTGTCAATTTGGAATTGTTATCTTTTAACACTTGTCCCTTTATTTAATAGTAATTTGTATTTAATTCATTAGTTAATATGTATATATTAAGTCTAATTAATTTTTTAGTTAATATTTAAATATGTGTATAAATTTTAAAAGAAATAAAAACAAACTATACTCCATGTTATCCCGCTTTTTGGCAAAGCCGTGATACCAAAAGATCGAGCGAAAACAAAGGACAGTTCGTCTCAGAGATTGGTTATACTTTGCCTTACTATGGATATCACTGAATTTTGTCCAAGCCCGGATTAGGCTACAATTGATAGGACATGACAAGATAGATCATAGAAGTCAGCATATCAAATTTTAAGTCAATCCGAGTTCGTACGCTCAAGTTATGATCGATTCAATTTGAAGGGAAAGGCACCGGTTTCGTATCGATCACTTTCGTATCGATCAGGCTCCAATGACTTCGTATCCATCGAAGTGCCGCCCTTCGTATCGATCAAACTTCGAAACCATCAAAGCGTCTCGGTTCGTATCAATCAGTTTGAATCCATAGTAGTACCTCGGTTCGACACGGTCCCATTCGAATCCATCGGCAGATCACCTACTTCGGATCGGTCAACTCCCATGAGTTCGTATCGATCAGGAACGGCCGTGTTCGAATCCATCGGGTCAAAGCACTTCGTATCCATCAGGTTACCCTGATTCGTATCCACCAACAGTTGCAGTTCGTATCCATGAATACGACACCATTCGAATCCATCGAGTCAGCTAGCCATGGTGACGTGTCATTCATCGATGCGAACGCGCCGAGATATATGGAGTCGAAACGGTCAACTCGGAGCAAAGTCTAGATCAAGGCGAAGTGTGCGCTCCACGTCATCACGAAGACATGTGCCACCGTCGGTTCGAAGTGATTGATTCGAACCAAACAGGCACTCGAAGAACCCCATTTCGTATCGACCATATCTCTCAATCTACTGATCCAAATGCCATGAAATTTTCACAAGAGCTTGCATACATGTTAAAGAATGTCCACACCAAATTTCACCTCGATTGGATGATTTTCTGATCGATTCGAATGGAGTTCGAATCGATCCCAAAGTGGGCCCAAATTTCTTGAGGTCGGGCATGTGGGCCCCCTCACGTGCCAGAAGTGGTCTCCCGAATTTTCAACGAAATATCAGCATCCTACACCTATAAATAGAGCCCCTGGTCATTCAGAAAGGGGATGGGAGAATTTTTAGAGAAAAAGTACGCCCGAACTCTGCCAGAATCACTCCATATCATCATCACTGCCATTGATTTCTAATTTTGACTTACTATCTGTTGTATTTTGACATAAAAAGGTATATTCCCCGAATATCGAGCAATATAGTGACAAAACTTCATAGTGGACGTAGGCGATACGCCGAACCACTCTAAATCGCTTGTCTACGCATTTACTTTTCTGTGACTTGGAGTTTTTGTTAGATAATACTCGTTTTGAAATTTGATTTCTTCATTATTATCTCTTCAACGACTCCCAAAGAGTGTTGTGACCAATTTTGGTGCAAACACTTTGGTGCTTTCACCGAGAAAACCCAGATTTTCTCCTGCTCTTCGGATCTGTCATCGATACCGGATTGAATAAATCTAAGAGAGAGATCCAGATCACAACTCCAAGTTCCTTCCCTTCTATTCAGATTTGCATAAAGTCTAGGAAAGGAATTCAACCTTCAAGTTGGTTAGCACAAGGACCACCTCTAACGTTGTCAATCAAGAAGCACAGGATAGGCAGAATCCTGCGCCACTACCTCCATCTAATCAAGATGCTACTGGACATTCGGAACCGTCAGGTCCGGTTACCCGATAAGAGTTGCAGTTACTACTCCAAGAGCTGACCCAAAGTCGGCAACAACTAGCAGAACAACTACGCGCTAACGCCGAGCTGATCAAAAAGCTGGATCGCCAGAAGCGAAAGAGATCCAAGAGAGACCATGCTTCTCGCTCCTCCAGCGAAAGTTCCTCCTCTTTTGATTATCATAATCAATCTCCACGACCCCGGCTAGATGGGAGTCACATGCCAGCCGCTGGAGATCAACCGGCAATGACCGTTGGACAACTGAGAGTTGGTCCATCAGCCAATTTCCAAACCGGATCCTCCTTCCGAGGAGGTGTCGTTCCTCATCACACCGCAGAATATCGCACCACTAACGTCGCGGCTGAACCAGGGGTCGATGTCCAAGATCGGTCGAATCCGGACAGTCGCCAGCATGGGCGTACCCCTGAACCGTACGTCCTAGAGGACTACGAGCCAAGAAGGCAAGATTCGGACCGCCAACAACATCCGGTCCAACTCCAGGATGTGGGATTCAATCACGCTCCGGCGCAAGCCCTGCAAAACATACATGTGCCGGATCTTCCGACCATGATACGTCAGATGATCTGTGAGAGCCAGGGTCTCACCAATGACGATTGGGGAATCTCCCGAAGTCACACTCCTTTTACGGACGATATTCTCACTGCTGAACCCCCACGACGATTCAGGATGCCAACGCTACCCATGTACGAGGGAAACTCCGACCCCAACCAACATATTCTGAAATATGAATGGTCAATGACCGCTGCCAAAGCTGACAATGCAGTGAAGTGTCGTAGTTTCCCCATATTCTTGGGAGGCATCGCTACCATGTGGTTCACTCGACTGCCACCTCGATCCATCTCTTCATTCAACCAGTTGGCCACAAAGTTTATTGAACAATTCTGCATGCTCGTTGCAAGGCCAAAAGATGTCAACACTCTGTCTAGCGTCACCCAAGCTCCCGGAGAGACGCTCAGACACTACTTAGAGAGATTCCATACTGCATGTGCGGAGATTAGCAATCCGAACGATAATTCCATCCTTATGGCATTGACTAAGGGGATCGACCCCGATTATGAGTTTGGCAACTGGTTAGCCGTAAAACGACCTACACCATTGGACCGTTTTCACGCCAAGGCGGCTCAATTCCTGAGAAGGGAGGATGCGAAACAGTCTAGGAAGCAAACTGATGCAGGGCCAAGCACAGAAGGAATCCAAAGCAACGTCGCAATCAAACAGTCTGGTGAGAGCTCCGAAAAAGTTCAGTTGAACGTTAAAAACAAACAAGCTCGGCAGAGAGAGAGCGTGAATCAAAATAGAAAACGAGATCAAAATCATGGCCCGCAACACAAGAATCCCATGTTTGACAGTTATACTCCTTTGAATACATCACTAGAGAACTTGTATTTACAAACCTGTAATACAATTCAGTACCAAAAACCTGCATCAAAACCGTCGTCAGAGAGGCAAATCCAGACGGGAAAATTTTGCAGGTTCCATGAATGCTACGGGCACGATACGAACGAGTGTCGTCACCTACAAGATATCGTCGAAAAACTGATTAGAGAAAGGAAGCTGGAACATTTTGTGCGGGCGTCGCAGCCTAGAGAGGCGGGCCCAGCGAATCAAAACAATGATCCCGATCGACCGAGACAGGAGGACTCCACTTGTCCCCGTGGAAGATTGGTGATAAACGCCATCAGTGGTGGACCAGCTTTCTCAGGAGTCTGGAACAATGAAGATCTTCGTCACTGTCACACATGACAGGCTCATTCAATCTATGAATACTTTGCAATTTCCTTTACATTCTGAAGTTTGAACTTGTAATAAGGCACTGACTTTGCCATATTTTCTTATTTCAGCAATAAATTACTATCTCTTCAAGCTAGAGCTGTGATTCACCGAATGCAACATTCAACAATCACGACACACGAAGAGCTAAGTTCCATAGAACAAAGGAATTTATTCAAATAGCGAGCGATTGTGATACGACCGGCCACTCACTAAGTGAAATCTCAGCTCGGGGGTAAGCCATCACATCAAAGGCTGAAGTGGACTGACACACGACAGTCCTACAACTAACTCTAAATTCCCAGAGTGCGAATTGGAGTTTAAACATCAAATAACTCGTTCCCAGAGCGCGAACGGACTCCAAATTCCCATAGTCCGAATAGGAGTATAAACGTCAAATAAATCGTTCCCAGAGCGCGAACGGACTCCAAATTCCCAGAGTGCGAATTGGAGTATAAACATCAGATAACTCGTTCCCAGAGCGCGAACGGACTCTAAATTCCCAGAGTGCGAATTGGAGTATAAACATCAGATAACTCGTTCCCAGAGCGCGAACAGACTCCAACTTCCCAGAGTGTGAATTGGAGTATGAACATCCAATAAATCGTTCCCAGAGCGCGAACGGACTCCAACTTCCTAGAGTGTGAATTGGAGTATAAACATCCAATAAATCGTTCTCAGAGTGCGAACGGACTCCAACTTCTCAGATTGTGAATTGGAGTATAAACATCCAATAAATCGTTTCCAGAGTGCGAACGGACTCCAAATTCCCAGAGCGCGAATTGGACTATAAACATCAAATCCATCGTTCTCAGAGTGTTGACGAATTCCTAGAAAGCCCAAATAGGTGCGACTGACCATCTATCGGCTGACTCCAAATTCCCAGAATGTGAATTGGAGCACAAATACCAAGTCGAAGTTCCCAGAGTGCGAACCGAAATATCAATATTAACTCCATGTACCCAGAGCGTGAAGTGGAGTATAAACATCAATTCTAGGTTCCCGGAGCGCGAACCGTATTACAAACATCGATAACTGTCAAATTCCCAAAGTGCGAACCAGATTATCGATCTCAAATTATCCTATGTCCCCAGAGTGTGGACATGTGCTTAAGGTTTGCAGTGAGTGCGATCAACCACCGAAATACAAATGTTGTTCCCCGAAACTGGGGGGCAAAAAGCTAAGTGTTAATCACTAATCGAAGTGATACAATGTCCAAAGTTCAACTCATCCATCAATCATGACATGTGATCAAGATTTTCAGACTTGGCAAATAAAACAAACTCTGCTTGACGGTGAAAACACCACAAGTACACTGGACTGAAAGCCAAAAACTGCAAATACTTAAGCACAAAAGAGATGCGAATTAAAACAAAGAAACTAAATTTTATTTCAACTAACTGTATGTGAAGATTCATGTACAAGTTATTCCAAAAAATTCCTACTAGCAGGGGGCCAAGCCTACATCTATATATAGCCTATGAAAGAAAAATAAAAGTGCTTTCCTAACTACCAAAAATGCACCAGAGGGGATCGTCTATTTCTTCTTCTTCGGTTTCCTCTTCAACGCGGAGCCACTGGAACCACTAACAGTCTTCCGCTTCGACCCCGCACCCTTTGGCAGATCTTCTTCTGACGAAGGCATGACATCGATATACTCCTCCGAACTTGAACTTAAAGGAATATTCTCTTCTGGGGGAGTCGGAGGAGTCAGGTCTACCACCCGGGGAGGAACGGGCGCGCTGGTTCCGACTAGCGTGTCCCCAGAAGATGTCGCCATAAGAGGAGCGGGACCAACCGCCGTCGTAACACTTTCAGAATTACCGCCGTGTGTTGCCGCTTCCATCTCTGCATCGATTTGAGCGAGTATCTCAGCCTCGCGAGCAGCACGAGACTCACGATAGGTAGCTGTGGACTGTGACGATCCAATAGAAACGGGCAGGAATGAGCCAAGAACAAATGGCATGTCAGCAAAAGGGCCACTGTGTTGGCCCAGGAGTTCATTCATCATCTGTTCGTCGAAAGTAAGCGAACCCCACTGTGCCGTCTCTGTCGGCGCGACCGTAGTCGTGATGACCGCCTCAGTGGTGATGACCTTTTGCACTTGATGCAACTCTTGACTTGCAGGATGCACTGTCGGTGCAACTTTACTCACTGGATAAGAAAGAAAAGAAGTTGTCAGAACACGCTTCAATACAAACACTTCAATTCAGACACACAGTAGATTTGTGCAGAGTAATTTCCTCAACTTGACTCGTGGCTGACTGAACAGCTTCAGAAGAATGCTCCCCTATGGGAGATAGGCGTGGCTGCTCAGGGTCATAGTCTGGGACCAGTTGCGGCTCAGTCGCTGGCATTGGCTCTGATACGGATAAAGTAGTCATCTCTGAACTTGTAGCTGGATGCGCAACGCCAGACCCCTCAACAACTTCCAAGTGTTGGGTACCCAGTCTCACTTTAGCGTGAGAGATCATGAAATCGTAGAGAATCTTCTTCTCATCATCAGTCAATATACGGTTCTCCAACTCAAATTCATTAGAAACTTCGCCTGGATTTGATGCCTTCTCTTCTTCAACTAATAAGTTCCAAGTGTTGAACAAATGCGTTGGATAATCATCAAGCCATGTCAAATTTCAGTGCCTCAGCACATTAGCATTATAAGTGATGAGAAGTTCTCTATCTCTGTCTCCAGCTTAGTCTCTACTTGACGAACTTTCTCATCGACTTCGGCTTCTGTCTCGCGGACCTTCTCCAAGGCCGCATCCTTTTCTCTCCGAAATTCCACCGCTTGATCACATGCTTCCTGTGCGGAAACGTTAGCAGTGTCCCTCTCCTTCGTAATCTCTGCAACCTTGGCCTTGAGCTCGTTTAGCTCTTTCAAGGCCGCATCCCGCTCGGCAGTTACGATGGTATTTCGGTGGCCCATGTCCTCCACCGTAGCGTAATGCTCACGCTTCATCCTATCCATCGCTGCCTGAGCTTCATCCGCTTTTTTGGGAGCTTCGATCTCCGACTTTCGAGAAGACTCGGCCTCACTGCCGAGCGCCTGAATAATGCGTTCCTTTTGACCAAGTTCTTTCTCCAACTTCTCGATCGTAGTCGCTCGATCAAAAGCCACCTTTGATGCTTTCTTAGCGGTCTTCGACCATTCTTGATACTGAAAGAATACGTCTGAAAGATAGTCATGCATCATAGGTGCAACTGTTGATGGTATCCTTTTTAGGTGTGGGGGAAAGACAAACCCGTCGAAACAAATTTCAGGAAATTCCTTCCTCAGTTGAGCAAGCCTAACGCTCCTTCCCCAGAAGGCTCCGTCAATGTCTGCTTTGTTGACGGGGAGGCCGCGATTTCCGTTATGCGATGAGTATCAGACCTCGATTGTTGGGAAGACGGCTTGGGCCTCGAAGTTTCTGGAGGCCTCGAAACATGAACTGGAGGCGGTGCGGGAGCTCTAGGAGGTGGCGTGCGAGATCGAGACCGACGCCTATAATCTTTATCTTTATCAAAGCGCTCATGACTCGAGCGCCCATAGTCATAATCTCTATCTCCTTTCCTCCTGTATGATTCATAGTACGAAGAAGACTGGCGTTTCTTACGAAGGCTGCCAAGCATCGAACCTTTACCAGGCATAGTATCTGTGAAGCAAAAACATAAAACGGAATTAGTAATCTCTCACAGTGAACGTATTTCACTTAGAAATCGTGTAGTGCCATGAAGTGTGAATGTGGGTGCAACCCCCCGACCAACCAGATGTGTCAACCGCACTAGTGGGCAGAGACTCGCTCAAAACTAAGGCTTCGGAAAGTTCGTCCAATCCGGCATCATGCTGCAAGGACACATCGTCCGGAATTGGAATATCGACGAGCCCTTCATAAAGATTTTCAGTTCTCGGAGGAGACATCTTCAAAATTTTAATTCCGGGAGCGGATCGGGCCGTGACAACCGATTTCCATCTTCCCTTTTTAGGTGGCTTAACAACGACTGCCTTGCCTTTTCTTTGTTCTTGGGTATCTTGGGCTACATCCGCAGATTCTCCCGGTGTTTCTTCATCGGTATGAGTTCTTTCAGAGTCATCCTCCTCAATTATGATAACTTTAGGCTTTCTTCGTTTGACTCGTTCTTTTGAGACGATTCTTAAGACACCATCAAGCATTATGCTTTGCCTCCGCTCAATCAACCCAAGGATTCTGAGATTCCTATCTGTCAATAGCAACTCGATATTCCTCTCTTCACTTGGGATTCTTGAAAAACCCGAACTATCTCTTTGAAACGATCACCTTCGGGTCGCTGAATCACGGCTGAAAATGAAAAGAGATGTGAGTTCGACTTCAAATACATCAGTTTTATCAACTACCCGAAAAAATAGCAATACTCACGTCTAAATAGCCATCGTCGAGCGAACCCTGGGGGCATCTGACATAAAACCACTCCGTCCTGAAGTAGCTCAATCTTGTCCAAGCCCCCGTGATCACTTGGCGGTTTCTTACCGCTTCCAGGAATGTAAAAGATGGACTATCGGGCCGACTCTTGAAGTTAAACAAGTATCTGATCTCAATCGGGAATGGCGGTCGATAGAGATATTCTATAAATGCAATGAACAAGCTATTGAGTGACGCATATCCGTCCGGATGCAGCTGAGATGAGGCGATCCTCAGAAACGACAATACTTCTCTTATATACTGGTTAAACGGAGGGAGTGTCCCAGCTGCACACGCGTGGCGATTGAATGCGGTATATCCTTCCGGTGGGTTGTGCGGTCTATCATTTGGCCCCGGCAGTAGCACGTCATCCATCGACAAACCATGCCTTAAGCATATTCTTCCTAGCATGTCTTCCGAAATGTTGGACGGAACAGAGTCTGATGGGTTACTAATGAAGGATGCGTCAGGTAACTCATCCGGAGCTGGACCAATAACTTCAATCCCAATCTACGGTACTTCAAGCACGGGGGGGACTGAACTCTGAGTTTCTTGCAGTTGTGAACTTGAAGTTTCCATAACTAGCTAACTCACGAGAAATCATCATTAGATCCAAAAATGCCCGTGCATTTCCCGGTTTAAAGTGCATGAATGTGTCGTGCAGTGCTGTGCATTACTTGAGCAAATTCTATATAATAAACTGTAATGTACGAACGACAAAACTCTGAAAATCAAACCGGAAATGACCGTCATCGCTGACCGTCACAACCGTGCCATTCAGATGCGAACGATTGATCCAAGTCAAAGTTCATTACATTTTTGTTAAGTTACAGTTCTATCGGCGAGCTTCGAAAGATAGGCCAATATGCGGTTCTACGATCAAGTTCAGTCTTGCAAGGCAGAAGCTCGCCGGAGTTAAGTATTCTAATGTGCAAAAGTTCTCTAAATTCGTCTAATTTCAGCTTCGAATCGGTCGCTGCAGTTCAAATTCGTATCGAGTCGAAGAAATATCATCAAACCACATTCGAACCGACACGTTTCGTATCGATCATGTTCAAATCGATATGTTTCGTATCGATCATGTTTGAATCGATACGCTTCGTATCAATCAGGTTCGACTCGATATGTTTCGTATCGATCCAGTTCGACTCGATACGTTTTGTATCGATCCAGTTCGAAACCATGCATTTTGTATCGACCAAGGGCACACCATTTCACATCGATCCGAGAACACCGGCTTCACATCGATCGCCGCTCTGACATTCGTATCGATACGAAACCGCATGCTCTCCTTTGATTCGAAAACTTCGCAACTCCTTCTCCAAGCGGGCCTCGACTCCTTGGCCACACTCCATCCCCAATCTGGCTCTCACCCATCCAGATCTTGAATTCATCAAAACCGATCATGAAAGCAAGAAAGATGGATTGGGATTTCGAGTTTCATCGTTTTAAGCATGATTCTATCCATTAGTCACCTGATTTTAATGTTTAATTCTGAAGGACAGAAGGATTGAATCGATTCGAAGGCTAACAGTTCTTTCTCTCTATCGATACGAAAGTAAAAAAGCAACAGTAAAAGTAAAAAAGGTGAAAATGGCTAAGTCCATGCTATTTATATGGAGCCATAGGAGAACCGGGTCGATTCGTCTCTCGGTCCAGGTGACCAGTCACCGCCGGTCACCCTAGCACTCGAGTCGAACGGTAGTTTCGAATCCATCACCGAAGACTTCTATCGATTCGAAATATACGACAGATCCATCGATAAGAAGCAAGCAGCAGGGACAGCTGAAGATTGTGAACTCCATCGGCTCAAAGCCCTCGTTCACATCAACAAGTTCACAACTCCATCCCCTGTATATCGATACAAACAATGATTTTGTATCCATCGTTTCCTATTGATACGAACAGGTGTTTCGCATCCATCCAATCTCATTGATACGACTTATTGTTTCGTATTCATCATCTCTCATAGATATGAACGGATGTTTTGTATCCATCCAAGCTCATCGATACGAACTATCATTTCGTATCCATCATTTCGACTCACAACGATATGAAAAACTACTTTTCAACCTTTTACATCGATTCAGGAGAGGATTGATACAAGAGGATAGTCAAAAACAACCATCAAGCATTGTTTCAACTCAAATTTCCAAATCGGTTCCGGAGAGAATCGATACGAAATTTGATAACAAACGAAACTGACAACGACTCGTGAACGCACAACGTTAATGAGAGTCAAATTAACATATGTGCATATATGTCGGACTAATATTCGATTTTGAACATTCACAGGGATCGAATACTCACCTTGTTACGATTACAACAACCAATGGCTAAGCACTGTTCTACAGCAATCAATCATATCAACGCAAGGTTACAACCTTCGACAAGAGAGCAATGATTGTTCAGAGAGAAATCGCAGCTTTTCAAAGCACTTCATGTTTCCACAAGACGTACTTTGGGTGGCAAATGTTATCCCGCTTTTTGGCAAAGCCGCGATACCAAAAGATCGAGAGAAAACAAAGGACAGTTCGTCTCAGAGATTGGTTATACTTTGCTTTACTATGGATATCACTGAATTTTGTCCAAGTCCAGATCGGGCTACAATTGATAGGACATGACAAGATAGATCATAGAAGTCAGCATCTCAAATTTCAAGTCAATCCGAGTTCGTACGCTCAAGTTATGATCGATTCAATTTGAAGGGAAAGGCACCGGTTTCGTATCGATCACTTTCGTATCGATCGGGCTCCAATGACTTCGTATCCATCAAAGTGCCGCCCTTCGTATCGATCAAACTTCGAAACCATCAAAGTGTCTCGGTTCGTATCAATCAGTTCGAATCCATAGAAGTACCTCGGTTCGACACGGTCCCATTCGAATCCATCGGCAGATCACCTACTTCGGATCGGTCAACTCCCATGTGTTCGCATCGATCGGGAACGGTCGTGTTCGCATCGATCGGGTCAAAGCACTTCGTATCCATCAGGTTACCCTGATTCATATCCACCAACAGTTGCAGTTCGTATCCATGATTATGGTACCATTCGAATCCATCGAGTCAGCTAGCCATGGTGACGTGTCACTCATCGATGCGAACACGCTGAGATATATGGAGTCGAAGCGGTCAACTCGGAGCAAAGTCCGGATCGAGGCGAAGTGTGCGCTCCACGTCATCATGAAGACGCGTGCCACCATCGGTTCAAAGTGATCGATTCGAACGAGTCGATTCGAACCAAACAGCCACTCGAAGAACCCCATTTCGTATCGACCATATCTCTCAATCTACTGATCCAAATTCCATGAAATTTTCACGGGAGCTTGCATACATATTGAAGAATGTCCCCACCAAATTTCACCTCGATTGGATGATTTTCTGATCGATTCGAATGGAGTTCGAATCGATCCCAAAGTGGGCCCAAATTTCCTGAGGCCGGGCATGTGGGCCTCCTCACGTGCCAGAAGAGGTCTCCTATCAGCATCCTACACCTATAAATAGAGCCCCTGGTCATTCAGAAAGGGGATGGGATAATTTTTAGAGAAATAGTACGCCCGGACGCTGCCAGAATCACTCCATATCATCATCACTGCCATTGATTTCGAATTTTGACTTACTATCTGCTGTATTTTGACATAAAAAGGTGTATTCCCCGAATATCGAGCAATAAAGTGACAAAACTTCATAGTGGACTTAGGCGATACGCCGAACCACTCTAAATCGCTTGTCTACGCATTTACTTTTCTGTGACTTGGAGTTTTTGTTAGATAATACTCGTTTTGAAATTTGATTTCTTCATTATTATCTCTTCAACGACTCCCGAAGAGTGTTGTGACCAATTTTGGTGCAAACACTCCAAATAAAGCTCATACATATAAAAATTAAAACAATCTAAAATCTATACTTTGGGATTTAAATTCAACTTGAATTCCAAGCCAATTATTTAAAAAAGAAAATTTATAAATATAAATTTAATTTGAAATAAAAATTGCAAATTTTATTCAAATTTATTTATAAAGACAATAAATTATTATTAATATTATTTCTAAAAAATGACTTATTATTAAAATAAAATAATTATAAAAGAAATTATTCCTTTATTAATAAATTACTTATTTAATCAAGCTATAAAACTCTTTTGTTAATTTCATTAAATTTAAAACTCAAGCTAAAACTATTTTAAACATTTAAACATTTCTCTTAACAATTTAAAAATCATATATTTATTTATTAAATAGCTTTGGAAACTTTATATTTAATTAAAATCGAAATTACCAAATTATTAATATATATATTAGAATTTTAAATCATGATTCGTTTATTAATTTAAACCAAGATCATTTATTTTATAACTTTGAAAAGCTATTATTAAATAAAAACTAATTTCCAAATTACTAAAATAATAGAATTAGAAAATATGCTTTATTTATTAAACTTAAAACAATGTTATTCTATTTACAACATAAACAATATATTATATTATAAATTGAAATCAATTTATTATTTTTGAAAGGTAAAATAACTAATTAAATAATTATTAAAGAAGAATTTTTAAATAATTTGAATTATTATTAACAAAATATCAATATCAATTTAATTTTTAATATGGATTATTAAATTGATATTGTTAAAAATTCCGGGATATTACAATCCTTCCTCCTTAAAAGAATTTCGTCCACGAAATTTAAAACAAAGGTAATTTAATAATCTCATTAAGGATTTTAAATTTTAAAACACAAGCATATATCAACATATGCTACAACCAAAGCAGCCAATTTATCTAATCAAACAAACCTAATTATCCAGACAAATTCTGAATAGAATTTCTTCGAGTTTCCCCAAGTATATATATATATACACCTGGATACTCGCTCTACATAATTCAAACAATCAATACTACGAAGCTACAAAGCTTCTATTTAACTATATCTACAACACTAGACAAGATATCAGACTACAGACGAGTTTGACTCAACAACCAAAACTCCCAAATTGTTGGTTCCACAACCAGAGATAAATCATACACGTACTCCCTCAGAGATACATGAAACTCATTGAATTCTAGTTATCCAAACAAGAAATTCAATCCTATAGATCAATCACTTAACCTCCAAGATCACAGAAAAGATCCAAAACTCTTCAGAGCTAGCTTTCCATCCTTGCTCAAACTTATAGCTCCTTTACGATCGGGAAAAATGTATCCAAAATCAAACCTCCGACTTCGGAATCTACGTTCCTTCATTTCAAATCCACAAAACTTTTCCAGGCGATTCTGGGCTGCCTACACCCTTACTGATCATCTCATCCCTTGCTGATACTTTAGCAACAAACTAGATCAATCAACTCAACAAAATGATCTCCTCAAGATCAACTCAGATCCAGGTACACAAACTCTACTCTTCAAACATCAGAAGACTAAACTCACTTTTCCTGTTCGGAAAAGAAAAGCAGATACACTTCCTAACTGCTTCCGCTGCTCAACTCTGATCCGAAGTAGAAGAGAATGTTGAAGAAGAACACGAGCACAAACTGGACAACACACCCCAGAATTGGTTCAACAAATCCATAAGAAAATTTAGAAGCTCCATCGAAACCTGAGCTGCTACACCAACTCAACTTATAGGAACCATTCTTCTATAAAGCTGAACCACCGGTTCCACTCCTGAAATACTAGTTGATAAGAAAACTCAATCTCCATATGTGGACAAAACTCTGATTCCCTGAAGATATCCAGAAAAACTCAGATAACCCAAGAGAACACTCAGACAATCGCAAGTCACTTTTGCGATCAACTTAGACTAAATCCAAGGAAAACTGTTCTCCCTTTACCAAACAGAACAACTTACTCTTCACTAGCCAATCCACCCAAAAACGGGTCCACTCTACTGCTTCTGAACTCCACTTCAGAAAACTGCTAAGCCAGAAGATCTCCTGCCAACACACAGAACGCTCAGTGCTGCACTGCTGCCGCAGATGCCAAAGATTTCCAAATCAAAGTTCTTCGAGAAACTCGAACTTCAAAGCAAACAGAAACACTAGCTGAACACAGCCTCAACACTGAAGCAGACTCACTTCCTTAAACTTGTTCCAAAGAATCATCTTCGGAAACATCCATAGTCACTGCGTCTCATCACGTAGCTACTACTTCCTGAGGTATCCAAAATACCATCACTCGCTTCTGCTCAACCAATAGATCCAAATTCTACTCATCAACTTTAGAAATGAACTCCGAACCTTAACAGGTTTCCTTTAGAGATTAATGAAGTTCTTCATCACTACAGAACTCACTCGAGACAGTATTAGGTCTACAGTCTCGACAGATACACTTCCAACCTCAAACATTCAAATTCCAACCAATGGTAGTCGTGTTACGCACACGACTACCCCATCTACCTTTATAACTTATATTGAAAACCTGAACAGGTAACCCAACATATAGGTAGAAATAAATATATTTATATAGTAATATATAAAAATTACAAATACGCTCTCTCAATATAGACACCACTACAGAGCCTAGATACTCACTCAAACTAATGCTCTGATACCAAGTGAAACGACCCGACTTTCTTAGCCTAGAAGATCGCATCATTTATTAAGAAAGAAAGGGATAGAAAAGAGAAAAGAAAGAAGAGAAGAAGAAACAACATCAGAATCTAAACAGCGGAACGAATAAATTATATTAATAACATAAACATTACATAGTTTACAACCATTATCAGAGTTACACAGATATACATTACATACTAGGCAGTTATAAACACCTGCCTAGTTATACAACTCAATACAGTACAAGAAACAACTCGGAGGAATCTACACAGCGGAAAACTACATATATCTACACGCAGAAGCCTCCTGCTCCATTGCTCTTCCACAATTCGTCAAAGCTAACCTGAATCCCTTGGCTACTCTTAGAAATTTGAGTACCCAAGAGTTTAAGAAAAACAGAATAAACTCCGGGTCAGATATGGATCTGGTGTGAGTAACAGGTTAAGGTTGCTTAATTTTTTTTAATAAACTTTTGAAAGAAAGGTATTACGTAAGACTTCCCACACATAAACATGGAAAAGTTTTTACCTCACGCTAACCAAAATATTTGATAGGAAATCCAGTGATATTATAATAGGTCTAGGGTTTTCAAATAAATATGAAATAGCCGAAATTGTTACATTCATTAAATTCCAGCTACTAGCCACAAAAGTGGGTAATACGATCAAAACCGTTGGCACTTATTGGATTTTGGATTCCATACAATGGCAGGGCTACTGGGGTACCACCCGTCAAAGTACGTGGCCTAGATCATCGTACCGAGGAGCCACCCTAACTCCCCTGCAACACAAGGCCGAAACCATTCCTTACTGAACAGTTTCGAACAAGACAACCCCGACGGTTGGAGCTCACAACCGTCCACACAGCCGAAATAAAAGGGACGCTTAGACAGGGGTAAATCTCACTCTCAAGTGGGGGCTACCCACGAAGCCTTGCTGCACCTCCCATGTTTTAGCCATTCCCGTTTGATGAGGCTTGAGGCTACGATTACCTTTATAGGACATATCACTTAGAATGCTCATCGTCTACCTGATGATGTTCTGAAAGCATTCAATCCATACAAGTTCGTTCTGGGTTCGAACGAAACTGAAGGCATTATCTCATTACACTCCTTTTGGAATCACCCTCAGAGTTAACGACGATAACCCTTGCACTTTAAATCTCCATCTCGGACCTATAAGTACTATTCCGTCAAACTCATTACAGAATCATCCACAGAGTTATACTGACGAATAGTCCTTACACCTCGAGTCTTCACAAAGCCCTATTTTGATTCACGACCTAACGTTTAATTAGAATCGATGTGGTTTTCGGATGTTCAATTATGGAAACCCGATCCCGGTCTCATCGAAATCCAAAGCGTGTCTTTTAGGTCCAAGTTGTTTAAAAAGTTTAAAACAATTTAATACAGTATCTATATACACACAGATAGATAACTCACAAATCACAATTGATAATCAACATTATCAAATAACAGGTAATCCATATCATCAATATCAAATTAGATAATCCATATCTCACCATCACAATAGATAATCTATATTATCATCAAAATGCAACCAAGCATTCATGCCACACAACCTGTCTCGTTTCTGAGATCACAAAGCATCCAAGACAATCAATGCCATCCATTCATATATCAGCAATGATTTATTTCATCACAAAATAATTAATTTAAAATGAATTAAAGTAACTATCTCTATCTCTAATTAATTTAAAATGAATTAAATTAATTATTTTATCTATAATTAATTTAAAATAAATTAAATTAATTACTTCACCAATATAAATCTTGCTTACCCAATCATTTAATTGATTTCAATCAATAAATCATTATTAATCATCTTAATTAATCACCATTGATTGATTACACT
Organism: Allium cepa; assembly: GCA_030765085.1. Classification (NCBI taxonomy): domain Eukaryota; kingdom Viridiplantae; phylum Streptophyta; class Magnoliopsida; order Asparagales; family Amaryllidaceae; genus Allium; species Allium cepa. The sequence continues at coordinate 373,346,976 of CM060944.1, read as the reverse complement.
AATTAATAATTCTCAACCAACAGTAATTAACCTTTAATTACTTCAATTAATTAATTAACTATAATTAATTTCCTTAATTCTTAATTAATTACATTAATTAATTTCCTTTAATTATTTATCATTGATTAATTAATCATAATTAATTAATTTTAATTACATCATTAATTATAATAATTAATGATCCTTAATTATATTTAATAAAATTATCTTCCTAAATTAATTACCTTGAGTAATTAACTCATAATTATTAATCATCCTAGATTAATTACAATTCAGTAATTAACTAACTTAATTACTTAATTAAACCAAATTAATTATTTCTTTACTAATTCCTTAATTAATCACCCTCGATTAATTACTAAGTAATTTAATCCAAATTACTTCATATTTAAACATCTTCAATCAATTCCAATCTGTAATTACTAATTAATTACTTCATCATGTAATTTTCAATCCATAAATTACATAAGTAATTATCTTTAAAACCTCAAGTGTTTAAAATTAATTAAACTTAATTAATTAATTTAAACAATCACATTTAACTAAATTAATTACATTAATAATCAATTCCTTAATTACTTCATCAAGTAATTATTCTCAACAATTCACAATTGATTATTATTAAATTAATTAATCTAATTAATTAAAAAAAAATCACATTAGTTAATTATTTAAATAATCCTGGTTAATGACCTTCATTAACCCTTCTCTAATTATCTTCATTAAGTAATTAACTTAGATTAATTACAAATTAAATTATCTTTAATTATCCATTAATTAAAGTTAATTATTAAATAAATTAACCTTGATTTAAAACTTAATTACATAATTAATAATTCATTTATCATTAATTTAAAAATCAAATTAATGATCTTAATTATAAATTGATTAATCATTAATCAATATTCATTAATTTCAAATCATTAATTAATTAAGTTAATTAACCATTCCTTAATTACCTTATTAATTAAATAAATTTTCAAACATAAATCTTAATTAATTAAGATAAAACATTTCTAAATTATGTTTTTTTTAAAACAAAATTTATTTAAAACAAAGTACTTTTGAAAATTTCCTTTAAATTCCATTTTAAATTCAAAGTTTAAAATAAGAGTAATTTAAACTTATCAAAGTTTAAATAATTTAAAACTTTTTAAATTTCAAGACAAAACAAAAGTTTGTCTTAGAATTTAAACTCATAAAAAAATTGAAAACAAAAATTCATTTCAATTTCACTAACTTCAATATTATATTTAGTTTAAATCCTTCAAATTTAAACCTTCTTTTAAATTTTCAAACTGAAATTCAATTTTAAATTTCCAGATTTTAAACTTCATTTAAGCTTTCTCTTATATTAAGGGCATCTCCAATCGTTGCATTACATACTGAATTTGCGCAAAATAATTCTCCAATTGTCCAATTCAAGCTGAAGATTAAGCTTAACGTTCAGGATCCAATTCAGGATCCTGAACTGGGCTTGGGCGCCCATTTAATGGGCGCCCAACCCCCTCCCCCTTTTTCACCCTTACCGGCCATATTTCCCCCCTTTTCACCCCTAACGGCTACAAACGAATATATTTCAAAGTGCAACGGCTATAAACGGTCATATTTATGATTTCACTACATATATCAGAATGTTATCCAGATTGTAATACACACATCTCTTCTTTTATTACAATTTTATTCTCAATTCCTTAATATTGAAAGTATGTCTCATCCGTTTCAATCATATACCGAAGCGATGAATATGGATAGCTGGGATTTAGATTCTCAACCCTTTCAAAATGGGATTCCCCAAACCGCCCCCCTCTATCGTTCCATTCTTCTGCTCCATGGTCTGGCGATGAAGATAAGGATTTGTGTTATATTTATTGTCATTTTTCTAACGACTCGGTAAAGGGGAACGACCAAAGTAGAGAGGCGTTTTGGGCAAAAAGTCATGAGTGCGTACAATAAAAAACATGTTGAAAAGACGAGATCAATGTCTGCAATCACGGGTCGTTTTGGGAAGATTAATCGACAAACACAATTCTACGAGTCGTAGATCCACAAAATAAGAACAGCAAATCCAAGTGGAATGGGTGGCGAAGCTGAATTGGTAGCGTTTTGTAAAATCAAATTTTTAATTTACATTCATTTCTAATCACTTTGTTAATATTTGATTTTGTTTTTCTGTTTCTGTAGAAGAGAATGGCGAACGATCAGTTCTTGAATTTATTTCCAAGAGAAAATGGTACAAAGAAACCCCACTACTATCAGTTTGCAAACTGCTATGACTTGCTTGTTAGTCAACAAAAATGGAACTCAAACACCGCAAAAGGCTTAAGAGATGTGCAGACGAAGTCAAAGGGGAAGAAAAAAGCAAGTAGATCTACTTACAATTCTAGCCCAGGCAATTCTTCTCATATGGCCTCAAATGAATTCCAAGATATCAAAGACGAAGAAGTAGTTCCCGCATTTGATGAGGACGCTAGACCGATGGGGCAACGAGCAGCTAAGAAGAAAATTGCTGTTCAATCTCAAATCGATTCTCGTTTAGCCCTAATGCATGAAAAACATGCGAGAGAAAATGCAGAACGTCAAAAAGGAAGCACAGAAAAGCTTGCCGTGTTAAAAGAATTGACTGAGATTGAGAAGGGTCGTTTTGAGCTAAAGCGGCAACGCCAAGAGGCCATAGTAATGGAAAAGGATGTCACCGGAATGGATCCAAATACATTGCAATATTGGATGGAGTACAAACAACGCATTGTTGAGAGTAGATATGGAACAAAACATATGTAGTTGACGTATTAATTTGATATTTCTAGTTATTGCAGTTTACATTTCCATGTACCTTCAGTTCATTTAGGTAATCAAGTGTTATTTTCCGTTTAACAATATTTAATGGTATATCATTTTTTCGATGCATTGTGTATATATCAATATAGATTTACTTCATCAAACATAAATGAAATTACAAACATAATAATTGAAGCATTACACACTTCGTTATAGAAATAAAAAAGGCAAACATATGTAATTAAACAAAGATCCACCATCTTCAACTACTGATTTCCATGAGAATTCCAAATATGCTCCATTAAATCCCTTTGGAGTCTATTATGAAAAGCTGCATTACGATATACCTCATGATGATCGTTATGAATTGCGTACTGTTCTTCATTTCGTAACGTGGTTGTGCGAAACAATTCGGGTGGTTGTCTTGCCCCCTCATACTCGAAATCAGGATAATCCATACCGCGTTCATCTTCAATGATCATGTTATGGAAGATTATACAACAGAACATAATTGTAGCCATTTTTGATCTCTTCCATAATCTACATGGATTGCTTACCATTGCAAATCTTGCTTGAAGGACCCCAAACGCCCTTTCTACGTCCTTCCTTTGTCCTTCCTGCATCGCAGCAAATTGTTTCTGTTTTGCTGTCATTGGGTTTGCAAATGTCTTTACAATCGTACTTCATTTGGGATAAATTCCATCTCCTAAATAGTATCCATGGTCATATGTGTTCTGACCAAGAGTAAATGATACGGGAGTTGACTTACCTTGCGCCAAATCATTGAACAAATGAGATCGTTCGACAATGTTTAAGTCATTAAGAGAACCTGGCATTCCAAAGAAAGCATGCCAGATCCACAAATCATGAGAGGCAATTGCTTCTAAGATGATTGTTGGTTTTTTTTCCTTGCCGTTATATGCTCCGTGAAAAGCTTTTGGACAGTTCTTCCACTCCCAATGCATAGTTGGTTATGTAACGTTCGTTAATGTATCATGAGCTTTTTGAATTGTCTTTTGAAATGATAATGTCTGCTTTTTTTGTCAAAGCTAATGCCTATGTCTAATGTTTGTTTTTGAATATGCCCTAGTGTAATGTATGTTGTCAGATCAAAAAGTACTGGGACCAAAAGTGTAATGTTTGTTTATATATTCTCTTTCTGGCTTACTTATTCATCATTCATAATCATCTTCTTCCACACTCACAACAATAAATTCTTCATCGCAATGCCTTCTTGGCCTTCTTCTATCGATTCAGATGCAGGTTACGTGCCTACGGAAAGTCCACATACTGATGAGGATTGGCTTATCGATTATCAAGAACAACACTATGAAGATGTTCGTAGTCAGTTTCCAAACCTTGAGCAGCTGAGACTTCAGGAAGTGGTCGAACCGCGATACGAACAAAATGTTGTACGTATGGCATTGAACAACATGAGAACCTGGATCAAGTAGTTCAACCTCCCACTGAGCAAGAAGTTGAATCGCAGCTAGTTTGTTGTCTTTGCGGGTTTGAAGTTGTAGTGCGTGCGGATGGAGAAAATATTGGCCGTCGAATCCAACTATGTCAATTCTGGCTGAATGGTTGCAATTACGCGGAATGGTTGGATGATACATTATGTCCAAGGGGCATAACCTACGCAAATGAACTAGAACATGAGATAAGACGTCTTAGACTGTCTGTACAGGAGTTGCAGTTTAATCGTCACGTCTAGTTTCTTCATATGTGCAGTCTATTATTACTTTGTCGTTTCTTATAAGTGTTCTATGTTTGAATCATTCACTAGTTAAACGAACATAAAGTATTCACATTGTACACCAACATATATAGTTCGTATTTAAACAGACACCTACAAATAATAATATACACCAACATGTATAAGTCACAGTACTCACAGACATATAGAATTCACAGTAACCACAAGCATTATAATCCAAAATCCAAGAAAGTGACAGCATATAAATAATACACAATATACTCAAACAATGACCTAAGTACATATACTCATACGCATAAACTAAAAAGTATACAACTAAAGGGAGGCAACGTCATCATCGTCAGCATCATCACCGTCATCACCATCTCCGTCACTGTCATCATCCTCATCTCCGTCACCGTCATCATCATCATCTCCATCATCATCATCATCGTCTACATCGTCATCCTCGTCATCCCCATCACCATCATCCCCCTCGTCCTCATCATCCCCATCGTCCTCATCTAAACCACTAGCACCATACCCACTGGGACCAGCATCACCTCCGCCTTGTGATCCGAAAGGTTCATATACAGCAAGTCTAGCTGATAGCTGATCAATCTGAGCCTCTAGCATCTGTGTATGCTGCATGTACATATCATGCATGGTGTGTGTATGTGCAAGAGTCATATCGCGAAACACACCAAACCCTACTCTGGCCTGGTCCAATCTAGCAGCATACTACATAAAGATGACAGTTGCCATAATAAAAAAACAAGCATAAAATAAAGGAAAAATGACAGTAAACAACAGACGTACCTCATACGGAGGATATAACCCGACTGAAGGCACACCAGGATAGTCGGGGTGATCTGGAAAGACTAAAGGCTGCTCAATCAAAGTACCTGTCGAGTCATACGCTCTAAAAGTGGTATCAGGCTCCAACTGCATGGGAGCCTGGGAGAACTGTGACGGAATCGGGTCAAATGAAACCTGCGGTACCTGAACTCTACCGGCTGCCAGATGATGTCCTATATGATCAGAGTTGACCCCACGAATACGATGAATCTACGGGGTGCTACTCTAGCCCAATAAGCGTCGTAATCCCCATCGATGAAAAAAGTACTACTATCCACCCATCCAGCCTGTCGTAGAGCATGTAAGTACTGATCACCGATCACCCTATGTCTACCAAACATGTCCTCGCAGGATAAAGGATCGTATGGTATACGACGATCACCTGTAATCTGATAAGCACATCTCTCTCCCAAATACCATATAGGCATAAATGCAGGCGTATGCAAAGCAACCCTACGTCTAGATACTGAATACGCAACCATCAAGGGATGGTCGTCCACCAGAAGACCTGCATCTGCTAGATGAGTCCAATGTGAGGCCCAAGGAGTCCGAATGATGTTACCACGACTACGCATATCCAGCTGTGACCTAGCCTCCATCAAGTCATGCCGTACACCTAAGGGGACATGATGTACGTACTGCATGGTCTCCCATCGTCTCATCCTAGGGAAGTAATGCTCAACAGCCTGACTAGCCGTGTCCTGGATGCGGGGATGCATGTTTGTCATGGACTCGTAATACCATAACAACAAAATATACTAAAAAGCATACATCTGCCTGACATCGCCAAGCGCAAATGAATCTAGAGCGGTATATAGGGTGCCTAATATCACTGTGCCCCAGTCGATAGTATGTAGCTGGTCTAATCGGGCAAGGGAAGCTAAATAGCCAAGTCTAACCGTACCTTTTTGGTTCGAAAAAAAGGTCAAACCAAACAGGTACAACAAAAATGCTCTAGTAACTGCATCCATCATATCGGCTCTAGCTATATAACTGGTGATGTAATGCTGCAAGTACGTCAACTTAACAGAACCACTAGAGACGCAGGTAACATCTATCAGTGGTAAAAAAACAGTATACAAATTGGGCGACTCGTATAAATCATCGAATGGAAAAGGTCGAAGACCCTGTCGTCCAATCTCAATCCCAGTGAACATGTAGAAATCAACTGGGGTGATATCAAGCTCAAAATCTGAAAAATGAAACATATGCATGGTGGGCCACCACCTCTTAGCTAATGCCTGGATGAGAGGTCGATCAAAGAACTGAACAGGCCTAATCGACAAAAATAGACCAAAAGGGCTAGCCTGTAGCCACTCAATAATAGGACCGGGAAGATAGTCATAAAACTGGATAATGCGCTTAGCCCAACTACCCCGACAGTGAATGTAATGGTCCTATAGATAGTTAATGAAACAACAATTTTTGATAGCGTAAGGGTTATTTAATATGAGTATGTAAGGTACAAATTAAAATAACAAGTTATAGTAAGAGTTGATTAATACCTGTATGGTCGTCAAAGCGGTTTCGGCTCTATGCCGATAACCATCTGGCAGCTCATGTAGAACACGTAGATCGTCTGGTGAAACTCCAGGCGGTGGCGGAACGTGTAATGGTCCAGCTTGCTCCTCTGGATGTCTCTGAACCGTTCTTCGGGCGATTTTGGTTGGACGCGGCGGCATTTTGGATAAATTTTCTATTTTTCAAAAAAATTTCAAAACGAAAAGTGAAGAGGAATGAGGGGGAGGGGCGGTGCCCATTTTATAGGCGGCTTGCCTCAGGCGCCCATTAAATGGGCGCCTGGCCATTGGACAGCCCCACCCCATTACGAGCTGAATATTCAGCCCGTAATCGATTGGAGATGCCCTAACAAGAACTTCAAATTTCAAAAAGTTCAACTACTATTAACAAAGTAAAGTAGTTAATTAAGTTAAATTTTTAAAACTTTATTTAAAATATGAGATTTTAAATTTAAACCTAAGTTTCAAAATTCAAACCTAAATTTAAACCAGGTTCAAAAAAATTCAAACCCGAGTTTCCAAAATCTTTTAAAAAAACACATCAGGTTCTAAAAAAACAAAAAAAACAGTGTACATGTTTATCAAAACCTGTAACATCACAAGAAACCCGAGTCTTCCCAACCTGCTTAGAGATAAACACCCCCCTTTCTCGAGCAACCTACCTATTGACTTCGAGTCCAACCAAAATTTACTCGAGTCACTCCAGTACCCAAAACAACTTCAACACCTAACTGTGCACCGTGTATGTGCACTGTGTCGATGATCATCTTCGATCATCAACGGTGATCTTCTCCCATCCCAAACCTCATTCAGACCCCTAACCTGATTCACCAGATTCCTTAGCTCACCCTGAAATTGAATTCAAGATCACATATAAACCTGAAAACAGAAGAATCAGGTTTTCTTCAAAACCAGTCAATGGCAAGTTTGCATCGCTCCGACCACCTGAGAGTCAGCGACTTTGGCCATGGCTTCAACTACGATCATTCTACCCATTCCCAAAATATCAAAGCACTCGGTCACTTGAACAAATCGAAATGTTCGATTCATCAAACCATCCTAAAACTAGGGTTCCAACTTGAATTCCACTGCCGCACCTTCTTTGGTGAATTCCATCACCAAATAGCATTTTTCCCATCTTCTCCCACCTTCCCTCCATCACCAGTAAGAACCTCATTCACTCCAGATCTATGAATCACCCAAGCAACCCCAAAGTTTATATGCAGTTCATCCCTTAACTGCTCCTAAACCCCTTCACTAAAACTATAGTATTTGTTTTAAAAAAACACGTTATGATTTTAGTATTCAATCCATATTCAAGAATCCAGTAAACATGATGTTTAAATCTTCAGTTATATTTGAACATTGCCTACTTATTTGATTTTCCAGAGCCATCCCATTTTATTATTAACTTAATAAAAATTAAATTACTTAATAACTTAAACAATAACAATTCTTATCTGTAAACTAAATTCTACAGAGATTGGATCAAAAAGAACATGAATTTAAAACAAAAAGGGCTGCTGGAAACATAACAGAGAATATTCAAATAAAATGCATACAAATACACTTCACATCAACAATCACACATGCAAACTTATTTATTTCAGTATCCAACCATGCAACCCTTTTCCCTTATTTATATTTTAATTTAAAGAGTTACTCACCTATTTGAAAGAAGGCGGAGCTTTATATTTGAAAAGCTTTGAGTTGAATTGCTGAAAATATGTGCAAGTGACTTGATTCCAGATTCAACTTGTATTTGAATTTTAAACTTGGGTTTGCAGACTTTACATTTGCAGATGCTAAATTCCCAGGTGCATGCAAAAAAAAATCCTATTTCTTCAGTTTGCAGAAAAATGCAGTTGCTCTGGTTTCATTGTTTCTTGAAGGTGTGCAGATTTGCACTTGAACATGCACTACAAGTTTGAAAAGAAAAATGCCTTGCTTCCAGTTTGAAAATAGCAGGGCATTGATTTTGAAAAGGTGCAGGCTTGTTTGAAGATACAAGTTTGATGTTGAAGAGGCTTACTGATTTAGATAGTGAGGGGTTTTAATTTTGTTATTGAACAGGATCTTGTTTGCAGGCTACAGAAATTTTTGAAGAGGGTTTGATTTTGAGGGGTTTACTGATTTGGTTTAAAAATTTAATTTTTTTGAATCTGAAAATGGGTTTCAGATTTGAGGAATAAGCAAGTTGAAGATTCTTTTGATTTAGGAAATGAGAAAAAAACAATAATGAAAAATGTTCATTTATATAGGTTAATTTTAGATTTTACTAAATAAAAGAAAACATATTTTAAAAGAGGCCACTTGTAAAGATTTTCAGCATTTGTCAATTTGGAATTGTTATCTTTTAACACTTGTCCCTTTATTTAAAAGTAATTTGTATTTAATTCATTAGTTAATATGTATATATTAAGTCTAATTAATTTGTTAGTTAATATTTAAATATGTGTATAAATTTTAAAAGAAATAAAAACAAACTATACTCCAAATACAGCTCATACATATAAAAGTTAAAACAATCTAAAATCTATACTTTGGAATTTAAATTCAACTTAAATTCAAAGCCAATTATTTAAAAAAGACAAGTTATAAATATAAATTTAATTTGAAATAAAAATTGCAAATTTTATTCAAATTTATTTATAAAGACAATACATTATTATTTCTAAAAAATGACTTATTATAAAAATAAAATAATTATAAAAGAAATTATTCCTTTATTAATAAAATTACTTATTTAATTAAGCTATAAAACTCTTTTGTCAATTTAATTAAATTTAAAACTCAAGCTAAAACTATTTTAAACATTTAAACATTTCTCTTAACAATTTAAAAATCATATATTTATTTATTAAATAGCTTTGAAAACTTTATATTTAATTAAAATCAAAATTACCAAATTATTAATATATATATTAGAATTTTAAATCATGATTCATTTATTAATTTAAACCAAGATCATTTATTTTATAACTTTGAAAAGCTATTATTAAATAAAAACTAATTTCCAAATTACTAAAATAATAGAATTAGAAAATATGCTTTATTTATTAAACTTAAAACAATGTTATTCTATTTACAACATAAACAATATATTATATTATAAATAGAAATCAATTTGTTATTTTTGAAAGATAAAATAACCAATTAAATAATTATTAAAGAAGAATTTTTAAATAATTTGAATTATTATTAACAAAATATCAATATCAATTTAATTTTTAATATGGATTATTAAATTGATATTGTTAAAAATTCTGGGATATTACATAACCATTAGTGGACGAGTCTCCTTATAATTCGTCCTAGAGAACAAATGAGTTTATACATAGGGTATAGCACCTCGAACAGTAACCGTACCATATAATTCTCGAGTCTTCTCTAAATATTTCAAAAGTTAGGTTTTTGTCCAAATTTGATAGTCGTTTATTTAACTATCAAAACAATCAATTCAACCAAGTTATTTCCCATTACAACCTTTAAGCCTTGTTCACCTTTAAAAATCCAAACGGATTACAATTTATTTAAGAAACCTTATTTCATTTGAAATATATATGCAAAAACATTTCTTTCCAAATCATACTTATAAATTTCCAAATATTATTTTTAGGTTTAATAAATAAAATACTCTTTATAAAAGTTATTATAAATATTAATTAAACAACATTTATATTAAATAGATTTATATCGAAGAAAATATACTTAAATACTAATTTAATAAAAATTATCCTTTAAAGAATCATTACAAAATAGTTTAATACTTGAAATAATTAAATAATACATACTTAAAAAAATTATACCTTAAAAAGTTTCCAAATATAAAAATAAATAGCTACTTTTGATATTTCCAAAATATTTATCAATTATTTTAAATCATTTCTAAAATAATATCTATTTTTGAAACAAAACTTGTTCCAAAATCAATCCAAACAAAGTAAGGCTTATCAGTCTCAACGGTACTTATCAATTCACAATTCACAATTCACAATCACACAGATATTCAAATCAACCAGCTTCCGTAGATTGATTCATATTATATTCTCAAACATAACTAACAGGCACATAACAAATATATGCATGAACAATAGATCAGAGATTTTCTTGCTAGTAACAATTATACAAATATTATGAGATCAATGGCTTACACTATCCACAGCAATTTAGATTAACAATTCAGCAGAATTGTATCTGTTTCCGCTGTCCAGATGTCAACCAGTTTAAACAATCTAAATAAACACAACTATTCAGTTTGGGAATGTCTTAACAGATAGGCCGTAAAATTATACAATGGCATTCATTTGCAATTGATAATTAAATCCTATCTATGTAAGCTTATAAAATTTTCTTATTTAACTTCACAACTGGTCGTACGACGGCGTATCATCCGTTGTTACGAACCATCTCCTTTATAACACATTATCATATGTGAAATTAATTATAATATCACTTAAGAACTTGAATTCATTTCAAAGTATAAACATTTAATTTCCTTTAATTATTTCAATTATACTTCACTTATTCAAAACTCAAGGGTTTATAAATAAACTATTTTTAAAAGCTTGATTATTTAGTGATAAAATAATTTATTTAAAATAACTCAAATTAATTAGACTTATAGTAAAACAAATTTAAATTCCTTTGTCAATATAACTCCAAATAAATCTTTATATTTATGGAAATCAGTTTTTAAAAAGTTTTACTTTAAATCACTTGCTTGTTGTAAACATGGAAAGACAAATACATTTTATAAACTTACACAAGCATTTACCTTTTAACTAGTTTCTATTAAAAATTTAAAACATGCATTTCATTTTCTATGTTTCAAGCAAAGCTATTGGGCCGAAACCCCAAATAAAAACCCAAGACTAAACAATTTAAATCCTATTTTAAATTTGACAAAACCCAAAGCCCGATATAATCACAAACCCGATACGTAAAATAAACGACAATGCAATCCAGTTGGGCCGAAGACCAACATCCCAAACTCCTTCCTTCTCCTCTCAATACATCCTACCTACAGACGAATGTCCACCTGGAAACGATAACACCTACAGGAGGAAAATCAATCTCCAACCAACACGCCAATCAACCCTCTCGAACAAGAACAGATCATGAATGCAACACGCCCTACATTGAATCCTTTCTTCTTACCTAACCCAAAACTGCCATGCCGAGCATCTCATGCACACGGTGCACGTGCATGCCATCGCTAGTGGCCATCTCCCTGCTACGGCACCACGACCAAGTCCTGATCTACCCCCAGATCCAAATGTCGCAACATCAACGCCAGAAACCCCATCGATCAGAAAGCGACCTTCAGCCTCACCTAATGTCCTACCAGAAAACGACCAACCCCCACAAATCAAGCTACTACACCCACGACTGACCCCTATTTCACACACCACCCACCTCGCTCGAAAGCCCACACATGTGATCACCTCTCTGCCCAATATCTTGAATTCCGGTCACTCCATCGTCACCCAGTTTGACTCCGTGTCCACCATTGCCGAGACTACCTTAAAATCCTAAAATTGGCTCGAAAAACTAAACTAAAAAAAAATCAATATTCTGCCACGGTCGACCCTTTCCTGACGTTCACCAGCCCTCCCTGACCTAGCCCCTCCACCCCACGACGAGGAGGTCGCCTCAAATTAATTTTTAAACTGAAAATATTCATCTTCCAATTTCTCAAGCCATAGTTCACTAAAAATTCCAATCTAACTACTAAAATTCATAATTTTCTACAAACATCCTAATTGCATGCATGGATCTTTGAATTAAAAACATGAAATTTTTACTAAAGTACTTTGTTTACTGTAAAACCTGTCGTAAAGGAACTGCACAGCATAAATTTTCACAAATCTATTTTTAACACAAGCTATTCTAGAAAACAAACAGATTTCTAGTTTACATCAACATGCAAAATGGCCTAGGTGAAGAGATATTGATTTTTGAATGCTAAATAAACATAAGCATTTACAGAAAACAGAGTTCCAGTTTTTAAAATTTAGTTTCTCACCTTGAACATTTTTGATTTCAGAAGCTTTAAGAGTTGATGTTGAAATCTTTAAACTGAAAACTTGAATTTGCTTTTGAATTCTCCCGATGGTTTGAGTTTGAATAGAGATTTGCTTCCTGTTGCTACATTTCCGGACTTGATTTTACTGAGTATTTCTTCTTTTATTAACTTTGTTTTCTGATTGTAAATAATTGAACAGAGATTTTCTTTTTTTATTAAGTTACTTGTTCAAATTCTCAAAACAACAGTTCAGATCTAAGACAATAGATAAATATATATAACTTTGCAATATCAATGTTAGACAGAAATTGATTTTTGGAGGCTGAAGTGAGATTTCTGAGCAGAGAGAAAATTGAAAAGAAATTTGAATAAACATGTTGGATTTCTCAGATTTTAGGTGCCAAATGTTAGTTTATCTACTGATAAAAATTAATCACCTTCTACCCATTGTTTACACATTGTTAAAAACTGTTTTCTGGTTTTGTTAACTGTTTTCATTAACTTGTTTTTCTTAACAGTAAATGACTTTGAAATTTTATCTACAAATAAACTATAAAAAATTTTTAAGGTGTATATGTAAGTATGAAATTTTATAACCTATAGTTATTTTTTCTTTAAACAAAATTAGTGTCTGCATTCTATATCTTCACACAAAATTAGACATGAAATTTGTCATTTAAACTTAAGATATAAATTAACACTTTATAAAACACTTCTTATATCATTTATTACAAAACAAGAATTACAAAGTGATTTTTAAATCATCCTCAAAGCTTTCATTTATTACTTATACATTATTGAAATATAAGTGAGAAACTATTAAAATAACCTTTTTTGCTAGTAAACTTGTATATATGTCTTATTTTAAACAAGATGAAATAAAATAACATTTACACTATCATATAATTTAAACCAAATGAAACTTTGTTAAAAATAAAATATATACCATAAATTAAATCTGAATTTCTATACTAATAACCTTATATACATATGTTTCTTTTAAACAAGACCTACAAAGTGATTAAAATTATTTAAATCTTCGTGTATATATGTAATCATATATACAATTTCTAATTTAAAATATAGAAATATATTATTTCAAAATAAATCAAGTCACTTCCTTCTTTATTAATTTATAATATAAAATATATTTGTTCCAAATAAATCAATTCCATTTGCTATCTATATATATAGATAGTTTCTCCTGTGGTTATTTAAGTGATTTTTATACATATTCTTTTATTTTAACATTTTATTAATTTAAATATTATAAATTTCCTTTTTAACTTATTATAGAAGTTTTCAACTTTTTTTTATTTTTTTATTTTATATAAACAACATTGTTTATATATATGCCAAAATCAAAAATATCACTTTTGCTTCATTAAGAATTTCCATCCAATTTATTACATAAAAATTTATTATCATATATGTAAAAATATTTGGTTTTCAATAAAATTAAATTTTCTATTATATTTAAACTTTAGAATAAAATATGCATATTTATCTTTAAAACAAAATACATATATTTATTTCTTAAACAACATATATATATATTATACCTTTAAAACAAAATATACATTCAAGCAATTCTATTTAAATCAAATCTGTAATTTAATGTAGATTTGAAAACTCAAATTATTGATTTGGGAAAATTGTATATAATTATAAATCATTGATTATTGGGAATATTGTATATTAAAATACAATATCATTGAATATTATAAATAATATTCACAACTCAGGATGTCCACAATCTCGGGTCGTTGCATTTTATTAACCTTAAAAAATGAAAATAAAAAATATATTTACAACGCACCCAAAGTATGTACACCAACATAAACATACTTCAAACCACCAAGCAAGCCCGCTAACCAAGTAAACCCGGCCTATAACCAAATAAAATATCCTTAATACTGCCTAAACAGTACACTTACAATAATTAAACTCCCAACTTTCCTTATGTATCTCGAGAGTTCTTCAATAACGGCGAATGTCATCTATTCTATTATATATAAAAGAGAATAAAAGATTTTTGGTTGTTTGCACCAAAATTGGTCACAACACTCTTTGAAAGTTTTTGAAGAGATAATAATGAAGAATATAAATTGAAAATGAGTATTATCTAACAAAAACTCCAATCAACAGGAAAGTAAATGCGTAGACAAGCAATTTAGAGAGGTTCGGCGTGTTGCCTACGTCCACTATGAAGTTTTTTGCAACTTTATTGATTCTCTTTCAATGATTACAAGTGGTTACAGCAATCAACAGCAAGTTACAACTGGAAATTCGAAATCAACAAAAGTAGAATGATGGAGATCTCAATCCGATAGAGTCTGGGCGCTTGAGAGTCAAAAGATCCTTTTTCTACAGGCTTTGGGGCTCTATTTATAGGCGTAGGAGGCTGAGACTTCGCTCAAATCTCGAGAGACTTTTTCTGGCACGTGAGAGGGCCCACACGACCAATTACAGAAAGTCTCGAGTCGATCCGTGATCGATACGGAATCATTTCGTATCGATCAAGATGATGTCCAATCGAGCTGAAATTTGGTGTGAATGTTCCTTGGCATGTGTGCAATCTCCAGTGAAAATTTCATAGCATTTGGATCGGTAGACTTTGAGATATAGTCGATACGAAATGGAATTCCGTAGAGGCTGGTTGGTTTGAATCGATTCATTTGAATCGATCGCTTCGAATCGATGATGGCACGCGCCTTCGTGATGACATGGAGCGCATACTTCGCCTCGATCCAGTCTATACTCCGAGTTGACCGCATCGACTCCATATATCTCACCTTGTTCGCATCGAGGGATGACACGTCATCCAGGCTTGTTTACTCGATGGATATGAATTGCTCAGCCCAGATGGATTCGAAGAGTGGCTTCCACAATGGATACGAAGCAGGGTATTTGGATGGATACGAATCAAGGCACCTTGATGGGTTCGAAGGGCTCAAGCCTTCGGGTTCGAATCAGAAGGGAGCGAGGCACTGCCACTTTGACCGATGTGAAGTTGATGGATTCGAACTAAGTTTAACTTAGGGGTTCGAATGTGATTTCGGTCAATGGATATGAAGTGGGGGATGAATGATCAATACGAAGCTAGACCGTTCGATGGATATGAAAGCATCCCCGTTGAGGGATACGAAGTTGATGCTAGGCGATCATTGTGACGTGGTCCATCTGCTGATGGATTCGAACTAGGAGGCGGTGATCGGTTCGAAATAGAAAAGTGTTGATGGATACGAACAAGAAGTCGCTTGATGGATACGAAGAGATGCTTCTATGATGGATGCGAAGAAGACACTGGCCAACCGTTACGAGGCACAACACCTGTAGATGGATACGAAGTCCATCGATACGAATTCGATGGATTCGAATACTGTGAACATGATCGATACGAACCGCTATCAACTGATCGATGCGAACATGATCGATACGAACCGAGCGCACTCTTGATGGATACGAAATCAACCATAGTGATGGATACGAAAGCTGGGTCGTTTCCTCTAGATTGAATCGATCATAACTTGAACATATGAACTCGAATTGACTTGAATTTGGAATACAGGCTTTTATGGCTTTGTTTGTCATGTCCCATCAGTTGTAGCTCAATCTGGACTCGGACAAAATTCATCGATATCCATAACGAAGCAATGTATAACCAATCTTTAAGGTCAGCTGTCTTTTGTTTTCGATCGATCTTTTGGTATCACGGCTTTGCCAAAAAGCGGGATAACATTGGTATTCCTACTTCTCATTCAATCTAAAGCCGGATACTTATCTCTCATTGATTTGAGTAAACAATTTGCAATTGTACCCACCAACTCTTTTCCCATCATAATTCATGTATCCATTGTATTTGTCGCTATTCATTATTTTGTCTCTTAGCGTTCTTGGCTCTTAATTTATTAATAATTAAGAAAATGTATTTTTGATAGTTCCCATTTCTTTTTCTGTAACTTCGTCCTCCCTTCCCATTAACTTGCAAATTCATCTTCTTAAAACCCTATCTCCATTTCTGTTTAATTCAATCTTCTAATATGTTTTTCAATTTTGTCAACATTTCTAATTTCTATTTTCTCTCTTGATTCTCATAAACTATATTTCTTTCAAATTATTTAAGGAAACGCCTTTTATTTTGTAAGGAACTGGTGAATTATAACCATCTAAATTTGAAATCGAAGTGTTTTCATTTTGTAGGAAACCATCGTCGATGAAGACGAATCTAGATATTTTTTATTTGGTAACTTTCATTTCATCTTTTTTATAGTAGTTTAAAGTTGTTGTTGATTACTTTCATGTCATCATTTTCAAGTAGTTAAATTTTTTTGATTTTTTCATTTCTAAAGTTGTTTTATTAGAAACGTTTTCGCATCAGATCTCCATGCTTTGGTTCTTTTCACCAGATCAATATGTAAGTTTTCGCTTTTAAACAGTTATTTTATAGTTTTAATTCTTATTTTGTATAAAGTTTCTAGATTTTCCATAATCTTTTTGCTCCAGATCAAGTCTACAATTAAACTACCGTATGTTCTCATTTTTAAACCTTTATTCATTTTTTTAATATTTTTGTGTTCATTTTCTGTGATGCGTGATTTTCTCCTTGATCTTATTTACGATATCTTCTATTATTGCAAAAGTGTTTCATGTCATCTAAAAACAATTTTTATTTTGTAAGAAACCTATGAATTAGAACCATCTGGATCTGAAATCTAGGTGTTTTCATTTTGTAGACAACCATCATCGAAAAGACGAATTTGGATGTTTTTTTTGGTAACTTTCTTTTCATCTTTTTCATAGTAGTTTAAAGTTGTGTGTTGATTAGTTTTATTTTATCATTTTCAAAGTAGTTAAAAGTTGTTGATTCTTTTTCATTTCTGAGTCTGTTTTCTTAGAAACATTTTTGCATTTGATCCCCATGCTTTGGTTCTTTTCACCAAATCAGTAGATAAGTTTTCATTTTAAAACCGTTATATTATAGTTCTAATCTCATCTGCTTCAGATTAGGTCTACGATTAAACTACTATAGTTTCTCATTTTTAAATCCTTTTCCAACCTTTTCAATATTTTTATGTTCATGTTTGGTAATGCGTGGTTGTCTCCTGGAATTTATTTACAATTTCTTCTATTATTGTAGAAGTGTTTCATATTACCTAAAAAGATATATACCTAATTATGAGTATCATAATCATTAATGTAAAAAAATTCAGAATAATGACATTTAGACGTGTTTTAAATATTTTATTTCTTCTATGTCTGTGACTGTATCAATATTATCAATTTAAATCATTCTGTGTTGTCATTTTCAAACATTTTTCCAACTATTTATCCTCATTTACAATTTTACTACCTTTGTAGCCTTATGTGTCAATATGAAATTTTTAT
This sequence comes from Allium cepa, assembly GCA_030765085.1. Lineage (NCBI taxonomy): Eukaryota > Viridiplantae > Streptophyta > Magnoliopsida > Asparagales > Amaryllidaceae > Allium > Allium cepa. Next base: position 373,328,708 of record CM060944.1, on the reverse strand, counting down.
TCATGCTTTTTTGTTACCTTAGCAATAAAATTTCTTGTAACAGTAAACTAATCAAATATATTGTGTCCTACACGATCAAATTTATGAATTTGTATTTCATATTTTTGTGCTCGGTTTCTTTGTTCCCCAATAATGACATTTTAAGTATGTTTTAAATAATTTTTTTCTTCTATGTTTACGATCATGAAAATATCATCAATTTGATTGTCTAAGGTAAAATATTTATTTTTGAATATTGAAGAAGTATTTTATGTTAGTTAAAGTGGTGCGACCATTATACATAAGTTGTTTGTTAAAAATATGCACATAAAAGGATTGTCCACATATTTATAGCTGTAGAGCCCTTACTATCTATCTTAATTTAAAATTTTATTGCCTTTGTAGTATTATGTGTTATCATGAAATTTTTATTCATATTTTTTTGTTACCCTAATAATACAATTTCTTTTAATACTAAACTAATCAAGTGTATTGCGTCCTACACAATAAAATTTATGAATTTTTTGTTTGATTTCTTTGTGCTCAGTTTCTTTGTTATTCTAACAAAATAGCATAACCTATCTTTGTTGTGGTCGTTCAAAACCTTTGGTTATTTGACTCAACTATATTATTTGGTTTTAGATCTGTTGTCCTTAGCGATAGTGTATTGTCAAATGCAATCATAGCCATCATTTGTAATTCAAAAGCAGTCACCTATTTTCTTTATTTGCAACATAAACTTTGGTTTATGTTCCTATACCAAAGGCAGTATTTTTTGTATTTACCATGGATTTTTATGTCCATTCAATTTCACTATTTCACTAAACCTTACATTACCTCACCAATTGTGTTCTTAGAATTGAATTCCTTGCTTTAATTAAATAAAGCAAATAATAATCACTATTGTTATGGTTTGTTATTTTTGTCTTCCTAACAAATGTAGCAAAGATAAAAGAAACAAAATTTTTGGATGCATTAATTCATATTATCCTACGCATAAAAGATTTAGTTGTTGTTAGTAACATTGACATAAGATGACAAAAAATTTGACCATTTCATTATAAATACTTATATTAATTTCTTAGAACTTCTCTAAATGAATTGTATGATCTACTCCTACCTTATTACTTCATTTCTTCCCGAAATTGGAAGAGCAATTTTTTTGAAAATAATCATATTCTAATTAACTATTTTCAAATTTTATCCATGTTTTCTTTATAAATATAACGCTTTCCTACTTTATTATTGTACCAGGCAATAAAATTGACAACCATATATCACACTTGCAATTCAAAACATAAATTTTGATTAGTTTCCATTTTGTTGGAATTATTTTACTATTTACTGCAACTTATTCTGCATATTCATTTTCATTGTTTTTTACATTTTTTGTTGTTTAATGATACTTTATCGGTCATGATCCTGGAATTCGTTTTTTGTTCCCGCTAAGATGATTTTATTATGAAGAATATATGGAAGGTACATCCTACTTTAAATTTCTTACTTCTTTTATTTACTGGAAGTTATGGTATGTAGCCCTATGGCTTCCTAAGCTATTGAGCAAAGATATAATAAGTAAAAAAATTGACATACTGGTTGTTGTCTTCCAGCTGAATTATACATTATTATTTTTCCTAGATTGCTAAAGGACGAGCAACTATATTTGAAAAGTAAAGCACAGGATTCTACAACTAAAATTATGCTAATAATTTTTCTACTTTGTTTTATAATCGAATATATGTTGTGCATTTTTTGTATAATTTATACTTTGTTTACAAACCGTCAGTGTATTTTGATTGGAAGTAATTGATTACTACAAGGTTAACAAAGTTGCTTACACAGGTTTTTGCACTTATTGTAGTATATTGGGCAGTTTATTTAGTTTTACCTTATCAGTTCATAAAAGTTACTTACATTCTGTCTTTATTATGAAGCAATTTTGCTCTTTTCTTTTCCATTTGCTATAAATGATTCAAAATAATGTTAAATTATAGTTATCATAGTAAATAAAAGTAAGGATTAGATACAAATATTATTGTATAGCACTTCATGGGTGAATTTATGTTTGGTTGTGTAATATATGTTACCCTTGAAAACAATGAAGCTTTGTTGTGCTAATCTTTATAACTTAGGATTTATTTAGATTTCAAGCATTAGTTATATTCATTATTTAGGATTGTGAACTTGAATGCATGATAAGAACCAATTTAATTTATGTCTAAAAAAAGTGAAACTTTGTGTTGGCATCTAAATTATCCAATTAACTTTGAATTTTTTAACTAATACATTAATTTTCATCTTCAATCTACTTTGCACATTCTAATCACTAAGCGATGGTCTTATGTTTCAATGAATTTAGTTTATGCTGCCATAAGTTCATTTCAATCATCAAATGACTTTGATAAAATAAGTGAGTATATATTAAAGCTTTAGAGGATCATATTTTTGTGTTCGTACGATTTTCGGTAGTATGAAAGGTTGGGAAATAAATTTAATGCACTGAGTATGCTTTCCGGAACTGAGTTCCATCCGTAATGACTTATGAACACCTTCACACTCTTATGTATTAATATCTGCATTAAAATCTATTAGTAGAAGAAGCCTAAGTGGAACTTCTATCACTAATAGATTTTTATAACTCAACCGTTTTATGGTTTCTACCATAGACATGAGGCTAGACATCCTACAACTTATTGAGGGGAATCAGTTAATTTTCGTCCTCTATAATCTCAACATCCTAAGATCTATTCGTGCACATGCTTCCAACCTTTTTTTCCATCAACTGGTTATGTTTATGAAACTACAACTTGCCTCACGACTCGCACTACTCATCGACTGGCACCACTTTGATACAGTCTTTGTAATAGTCGCTGTTCTCAAGTCTTCTACTAAATACTAATGCTACTTGCATTTTTTTCTCTCTCGTAGCTTCATGCTTGAACTATTGATACGGCTGTGACATTCTATCCACACTGTATATATCACTACTTCACTTCAACCACGGTATGCATGCCCTGCTCACACTACATTGCACCATGCATGCAATGTCAGATGTTGCTACGCCAACTCCTAACAAACTACTTGCTACACCCATTTTTAGTTCTTCACACCTTGCTACTTCTTCACCTTTCAATGCATGCTGCCTGCATGGCTACACTTGCAGCATCTGCAATTTCCTGAATCTGCTATCAGTTTAGTTTTTTTAAAACCATTCCCAACAATCGACCTGTTTAGTTGCACTCTTTCCTTATTTTGCATTGAGTGAACGAGCTACGCATCAGGTAACAGTGAAATTAGCCCATGGACCAGTTTTATAAAAACCACAATAAAACGGCATAAACTTTGCCGCCTTAATTAACACGGTGAAGTCTATACCATTTTATTTTCGATAACCATAACCAATTGCTGCATCATTTTCTTCCTCCCTCCTCTCTATATTATTTTGCATGGCCGAGAGAAAATAATCGCTCATTTTCACTATTTTCATACCTTGAACCTCTAAATTCAAGCACAGTGCATAAATTAAACCTTGTTTTTAAGATCTACACGTGTTGAAATGTCTACAGCACTCAAAAATTTCACGAAAAAGTTTATATATGAAGAAAGTTGCAGCGATAGCGGTGGCAATGGTCGGCATAGAGAAGATACCGTTATTGTGTCGTACATACAAGAGCATGGAATAGAATACCTACTTGATGCCACCGAAAACCTAGAGTACCAGGATAAAGTCGTGAAGGCGAAGGTGGTTGTGGAGGTCGATGGGGTCGTGGAGGCCGCGGTGTCGTCCAGCAAGCAGGACTCGTAGGGGAGTGGATTATGTTTCTGCTAGAGTTTCTGAGTTCGGTGGTCTTAAGGATCCGAATATGAGTGCAGTGGAGGTACTACCAATTTTCGGGTGCTTCTGGAAGGGGAAGTGCACGTCAGCACAGATACTAGCTTGAAGTGAGCACCAAGTCAAACGTGTCAAAATGAATAACATAGCATCCATTCGTACATTCACCATAAAGAACCAATCAAGGCCATACGTTGTATATTATAAAAATGAAAATATATATCAATGTACATATCAATGTATCATCATTTTGCATCAATAAAATTCAGTTTCCTTCTCTTTTATATTTTAATTTTAAATCAAATACTCAAATTATCAAATTACATCAAATTCCAATATGGTATCAGAGCCAGAATGCTTAATAACAGCTAATTTGGGTATTAACATCTAAACTCATCCGAAATTTTTCATCACTTGAGTATCCTCATCAGAGAATCAATCTCATCATTTGAGCTTGAAATATCCAGTTGAAATTCGTCATAGAAAACAAGTGACGTGTCAAGAATTCCTTGAATTATGGCTGCATCAAGTTCTTTATCACAGAAAATAAGCAAATCAACAAAACACAATCTCAAAAATAGATTTTGAAAAGCAAGAATCTCATTATCAAAGTACTAAGAAGGTAAGTGCCTTGCTAAGAACCCATCAAAAAAATGTCATCATTTGAGTTCAGCTGTGACATACCTGGATTATACCTTTTCTTGCAATCTATCTGTCGAAGTCATCAAGTTTATAAACCAACATCTCACCATCATGGTCGAAGGAGATGAGAATATGAATATGCAACTGAGAAGTTAATCGAAACAGTGGTCAACCCTCAAAGTTAATTGATAACAGTTCATCATGGTGAAGATAATTATCTTCTTTGGAAGCTTCATATTGAAATAGCAATTCAAGGATATGGGCAAGAAGGATTTGTTCTGAGAACATTGTATGTACCACAAAGATTCATCACATATCAAGAAAATAAGGTGGTAAGGAACAGTGAAACAAAGCATCAAATACAAGATAACCTAATAAGTTCAAGGCTGCTGTCGTCAATAAGTACCAACTTGTTGCCACAAATAGTTGGATGCAAGTCATCCAATGTGATCTGGACCATAATGAAATAGATCTTTAATTCTCAATCAGTTGATAAGATAATGCACTATAAAAGACAACTACATAATATCAGAAAGGACAACTTATGAATAAGAGAACATTTATTAAAGATCAAGACTATATGTGATTTACTAGAGGCAGCAGCACATAAAATTTCAAACAGTGAGTAGGTGCTAACTATGTTTAATGGTCTTAGCGAAGAATATGAATCAGTGGTGGCTGTTATTTTATCTAAGGAAACCTAACCATCAATGCAATATGTGTATTCTACACTCACTACACCATATTAGCAGTTTTGCAACCCACCAATGCGGAAGATTCGCAACGGCTCCAAGCCGTTGCTAAATAACAACGGTTCAGAGCCGTTGCGAAATTATTAACAACGGCTACCGGTCGTTTTAATTTTGCGGTGGCTCAAAATCGCTGCCAAGTTTCCCATTTTTTTAATGGTTCCATACCCACTTGAACAAACCCCTCATTCCTAAATTAATACGCTCCTATCACAGTTAACTTTTGCAAAAAAATACCGCTTGCCCTAATCTGATTTCTTATTCCCAAACCAGATCAATCTAAACCACACTACTAAATTCACGATCAACTACAAATCCAATTTACTATTCTCTGTTCCAATAAACAGAAATTTCAAAATGAAATCTTATCATATTGAAATCCAAAATTCACTGATCTCTGTTCAACACTAAGACTCGCCTGTCCCCAGATTCGAAATTTTGTAAATTTTAAAACTAATTTGTATGCGGTTTTGTGGGAAATTTTTTATGGACGTTGGGTTACGATCTTGCTTCTTGGAACTGGCAGAGGCGAATTGCAGTTGGGGTAAGAGGAGGAGGTGAAGTTGTAGAGGCGATTGGGGTTTGCGAATTCATGATGGTCGACTATGACATGGTCGAAGTTAGAGGAGGTCAGTGGTGTTTGTTGTAATTTTTGGATATGGAGGAGAGCTGTCAATTTGGATTGTTCAATTTGGGGGTGACTTCGGCTTTGAGGAATTTTATTCAAGCGCGATTGAATTTGGCGTGATTTCGTGGTAGTGAACTGGAAGTGGGTGGAAGCGGTTGTACGAGTTGCAGTTGTAGGTGGTGGCGTGCGATTGTTTATGGATGGTGATTGGGTTTCGAAGTGAAGGTTGCAGCTACAGGTAGGGTTGCTCTGGAGGTGGATTGAGAGGAGATGCTTGAACTACAGAAGAGGTGGTAATGTGTTGTAGCAGATGTTTGCTGTGGGCACAGCGAACTGGAAGGAGGTTGCGGGAATATATTGGTAATAATGGTGAAGGCCGTGAGCAGAGGGGTGCAGAAGTTGATAACGGCTGTAGAATTGGGAAGTGAAATGATGGGTAAATGTTTGCAGAGCACAGTTTGATGTTTATGATGTAAGTGGTATGGTTAGAAGAAATGGCCAGAGAAATGAAGTATGTGCACAGTTTTGTTTAACTGTATTGTGTGCACAATTATGGATGGTGGGACAGTGATGAAATGGTCATTGATGGTTGAAGATGAAATGAGAGTGGTATGGTGTTTGAGGAAGGTGGCTGGAAGTTGCTTGACAACAAAGGGTGAGGAAGTGGTTGTAGCAGTTGCTTGTGAAGGAAGTGATGTTGAAAACAATCGATCTAGATCCTAATGAGGTAAAATACTGAAATTTATTCATTTATTACTTTAACTAGGATCGAGTTTATATTAGCTTGATCTTGTATGCTTCACTTACGTGTAGAGTTGACCTATGATGTTTCCATCAAAGTCATCATCAATATAGTGTTCGTTTAATATTGTTTGGCCAAGCATCGTCATTGTCATTATTTATCATTTTTCGTTTCCCTCCTATGTAAGCCCTACTTGTAGGCGTAACCGAATGGTGATGCATATATTCATATGAAAGAGGTGAATTTCTGATGATCAGATGCTTTCTATTCTGTTTTATTTTTTAAAAGAATAGTTGAGAAATTTTTTGAAAGTATTGAATTATAGAAACCGACAAAAGGAATGGATGAACTATTTTTGTAAACTGCTTATGTAAATTTCATGGCAGCTTCTAATGTTGAAACTGAAGGGATATGGACTGGAGCTTTTCTTTATATGGTATGTTATGAAATTTGTCAGACAATACATTCATGATCAGTGAGTTTTGTTTTCACTTTACTATACATCTGGAATTGATTAATTTTGAATTTGGCATATGCAGGCTATACCTATACTGGAGTTGAATTCTACAAGCGTTTATGTGGAGTTTCAGTAATCAGGAGGTACCAACATCCATAAAACTTGTTTTATCTAATGCTTTGTAGTTGAGTCAATATGGCTAACCAGTTCAAGTAAAAATCCCAGGAAAATATAACTTATAGCTCAAGCTTTATCTACCATGAGTGTAGACAATTAATCCGAGAAATATGATGTGCGAACTTATACACTGTATTCACTCATTTTACTTTTATTGCCATTAATTCATTGAACAGATTAATAAATGGATAACTAATCATAAATGAGTATTTGCTAGACAACTTATGTTTGATACTAACATGAATTATTAATAGGCAAGTTTTAAAAAAGAAACACAGATAACTAAGAAAAATAGTTGAAGTTGCTGACACTGGGTAGTATACATTTTCATTACGTGTATCAATTAGGAGATACTTTGATGGACAATATATATATTTAATTATCTGATAGGAACCTGCATTTTTTTTTTTTGAAATGTTGTTTTTTAGTTTCTTTTGTACTGATAGGAACCTAAAAATTATATCCATAGTAGATATGTATACTAGGAACCTGCAAACTGAAACTGAAAGAAACCTGCAAATTGAAACTATTAGGAACCTGCAAATGTTACTTTGATGGACAATGTATAATTGAACCTGCGAATTGAGATTGAAAGGAACCTACAAAGGATAATTTGATGGATAGTTTATAACTGAACCTACTGATGGACAATGTATAATTGAACCTGCAAATTGAGATTGAAAGGAACCTACAAAGGATAATTTGATGGATAGTTTATAACTTAACCTACAAATGAAACTTTTATGGACAGTGCACAAACTAAAAGGAACCACTTTAAACATCGCTTGTACTGCATAATGATATTCATATTAGTGACATGTATGCTTTTATCCATATAGAATTATGACTTCCGTTTCTAGTTATGAAATTCAAAGGAAAAGCTTTTGAAATGCTTTTTTAAGAATAAAAACAAAATGGATTATTGAACTTTCTCTTACATTTCATCTGTTCTCCATCCAGTAAATTCAAAGAAAAAAATTTTGAAACTTTTTTCATTTCTTCCTTTTTGAACTGGTGACGAAGAGAAAGGCATCTGAATTCAACATCATTTGAGCTTAATTATTATTAGTATTAACATTAACTCGATCATCTTCTTTAGGCCCAACTGGAACGAATGAAAATTCCAAGTCATGATCTTCATCTTCTTTCTCTATGTTAAGGTCGGCACTGGTTGCAGATAAGTTCTTGAATTCTTCTCTTATCTGCATTTTTATATATTAAGCTTTGTAGGTTTTTTTTCTTTTCAATTTGCTGTTTTGCTTTGCAATTATATATTGTAAGAGAGTATAGGGTTTCTCGGTGCATATAAATATTGCGTTAATATACCGTATGGTACTGAATAAATGCACATTAGATTTTATGCTTAGCCTGATTACACAGCGTCTATGTTTAACGGTGCTATAGGTAGAAGAAAACTATGCGTCATGTGTGCGATTTTACCTTTAATTCTATAACTTGCATAGGTTTAGTGAAAATAAATTCTTTTCGTAAAACAGCAGAACCAAAATCTTGTATCAAAATTAATGTTTTGGTTTATCGGTTCTTTTCATAAATGGAAACCATAATCTTGGATTTATTAATGTCATAAAATAGAAAATAAGTGAGAAGGCTAGGAAGAGCCAGACATACAATGTCATAAAATGCAACTACTACATTTTATTTCATGATGTTTGTGACTTAATTATTTTTATCTGAAAGTGAACTTATAAACCTTATTGCTAAATGAAGAGGCGTGTGGTGCGTGTCCACTTGTATTAAGCAGGATGATAGTGTTGAAGTTTAGAACTCTTACTTATACATCACTTGTTACACTTTGTTTTCCACTTATGTAGTGATAAAAATATCTATCAGATTATGCTATAATAGCAACATGAGGGTCACTTCTAAATTTGAAGCAATTACAAGCGATACAACCTAATGAATTGTAGAATAAAATTAGTATATTAACGTTGATAGCAAAAAATCTATTGAAATAGAGTTACTAGAGCTTGATGCTTTTAAAAAAAGTTTATTTTGGTATCAGTCTAATGCGATGGTAAAGGAAATGAATAACTGTATAGAAATAAATTTCTTACTAGTTTTATCGTTGGTCTGGCTCAAGTTATTTGGTTAGTTGTTCGTAAGAGCTCCAATAAAGTAAAAACTAGTTCAAAAATTAGTATAACATGTTTCTCAAACTTTTTTTAATTTACTTTGCACTTGCAGATTTTATACTGACGCAAAACATTATAAGTTAATACTTACGAAATAACATATAGCAAATAATTTGAAATGGTGAATACTCTCTTATCATCGTTTGGTTATTTATTTTAAATGTCAATAAATGTATTTTGGTGCGTCTTTATTTTACTTGGTTTCCTACGATTTAACGAATTTTATGCGCTACTATAATTGAACTGAATGTGCCATAACCCCTTATAATATGTCAAGTCTAAGATGGCAGAATTACTTAAATTCCACTGTTGAATTTCGAATTTTCATGCGTGTACCCAAAAAAACGGAGAAATAAAATAATCTATACCGTTTTGTAGAATTTGAAAGGTATGAGTTACAAGCTTTTTGATATGCAATTAAAGTACAAGCAAATGGGTAAACTGCAAATAATTTTGCATCTCCAAAAAACTATAATACTGCAGGGGAGAACTGATGGCATATATCAAATGAGATTTCAGGTAAATGTGAGGTTGATGTTTGAATGAGTAAAGTAGTGAAGCTGTGGACTTTGAACTAATGGCAGAATGGAGATGAAATGTCAGTGAAACCGTATGTATGCAGAGAAGTTTGAATTGTGATGAAGTAGCAACACTTTGGCGGTGTGGAAGCAGTTTGGTGAAGCAGGGGATATTGACGGTTTGAGGAGCGGCAGCATAGAATTTTTGTGTTAGAAGGTGGAATGTTGTTGTATTGGTATGGTATTTGAGTGGTAGTATTGTCTGGTGGTGATGGAGACTGTGTTGTGTTTGGGTTTGGCTAGGAAAAGTGCATTGGATATTTGATAATGTAGTATTGTTGGCATTGATGTAGTATTGTTGTTCTAATCATTTTGTTGTTGTTGCCAAACTACGTACTGTATACTGTAATTTGCTGTTGTTGCTGCTGAATTATGTAGTGTAATGTATTGTTGTTGAACATTATAATTAAAAGATTTGTTATGTTTGGTCTTTGTGCTGAATCTATAAAAAATATTTGGTTTAATGATCTTTCTTTTGTGATAATATGTTAAATTTGTAAATGTTTGTATTGAGTATGATAATGAATTAAATCTTACTATAAGAGGGCAGAAAAAAGCAATGTATATTTTTTAAAAAATATATTAAAATTAGCAACGGTTTTGAGCCGTTGTAAAACCAAATTAACAACCCATGTACAACAAGGTTTTGCAACAGTTTTTAGCCGTTGCGGAATTAAATTTAGCAACAGCTCTTAGCCGTAGTAAAATTAAGTTTTGCAACGGCTTTGAGCCGTTGCTAAATTTAATTTCGCAACAGCTAAGAGCCGTTGCTAAATTTTTACCACTGCCAATTTTGCAACGGCTCTAAGCCGTTGCGAAATGGCATTTCTGGTGTAGTGACTACTTGCATAGAAGGGAGAATAGATCGAAGGGAACAACAAGAAACAAATCTATCAATTCACTATGCAGCCGATTCAAGAAACAAGAATCAAAATTACAGTAGATCAGATCAGTATTATCAGAGAGGTGGTAAGTCAAATAGGTCAGGAGGCAAGGGAAGGTGGAATGGTAACGATAGACCCTAAGTGTCAAATTTATGAAAAGATTGGATATACAACACCTAGATGCTACTTTAATTCAATGCTTCATTCGCACCAAATCAAAACTCAAATTTTTGAAAAAAATAACAACCTAGGTGCAAATATGGTGCAAGTACAACAAGAGCCAAATATCCAATCAGATAAGTCAAGAAATTATCACCTGATAACAAAGCCAAGGCATACAGGATGAAAGTCGGTATCTGTAACATACCCAGAATTATATCAATTTAATAATTAATGTGAATTTTGGAACAAATTATGGAATTAATTTGAATTTTTCAAAATAAATAAAATAAGTGTTGAATTATATTTATATATGTAAATAAGGTTGTGAAGTTGCATTTGAATTTAAGAATTCAAAAATATAAATATTTTAAAACTATTTGAATTTAAATTATACAAGTATATACATATATATGAATATATGTATAAATATAAATGTATTATAATTCAAATTTGAATTTGAATTTGAATATAAAAATTTAAATTTATGTCTTAGAAAAATAATTTGCATTTGAAATCATAAATGTGTAATTTATTTAATGTAAAAGATTTGTTAAAAAAACATTTCTTCTTTTAACATTGTATATAAAAAATAGATAGGAAATGTATTTGTTAATAAAGTGAATATGACACAAGTTTTATTTAAAAATATTTAACTCATATAAAATAAAAATGTTAAGCAAGTGTTTAACATGTAGAAAGAATTAAACAAGTGCTTAACATGTAGAAAGAATTAGACAAGTGTCATTATATCATTTTCATTTTCTTAGAAATTCATAGAAAAGAAAATAAAATTATATAAGTCATTTTATCTTCTTCCTCTTATCTCTTTTATTCATTTCTTAAGCCTGTACAAAAATGTAAAAAACCAAAGAAAAATCATCAGTCACAAGTAACTAAACAAACAACCTCCTCAACTTTTTCAAGACTAAATTCCAGTAAACAAATCTGAAACCTTTTCTTTCAAAATCTCAAGCCAGAGAAGGAATTTCAAGAACAACTTCAAGTCTTCAACAAGTAATTGAAAATCAAGCAGGAGTCAACTTCAACAATTAAACAAGAATCAGGATCAACTCAAAAAGAAAAAAAAATTGCAAACTCAAGCTTTAAAGTTGCAGACCAGAGATCTTTCTTTTTCTCTGTTTCATTTGAAAACAAAACTGTAAGTAAGTTGAATTTTAGTTTGTTGTCGAGAAATTAAGCAAATCATTCCATCAGGAAACTAAGCAAGCTTATATTAACAAGTTGCAGATAAAAAAAATTCAAGATCAAGTTAAGCAAAACAATTTTCAGGCTTTCAAATTTTAAACCAGACAGCAAACTCTCTGCTCAACTACACAGGTGAGTAAACTCTCTATTTAAACTTGAACTTGTTGCTGTGAACAGTATTGAAGTTCGAATGAAAAAAATGTGTGTTTGCATGTATATATTTATACATGAAAATGAGATGCATGTCTGTGCACATCAAAGTGAACTCTGTTCCATGCCTACAGGTTCAAAACCCTGTCAAAAAAAATCCAAAAGCTCTATCTCAAATTGTTTTTAGGCCTTGAGATCAAAAGAAAACATGTTTGAATGATCATGCCCTAAGTTTTAAAAATAAATGTTGGTAAATTAAACAAGAATTTTTTCTGGAAATAGAAAATACAGGCAAACCCAACATAAAAAGAAATTTTATCAAACACGATTCCAGATTTTGAATATATAAATTGAATTGCCTTCGAAGTTGATGATTTTTAAAAGTAAAATTAATTTTTTTTATCAAGTATTCGTTGAGAAAGAAGGGGATGAACGGAATTGCCATTTTCTCGAAGTTTTGGCGATCGATAAGGCAAGGGACTTCGTGTTCGTAACCGGAGCTAGCTGGAAGACAGTGGAGTTTGGAAAAAATGCTGGATTAAATTCTAGATCAACGTGGATGTTGATTTTGATCAGGTTAGGGTTTAAGGATTAAAATGAGTCGAGGGTAGAACTTGATCAATGCGCCATCGTTTCGCCACCGGTGATCATCGGACCGGGACCATCAGAAGCGTGGGAGGCTGGCGGAGCTTAGGATGGAGTGTCGTGAATTCTGATGATCAGAAGAGAGAGATCAAGGCGATCGATTTGGGCTTAAGTTGTTCCAGATTTGAGTCTGGTGGCTCGAATACGAAATCGCGATCGTATCGAAATTTTGGGTGTTTATGTGGTTTAGGGACGTCACCGTGGACGTATCGATGACCAGAGATTCAACTGGAGGCAGTCGGAGGGGTTGTGCATATGCACACAGCTGGAGTTGTGTAAGAAGGCAGCAGTTTGGGGAAGAAAGGGGAAACTCGAAGCTACTCTCGAGAAATGTAGGTGATAGCTCGGGTATGAACTCGAAGCAAATTCTGGGCCATACAGGTTTTGTACTTAGACAAATTTGAGGAAAAAAAATATAAGCACACGGGTAGGTTTTGTTGATAACTCGAAGCAAGTAGTAAAATGTTTCAGGGGTGACTCGAAGTAGTCTCAGGGGTGACGTACAACACAGTTTTTCTTTAAAATAAAATTCAAACTTTTAAATAGATTTTCAACTTATGTTTTTAAATGATAATTTTGATTCGAGTTTAAAACAAATTAAAGTTTTAAGTAAGGAATTTTTAAAGTAATTAAATTTAATATAATTTTGTCACATTATTTTATAAAATTATTTATATTTGTTAAATAATGTAAATGAGAATGATAGTTAAGAAAAAATGCTATGTACACTAATTTCAATCTCTTAAGTAAATTTATGTAATAAGGATAATTTATTTAACATGGTTTACAAGATAATCAGAACGATTAACAAAGGTAAGGAGATTTATCTTTTAAATTTATTAAGTAATTAATGATTTACTTAAGTGATAAATGATTTACTTAAAGAATAAACTATTTAAATTAATTAGGTAATATTTAAAGATTAATTAAATAATTAAGGTTAATTAAATTGTAATTAATTAAGATAATTAATTAAGGAATAATTAATTAATTAAAGTAATTAAGAATAAATTAATTAACAATTAAGGATTAATTAATTAAGATAATTGATTAAGAATAATTAATTAATGAAGGTGATTAAGATTTAATTAATTTTAATTAAGGATAACTAATCATTGATTAAAGATAATTAATGAAAGTAATTATGTGATTAATTAATTTAAATCACACGATTGATTCATCTTAGTTGTAGATGATTGATAACTACTGTATGCTGTGTACTCATTGATATCTCTAATATGTAATTGTGATGCTATGTGATATGAATTGCTTTGTGCTGAGCTGTGTTTTCTGTGATGAACATATTTCTATGTGAATATAAAAACCCTTTGGCCCGTAAAACGACTTTTGAATTTCGATGCGATAGGGAGTAAGATTCCAGTTGGTTATCCGAAACCCACATCGAACCTATGAATATTTGTGAATGACATATCTACATGTTTTTAAATTGACGCTCACCATTCGGTTTAGCTGGGAGAGGACCCTAATGTCATATAACACATTCCGAATAGTGATACAACGAAATGGATAGCATTTGAAGATGATGGTGAAGACAGGGTATCTTCGAGAACGATAGGATAACCTGTCGAATGACTCTGCACTGAGTTGCTCCGGTATAGAGTTCTCCATATGTGATGGGGAGTCCGATCGGGATTGTGGATGCCCGGATTGCACGGGCTTCTTCGGAAGTGCCTTCGGTTCTGTTCGAACCTGGAACAGACTTGTATGGATTGTGTGTCTGGCATTACATTTTGAGATATAAAGCAGATTTCTTTCAAATACATTTCTGTTGGTGGTGGAGAATTTATTCTCTTAGCTTAACACCCTTCTCATACGAGCTCAGAGGTTGTGTAGTTGAAGGTTACCAGTAATATACTCCCAACCTGGTAATGTGGCATGCTGAGTGCTGCTGATCATTTGTTGATCAAAGCATGTCTTTTGTGAAAAGCGTAGCTTTGTGGACGAGACTTCGTCGAACCTCACAACCTGGTAATGGTCGAAACAGGAAGGATGCAGCAAGGTTATTGGGGGTAGAACCCCGTAGGGTGTGTGCATTTCCTTCTGGATAGAAGTGGTATCATGGTATGGAGCCCAGATACTTAACTTATGTTGATATCGCAAATATATTGCTTTGTGATTGTTGTTGTTGGGGCTCCAGATAAAGGTTGTTTACAACTGGGGGATGGCATACTCGTGTAGTAGTTACCTAGTTACAGAGGTAACCCGGCCTTGTGTTGGCAGAGATCCGGTTAGGTTCTCAGGGCATCCCTCCAGAGGGGTACCCATATGGCATAGGAAGTTCCTTAGCCTGACCATTTGTTGGAAATCCAAAGAAATAATACGAGCCCTCTACGATTGCAATTTGTATAACCTGCCACCTCAGGTGGTAGCTATAGTAGGCATAGTATAATGGTACATATGCTGGCTAAGATTAATATTATATTTTCAAAATGTTTTCTCACTATGCACTAATAGTAATATCAAAAGAGTTTTTCTCGTATTAAGCATATTTAACTATCATAAGGAGAAATCTCCTCCAATTGTGCGATTGCATTGTGTGTGTGCGGGGAGGCCTTATGGTAGTTTCATTTTTCAAAAGCATATCGAATTTCTTTTGTAAACTGTTTTATACAAACAACTATTTTTGTTTACTCATACCAGTCCCATGACTGACCCGGAGTTTATTGTTTCCTTTCTAAACTCTGGGTGCCCATTATTTCCACAGCGGCAGCCTAGAAATAGGTTTTCCGTGTTTTGGTGCTGTCTTGGAATCTTTGAAGTATTTTGGTTTGGAAGCTATCGGATTTTGAAGCTTTCGTCTTGGAGATTTTGGAAATTTTTTGGATCTCAAGGTGCTTAGTTTGGAAGTTCGCTATCGCTTTATTTCTTTGAAGACATTCTTGGAGTATGATAACTTGTTGTTCCACTGTGATGTTTCTATTTTGAAGTTGTGTTATACGTATAAAAATACTATGATATTGGTAATGGTATTGTAATGGATATTATGATGATGTTGTATCTGCGATGTTGATTTATGGCAGTTCTTTTTGTTTCCACTGTTTATATTCATCCAATGCTGTTATAAGCTCCATCTGAACTGGAGTTCGACATTCGAATCTCCAACAGTCGAATACAAGTGAGGTATTTGATGTCGATTTTTGAACGCTGAATTTCGGGTCGTGACAAGTGGTATCAGAGCTAAAGGTTGAGTAAGAACTTTAGCTAAGGAGTATAACACATTAGGTGGCTCATTAGAGATAGGGTGAAGTATAACCTAGAATGAGTATAACCCGAGACCAAAACCCTAAATTTTCTTGGTCTATTTCTTTAAACTGTTGATATTCCTTAAGATATCTCGTCCATATATCTAAATCAAATTTTCTTACTAATTACAGATAGTAAGACTGAGTGGGCGAAGAGGAAGAGCTAGGGGTCAAGGAAATGCCACAACAGCTGGTCAAGTTCGCCCAATAGCAGAAGCAGCAATACCTACTCAACATCAGCCGAATCTGGATAATCTATATAAAAGCTTCACGAGACTTGGTGGTAAGCCGTTCACCGGCAAAGAATCTATTATTGAGGCTGAAGCTTGGATTAGATCGAGTGAAAGAATTTTTAAAGGGCTAAAGTTAAAAGATTATCAAATGCGACTCATAGCTTCTTGGCAACTCCAAGAAGAAGCCTTAGCATGGTGGGAGACAGTCACTGTAGACGAAACAGAAGAAGAGTTTACTTGGAGTCGATTTAAGGAGGTGTTTGAGAAGCGCTATATGCTGTCGGTAGGAATTTCTCGAATGTACCAAGAATTTATGGACTTAAAGTAGGGGAGCTTGTCATTTGAGGAGTACTTAAACAAATTCAACGAACTATCCCATTTCGGTCCAGAATTGGTAAACACACCTCTAAAGAAAAATGAGAGGTTCATTCGTGGGATGAACAAGAAGTACCACGAAAGGATGACAGCACACGTCAAAGAATCTTTTTCTAATCTCATTGATATGGGGTATAGGTATGCTATCCTGGATATGCAGGAACTCCTGAGGGAGGGTGGAAATACGAGTAATCAGAATTGGAAAAAAAGAAAGTTTGGGGGAAAGAAACCACATCAAGGCAGGGATAAGAAGAACAAGCAAGGAAATCCGGCTAGAGATATAACTTGTTACAATTGCCAAGAAAAGGGCCATTATCCAAACAGCTGCAAAAACCCGAAGAAGTAAGTTAAGAAAGAACAACCTGTGAAGACTGTTCAGGGAGTTAGAGAGTGTTATTATTGTCACAAGCCTGGACATGTAGTTAAGAATTGCCCGGTGATGAAGCAAGCACAAGTGGCAAATGTCTATGCGATAAAGGAAGACCCTTCAACTTCGAGAGCAGATAAAGAAAAAGATGTTCTGGAAGGTAATCTTACTATTTATGATAAAGTTGTTAGAGTTTTGTTTGACACGGGCGCTACACATAGCTTTGTCTCACAACAAGCCGTAAATGAATTAAAATTTAAACCTAATTTTGTCAATGAGCCCATTTGTGTGAAAAATCCTGTTGGTGGTCCTGCAAACCTATGTCTACGATGTAGAGACATTCCTACCTCGTATTCTTGTTACCAATTCCCTATCAGTCTCTTTGTCCTTGATTTTAGTGAATTCGAAATTTTACTCGGAATGAATTGGCTAACAAAATACAAAAACCAAATTAGATTGTAACAATCGAATGATCTCGATCAAAACAAATCTTGGGAATTTTATTGAAATCTCTTGTGAGGATCCGAGTCCTAAGAGAGATAAATTGATGTATACTTTGGGGTATCCTGAACCCAGTCTGGAGTCTATACCTGTTGTTCGGGAATTTTCCGATGTATTTGAAGAAGTAAATCCTTACCTCCACATAGAGAAATAGAATTCCTAATTGACTTAGTACCCAATGCCTGTCCTATTGTTCACGCAAGCCGCAGGATGGCACCTAAGGAAAGAATTGAATTAGTCAATCAAACTCGAGATTTGCTAGGAAAAGGATTGATTCGCCCTAGTGTTTCCGAATGGGGTTCAGCTGTGGTATTCGTAGCCAAATCGGATGGATCTTTAAGATTGTGTGTTGACTACCTCAATCTCAATAAACAAACTCTAAAAAACAAATTCGCTTTACCTAGAATCGATGATTTATTCGATCAACTTCATGGCACTAGATTCTTTTCTGAGATGGATCTAGCTCAGGGATTCCATCAGCTACGAATAGCCGAAGATTGTGTTCACTTGGCCGCTTTCAGGGGGCCAGAAATTTTCTACGAATGTTTAGTCACGCCTTTTGGACTAACCAATGCTCCAGCATACTTCGTAGACCTAATGACCCATGTATTCCGGGAAGTGTTGAATAAATTTGTGCTGGTATTCATTGATGATATTCTAATCTATTCCAAAACCGAAGAGGAGCATGCCGAACATCTTAGAATTGTTTTAGAGATATTGAGAAGGAATATCCTATTCGCTAAATTTTCAAAATGTCACTTTTGGGTCAAAGAAGTCAGATTTCTTGGCCATATTGAGGGATTTCTGTTGATCCAAGCAAGATTTCTGCTATTCTGGACTGGAGGCGACTCACTACTCCTAAAGAAGTTCGAAGTTTTCTGGGTTTAGCGGCATATTATAGAAAGTTTGTCCAAGATTTTTCCAAGTTGGCCAGTCCACTGACTAAGCTAACAATGAAGAATGCGAAATTTGATTGGACTCTAAAATGTGATGAAGCTTTCTAGGAATTGCAAAAGAGATTAACTACCGCTCCCGTTCTCCGTATCATTAATGGGAACCAAGGGTTATCTGTCTATACTGATGCTTGTGGAGATGGTTTGTGTGTGGTACTAATGCAGAATGGGAAGGTAATTGCCTAGGCAAGTAGACAATTACGCCCTCATGAGAGGAATTATCCAACTCAGGATCTCGAGCTTCTAGCTGTTATTTTCGCTTTAAAAATCTGGCGACACTATCTTCTGGGTAAGAATCTCTTTCAGATTTACTAAAAATTTAAAAGTTTAACTTAACTTAAAGTATATACTTAACAAATCTTTCTTGTTTTAGGTGAAAAATTCAAATTATTCACCGACCACAAATCTTTGAAATATCTCTTTACCTAGAAAGATTTGAATCTATGACAACAACGTTGGTTGGAATTTCTAGCATCTTATGACCTAGACATTCTTTATACACCCGAAAAAGCGAATGTAGTTGCTGATGCTTTGAGTAGTAAACACGCTATTCTCGCTCATCTTGTTATTACTCCTACTTTCCTTGAAAAGATCACCAGCAAACAAAATAAAGATGAGTTTCTTCAACAAATTTATGAGAGAATACGTCATGGTGAAATACTAGTTTTGAAGTCGACGACAATAAGGTTATAAGAATGAAAGGAAGAATTTGTGTCCCAGACATTCCGGATTTGAAACATGAAGTTTTAGACGAATGTCACAAAATCTAAACTCAGCATCCATCCAGGAGTTAATAAGATGTATAGAGATGTCAAAAGAACTTTCTAGTGGAAGACAATGAAAAGGGACATATCTATATATTCGAGTCGATGTGCTACTTGTCAACAAATTAAAAGCGATCAGAAGAAGATGGCGGGTTTACTTCAGCCATTAGAAGTACCAAAATGGAAGTGGGATCAAGTGTCTATGGATTTCATAGACGGTTTATCGAGAACTCAGAAAGGAAATGAGGCGATTTGGGTTATCGTGGATCGTCTAACCAAGACCGCCCACTTCATTCCAGTAAAATCTAATCGATCGGTAGCAAGTCTAGCAAATTTGTATATAAAAGAGATTGTCCGTCTCCACGGTATACCGAGCAGTATAGTGAGTGATCGTGAGCCAGTCTTCACTAGTAGATTTTAGGAGGCATTTCAAGCCGCATTGGGAACAAAATTGAACTTCAGCACTGCTTATCATCCACAGTTTGATGGGCAGACTGAAAGGATAAATCGTATATTAGAAGACCTTTTGCGAGCTTGTATTCTCGACTTTGGTGGTTCTTGGGAGAACCATTTGCATCTGGTCGAATTCTCATACAATAATAGCTATAAGGCCAGTATCGAAATGGCTCCTTTTGAAGCTTTATATGGTCTTCCGTGTCGATCACCGGCATGCTGGATTGAATCTGGTGATAGACTCGTTCTTGGACCAGATATGATTAAGAAGCCACTGAAAAAGTTAATTTTATTCGAAAGAAATTAATAACTGCTCAAAGTTGCCAGAAAAGTTATTACGACCGCAGGAGAAGATCTTTAGAATTTCAAGTTGGAGATTCCGTTTTCTTGAAAGTGTCTCCAATGCGTGGTGTGTAAGATTCGGGAAGACTGGTAAGCTGGCACCACGATACATTGGTCCTTTTCCTATACTGGAAAGGATTGGTCCTTTGGCATATCGAGTGCAGCTACCTAGCTGGTTATCTGGCGTACACGATGTGTTTTATGTTTCACATCTACGGAGATGCGTGCACGATCCAGACAGTATTATCGAAGAGGCAGCCCAGTAGGATCTCGACTTCACACCAAATTTAACAGTTAAAAGAGAACCAATAAAGATCATGGATCGTGACGAAAAGCAATTAAGGAACAAAATTGTGAAGCTAGTTAAAGTACAGTGGAGTGGAGATCCAAAGGAGTGCACTTGGGAAACTGAAGATAGCATGCAGAAATCATATCCCAATTGCAGAGTGGATATCTCGGCTTAAACTGGTAAGCCATTTCTCTATCCTTTTCTGAATTCGTATATTCTTTGTTTGCTTTTCTCACTCTTTCAAATTTCGAGGACGAAATTTACTTAAGGGGGGAAAATCTGTAATATTCCCAGAATATCAATTTAAAATTTAGTAATTGATGTGAATTTTGAAACAAATTGTGGAATTAATTTGAATTTTTCAAAATAAATAAATAAGTGTTGAATTATATTTATATATGTAAATAAGGTTGTGAAGTTGCATTTGAATTTAAGAATTCAAAAATATATATATTAAAACTATTTGAATTTAAATTATACAAGTATATATATATATATGAGTATATGTATAAATATAAATGGATAATAATTCAAATTTGAATTTTAAATTTTAAATTTATGTCTTAGAAAAATAATTTGCATTTGAAATCATAAATGTGTAATTTATTTAATGTAAAAGATTTGTTAAAAAAACATTTCTTCGTTTAACATTGTATATAAAAAAAGATAGGAAATGTATTTGTTAATAAAGTGAATATGACATAATTTTTTTTAAAAATAGTTAACTCATGTAAAATACAAATGTCAAGCATGTAATAAGAGAATAAAACAAGTGTTTAACATGTAGAAAGAAATAAACAAGTGTTTAACATGTAGAAAGAATTAGACAAGTGTCATTACATCATTTTCATTTTCTTAGAAATTCATAGAAAATAAAATAAAATTATATAAGTCATTTTATCTTCTTCCTCTTATCTCTTTTATTCATTTCTTAAGCCTGTACAAAACTTTAAAAAATCAGAGAAAAATCATCAGTCACAAATAATTAAACAAACAACCTCCTCAACTTTTTCAAGAGTAAATTCCAATAAACAAATCTGAAACCTTTTCTTTCAAATTCTCAATCCAGGGAAGGAATTTCAAGAACAACTTCAAGTCTTCAAAAAGTAATTCAAAATCAAGAAGGAGTCAACTTCAACTATTAAACAAGAATTAGGATCAATTCAAAAAGAAAAAAATTGCAAACTCAAGCTTTAAAGTTGCAGACCAGAGATCTTTCTTTTTCTCTGTTTCATTTAAAAACAAAACTGTAAGTAAGTTGAATTTTAGTTTGTTGTCAAGAAATTAAGAAAATCTTTCCATCAGGAAACTAAGCAAGCTTATATTAACAAGTTGCAGATAAAAAAAATTCAAGATCAAGTTAAGCAAAACAATTTCCAGGCTTTCAATTTTTAAACCAGACAGCAAACTTCTGCTCAACTACACAGGTGAGTAAACTCTCTGATTTAAACTTGAACTTGTTGTTGTGAACAATATTGAAGTTTGAATGAAAAAAAATGTATGTTTGCATGTATATATTTATATATGAAAATGAGATGCATGTCTGTGCACATCAAAGTGAACTCTGTTCCATGCTTACAAGTTCAAAACCCTATCAAAAAAATCCAAAAGCTCTATCTCAAATTGTTTTTAGGCCTTGAGATCAAAAGAAAACATGTTTGAATGATCATGCCCTAAGTATTAAAAATAAATGTTGGTAAATTAAACAAGAAATTTTTTCTGTAAATAGAAAATACAGGCAAACCCAATATAAAAAGAAATTTCGTCAAAGACGATTCCAGATATTGAATATATAAATTGAATTGTCTTCGAAGTTGATGATTTTTAAAAGTAAAATTAATTTTTTTATCAAGTATTCGTTGAGAAAGAAGGGGATGAACGGAATTGCCATTTTCTCGAAGTTCTGGCGATCGATAAGGAAAGGGACTTCGTGTTCGTAACCGGAGCTAGCTGGAAGACCGTGGAGTTTGGGAAAAATGCTGGATTAAATTCTAGATCAACGTGGATGTTGATTTTGATCGGGTTAGGGTTTAAGGATTAAAATGAGTCGAGGATAGAACTTGATCACTGCATCGTCGTTTGGCCACCGGAGATCATTGGACCGGGACCATCAGAAGCGTGGGAGGCTGGCGAAGCTTAGGATGGAGTGTCGTGAATTCTGATGATTAGAAGAGAGAGAGCGAGGCGATCGATTTGGGCTTAAGTTGTTCCAGATTTGGGTCTGGTGGCTCGAATACGAAATCGCAATCGTATCAAAATTCTGGGTGTTTATGTGGTTTAGGGACATCACCGTGGACGTGTCGATGACCAGCGATTCAACTGGAGACGGTCGGAGGGGTTGTGCATATGCACACAGCTGGAGTTGTGTCAGGAGGCAGCGGTTTGGGGAAGAAAGGGGAAACTCGAAGTTACTCTCGAGAAATGTAGGTGATAGCTCGGGTATGAACTCGAAACAAATTCTGGGCCACATGGGTTTTGTACTTAGACAAATTTGAGGAAAAATAATATAAGAACACGGGTAGGTTTTGTTGATAACTCGAAGCAAGTAGTAAAATGTTTCAAGGGAGACTCGAAGTAGTCTCAGGGGTGATGCACAACACAGTTTTTCTTTAAAATAAAATTCAAACTTTTAAATAGATTTTAAGCTCGTGTTTTTAAATGATAATTTTGATTTGAGTTTAAAACAAATTAAAGTTTTAAGTAAGGCATTTTTAAAGTAATTAAATTTAATATAATTTTGTCACATTATTTTGTAAAATTATTTATATTAGTTAAATAATATAAATGAGAATGATAGTTAAGAAAAAATGTTATGTACACTAATTTCAATCTCTTAAGTAAATTTATGTAATAGGAATGATTTATTTAACATGGTTTACAAGATAATTAGAACGATAAACAAAGGTAAGAAGATTTATCTTTTAAATTTATCAAGTAATTAATGATTTACTTTAGTGATAAATGATTTACTTAAAGAATAAACTATTTAAATTAATTACTTAATATTTAAAGATCAATTAAGTAAATAATTAAGGTTAATTAAATTGTAATTAATTAAGATAATTAATTAAGGAATAATTAATAAATAAAAGTAATTAAGAATAAATTAATTAACAATTAGGGATTAATTAATTAAGATAATTAATTAAGGAATAATTAATTAATAAAAATAATTAAGAATAAATTAATTAACAATTAAGGAGTAATTAATTAATATAATTAATTAAGGAATAATTAATTAATGAAGGTGATTAAGATTTAATTAATTTTAATTAAGGATAACTAATCATTGATTAAAGATAATTAATGAAAGTAATTATGTGATTAATTAATTTAAATCACACGATTGATTCATCTTAGTTGTAGATGATTGATAACTATTGTATGCTGTGTACTGATTGATATCTCTGACATGTAA
Organism: Allium cepa; assembly: GCA_030765085.1. Classification (NCBI taxonomy): domain Eukaryota; kingdom Viridiplantae; phylum Streptophyta; class Magnoliopsida; order Asparagales; family Amaryllidaceae; genus Allium; species Allium cepa. The sequence goes on along the minus strand of CM060944.1, from coordinate 373,304,766 downwards.
TTGTGATGCTACGTAATTTGAATTGCTTTGTGCTGAGCTGTGTTTTCTGTGATGAATATATTTTTGTGTGAATATAAAAACCCTTTGGCCCGTAAAACGGCTTTTGAATTTCGATGCGACAGGGAGTCGGACTCCAGTTGGTTATCCGAAACCCACATCGAACCTGTGAATCTTTGTGAATGACATATCCACATGTTTTTAAATTGACGCTCACCATTCGGTTTAGCCGAAAGAGGACCTTTGTGTCATATAACCCATTCTGAATAGTGATACGATGAAAATGGATAGCATTTGAAGACGCTGGTGAAGACCGGGTGTCTTCGAGAACGATAGGATAACCTATCCAAATGACTCTATACTGAGTTACTCCGGTATAGAGTTCTCCATATGTGATGGGGAGTCCGATCGGGATTGTGGATGCCCGGATTGCAAGGGCTTCTTCGAAAGTGCCTTCAGTTCTGTTCGAACCCGAAACAACTTGTATGGATTGTGTGTCTGACATTACAATTTGAGGTATAAAGCAGATTTATTTCAAATACATTTCTGTTGGTGGCGGAGAATTTATCCTCTTAGCTTAACACCCTTCTCTGAGACGTACGAGCTCAGAGGTTATGTAGTTGAAGGTTATCAGTAATATACTCCCAACTTGGTAATCTAGCATGTTGTTGATCATTTGTCGATCAAAGCATGGCTTTTGTGAAAAGCGTAGCTTTGTGGACGAGACTTCGTCGGACCTCACAACCCGATAATGGTTGAAACATGATGGTTGCAGCAAGGTTATTGGGGTAGCGCCCCTTAAGGTATGTGCATTTCCTTCTGGATAGAAGTGGTATCATGGTATGGAGCCTAGATACTTAACTTATGTTGATATCGCAAATATATTTCTTTGTGATTGCTGTTGTTGGGGCCTCGGATAAAGGTTGTTTACAACCGGGGGATGGCATACTCGTGTAGTAGTTACATAGTTACAGAGTTAACCGGTCTTGTGTTGGCAGAGATCCGGTTAGGTTCTCCGGACGTCCCTCCAGAGGCGTACCCATGTGGCATAGGAGTTCCTTTGCCTGTCAAACAATACGATTCCTCTACAATTGCAATTTGTATAACCTGCCACCTCAGGTAGTAGCTATAGTAGGCATAGTATAATGGTACCTATGCTGGCCAAGATTAATATTATATTTTCGAAATGTTTTCACACTATGCACTAATAATAATATCAAAAGAATTTTTCTCGTATTAAGCATATTTAATTATCATAAGGACAAATCTCCTCCAATTGTGCGATTGCATTGTGTGTGTGCGGGGAGGCCTTATGGTAGTTTCATTTTTCAAAAGCATATCGAAATTCTTTTATAAACTGTTTTATACAAACAACTATTTTTGTTTACTCATACCAGTCCCATGACTGACCCAAATTTTTTTGTTTCCTTTCTAAACTCTGGGTGTCCATAATTTCCACACGGGTAGCCTAGAAACAGGTTTTCCATGCTTTGGTGGTGTCTTGGAATCTTTGAAGTATTTTGGTTTGGAAGCTATCGGATTTTGATGCTTTTGTCTTGGAGATATTTTGAAAACTTTTTGGATCTCAAGGTGCTTAGTTTGGAAGTTCGCTGTTGCTTTATTTCTTTGAAGACTTTCTTGGAGTATGATAACTTGTTGTTCCGCTATGATGTTTCTATTTTGAAGTTGTGTTATATGTATAAAAATACTCTGATAATGGTGGTGGTGTTGTAATGGATATTATGATGATGTTGTATCTGCAATGTTGATTTATGGCAGTTCTTTTTGTTTCCGCTGTTCATATTCATCTAATGTTGTTATAAGCTCCATCCGAACTGGAGTTCGACGTTCGAATCTCCAGCAGTCGAATACAAGTGAGGTATTTGATGTCGATTTTTAAACGCTGAATTTTGGGTCGTGACAGTATCCTAACTTTGGAGGCACAGATCATACCACAAGCAATTTAGACAACTTAAATCTTGGCAATAAAGAATATAAATGTAATCAATCCATTCACATGAGCAATGGTGAGTGTAACATCCTAATTTTGATTAACATTATTTAGGATATTTAATTAGATAACTTAAATAAGTAATGTAAAATGGTAAGGAGATCGAGATTTGGTAAATAAATGGGTCGAGCCTTAAGTAATGAACCGATGAGATAATTAGAAACTTAATAAGAAGAAGTATATATAAGAAGGGGAAAATGGGAAAGGAGCACAATTCCTTAACATATACTTTCATTCTCATTTCCTCATTCATTTCATTCAATATAAATGAATTAAAAGAGAAGGATAGGCTGGCCATTAACAAAGTTTTTAGGAGAAGATTAGCTATGAAGAAAGATCAAAACTTAAGGGAATCAAATCAAATACAAATTTCAACCTTCTTAAACCATTCAAGGTGAAAATAGTTATACGTCTCAAGTTTCAATTACTATTTTCAGTTTTAAGTCTAAATCCAAATCTTTTGATATTATTATGCCATGTTTTAAAGGATTGAATGATTATATGCTATTTGAAGAATTTGTAAGATTTATTATGAAATTTATTGATATGTTTGAGTTGGAAATCCTACCATTTGACACTCAAATGAATTGAAATTTGGATATGATGTTAGAAAAATTATTTTATAAATAGGTTTAAATTTAATAATTTTCCAAATAAGTATAAATTTATCGTGAATTTTTTAAGTGAAGAAAATTGGTTATTTAGGCTTCCAATTATTAAAAAAATTAAATAATGTTTTTGGCCCTAAAATTTTTACATGTCAAAGAAAATAATAAATCTGATTGTAATTTTTGAAGCTCTTTTCCAAGTATTTATGATTTATTATGAATTATTTGAGCTATAAAAGCTTAATTATTAGATTAAAATATTAATATAAAATTTAAGGTTTGCAAATGATTTTGGACTTGCTAAACCTGCTCTATTGTGGATTTATGGAAAAGAAAATTGATAAAGTTTTTATAACCAATTAGAATTTGACAAACATTTAGAGCTGGTGAAAAGAAATTACATTTATTAGCAATAAAATAGTTTTTATATTATTTATGGCTTTGCCACACTAAGGTAGACGATGCCACACTTCATCTTGTCACCTCCATGGTCTTCGACATCAATAAGGTGTGATAAATAAGATATCAACTACGGTTGATATGAAATGGATCGTCTTGGTTGAAGTAGGAGCCACAGCATCAAAGTCGACATCATGAACTTTGGTGAGGGCGATGCAGAATGCTGACCTTGACGCTGCGTTTTATATAAAGGAGGCATGGTGCTGCAAGTGTATAATGTCACTGACCTTTTTGATTTTGAAGTAACTTATAGCAGTGATAATGATACTGCATGTTTTGCTATTGACTCCGAAAGGCAAGGAAGCCGCTTCTTTTAACTTAGGCTATATAGTGTCGTGTATCATCACTTTGACTTTAGAGATTAACGCCTTTGTTTCTTTTGCCTAATTTCGAAGACGGCTATGGCGTCGCTTATGTTAACTTTAACTCTAATAAGGCAGCCTATTTTTGTTAAGGTATTGATGTAGAGATCTATTAATGTCGCCACCCCTTATTTTATGTTTAAAGCTTTTACTACTTTGTAAATCTATGAAACTTAATACAATGATATGCAATAAGGATGTCATTGACTGTACAGCTAAATGTTTTATAATTCCAAGATTTTAACATATTTTGTTATTGAGGAGGGGTGATGACCCCTAGTGGTGAGAATGACGCCGAGTTTATCGATAAGTTAACTTTACCAAGTTTTGGTTTTATAGCCTATAGTTTTGAGGGGAAATGACCCCTAAGTGTCTTTGAAATTCATCAGTATATATTTTATGAAAGCATGTAATAACTTGAATTCAAGTGGGTCGGGATTTTTCGCTAAAATGATAAAACCCAAGCCCATTGATGCCCGAGTAGGGTATCTGGTACCCTGCAAATAGGCAAAGACAAATATATTAGAGCTCAAGTAAATATCTTACAGCGGGACTGACTAAAATATAATAGTAAGTACATACTCACCAAGATAATAACACTTTCTGAACAAGTGTCTCAATGCTGGAAAGTCTCTACCATCTATATAACCTGTGGGATGTACGAGGAGGGGATTAGAACTAAAGTTCTAGTGAATGGAAAAATTGTACACTTCTAAGCTTAATTCTACATATACCGTTTTATTTCAATTTTCTGTTATGTTAGGTTTATTGGGTTTATAATACTCTCGCCTTTGTGCGTGAATCGTACCCATCTACTCCCTAGTAGATTAAAACCTAATAAAAAAATGTAGCCACATGCCCAATGACCGCATCGATCCTAGGTACTACCCATATTATCATCCATATCCTCCTCAAAAAGGGCTCCATCATCTTGCTCCCAGAGCGTTCTATAACTACATCTGTAAAGGACAACTTCATGAGGCCTACAATATAGATGTTCCATCGTCTACTATGAAAACGTAAAAATGCATCCGCACTAGCCTACACTAATGCTAGGACATCCATAATGTACCACCCAGTGCGTACCTTGAGGACCATATGTGATCATTCGTCTGCTCCCCGAATCCTACCAATAAGGTCTACATTGTATGGATTTCAGTTAGGGATTTTCTATATCTGTAAAGGACAGCTTCGTTAGGTCTACAATACAAATATTCTACTTGGTCTGTCTCTTTTCTTATCATGGCTATGGCCCCACACAGCCACCCCTCAACTAATCGAAAGACCTCTAAAGAGCTAAGTTGTTGTGCCCTACTGCAAACAATCAAAACATCCAGTTGTTTATGCCCCTCATCCAATGTCTCGGTGGTAAAAGAATCATTGGCATGTTGGTTTAACTTTAATCTTTCCTGAAATCGTTCTTGATTGATGATGGCTTGATCTTCGCATGCGACTATCCTTTCGGGTCTTGCCCACTAAAATCTACTCGCAAGTTAGAGTATGGTGTCATATGAATATCATACTCCATTCATCAACCTTTTGACTGCCTACAAAGGTCTGCTTCGTTAGACCTGCAATGCAAAAGCAATCAAGACATACTCTCTTGATGGAACACCTATAGACCTGCCTTCGAGGGGTACAGCTTTGTTAGGCCTACGCCAGAGGGCCACCTAGAGTATCCTCACGTCCCGTTGAAGTCTCGTACTTCCTTCTAGCCCAAATTAACCAAGTTGGACGTGCTATTTCTATGCTAAAAATCTATGATGAACTGCTTCGTTAGGTTTTTCATCCTTTGGGCTGCTCCAAACGCACCTTAACATTTTATTAGACCCTACATCTAATCTTTTACTATGCGTTTAATTTACTTTTCTTATTCTGTTGGCTACTTATTTACCCTAATCAGCATAAGCGCATCCCAACCTTACATAACTATCGTGAGACCATCAGTTCCTGACCAAAAGATAATGCTGTTAGTACAGGCCACTTCTATTATTTTGCTTATTAAATTAATCCAAGATCTAAGTTTGATAAAATAAACCTCTTCTATTTCTTCCTTTTTAATTATAACCTTCGAGTTACAATTATATTTTCAATTGTTACTTTTATATTCTTTTTTTTCTTTTATAACCTACATGTTATGAAATAATTGCAAGTGTCTCTTTTCTATTCTAGTCTGTCTTATTTTATTATGATACCAAATTCTCTTCAGTTCTCTTATATTATATGACAGTCTTAGCTTGGGACTACATCCAACTTTCATAAATTACTTATCATAATAACTGTTTTACCTATTATTCAACTATCTGCACAAAAAATGCAGATCTAGACACATATTTTGTTTATTGTTTCTAGTCTTGTCAAATAATTAACTTGATTCACTACAAGAAAAAGCAGTTTTAGTTGCATTTATTAGCAGCGTTTATTATCAAATGCAATCAAAAACTTATTTAAGTGCAACCAATATTTTACTTTATCTAATCGTAACTAATGGAGGGAACAAAAATTTAAGGCGGGACTTAATTTTTTCATAGCCACGAAAAAGTACTTCCTTCCTCATTTATTTTTATTCACCGCTTAAAATTTATTTTTCTTTCTCCCTAAAATAAGCAACCCTAAATAACTTAACATTCTCAAATCCAAATTCATTGGTCGTTCCAATTCATTTATGACCCAATAGTTTTTCATTGTCGATTGAAAGCTACCACCAAAGCTGGTAAATGATGCAAGACAAACCTCAATTTTCATGGCAAATTAGAAAATTTTGTGATTTTTTGGTGTATTTTGGTGAAGTTCGATTTGGTTTGGGGATATGTTTTGGTCGATGTAGATATTGGGATCGATTTGACGCAGCTAAACTGCAGCGGTCAATTGCTGTTGAGGAGGAGTTATTCAGGTGAGGCAAGCTTGTAAACTCTGGAAAAAAAATTGGGTTTCGCGAAGCTGAATTGGCCATTGGTCAGAAGGGGAATGGTCTTCGGCAGTGGTGAATGCAGTTGACTATAGGGGATGCAAGCAGTTGTTGGTGATAATTTCAATGAAGGGTTGGTTGTGTTCGAATTAGGAAAGTCGCGATTAGGGATTTCAGGTTGTGGATTTGGGTTGAGCTACTGTGAGTAGATCACGGTTGTTGAACAGAGCAGTGAAGTTGGTTTTTTTTGGGTTGTGCAATCGTGGTTGGTCGTTGTGTGATTTGGAAGAGATACTGATGTAGGTGGTAGTTAATACTTCTGTAGGCTGGAAATAGGGATGTGTGTTCTGACTTTCGGGTGATGGGGAGAATGATTGTTTGATGATAAGATTTAAGTGCATAGTTGCACAGTAGTTGAAATGAAATGGAGTATGTATTTGCTTTGATGTCAGTAGTGTGAAAGTGTGCTCAGTTGTGCACTGCAGAGGGACTGTTGTGAAGATAGAGGATGAAGTTGATTGTCTGGCTGTGTTGTGATGGTTCAAGTCGGTATGGTTGGAAGTTGTAGGAGGCAGTAGTGTTTAGTGATGGTAGCTGCACTGTTTTTTATATGCAGTAGATTGTAGTGTTCAGAGAGGATGTGAAGTTGGTGATGGTGAAGTATATTGTGGATGTATGTGAATTGATGATGGCAAATGAAGCTAGGATAGAAGTGTGTGGTTTGATGGTATAGGAATTGAAGCTTGTGGTGACTTGTTTTGTTACTGGTGACAGTTTTGTTGTTTGGAGATGGAACAGGTTGTTGTGAAGTAGTATGTGATGTAATGTTTTGGTTGGAGGAGGATTGACAGAAATGCTTGGATATGATGGTAATGCCGAAAGATGTTTGTGTTGTAGCTGGTTTTGGGTATGGTGAAGTGGTTTTGTAGTTTTGCAGAGGTGTATGTATGAAGGAGTGGAACAGTGGAAGTTGTATGTGATGTTGGTCGGAAGTTTAGGCAGTGAAGTATGGTTACTTGTTGAACTGAAGTTGTGGTAGATTGGAGATGGAAGCAGTTATGGGTAATATGAACACTGGCAGGTAGAATGATAGAGGGGCAATATGATGACGACAGTGCTTTTGGGCAAAGCTGCTGCAATGGCGTGCTTGCACAACATCCAGTTGTGAATGGAAGCTGCAAGGACAGAAAAAGTTTTACTTACAACAGCAACATTAACATTGCTGTTGCAGTAGCGATTGATGGTGGTCTTATCACTCCTATTCTCCAAGATGCAGACAAGGTACTTAATCAGAGACTTCAATATTTATCTGCGCTTGTCATGTTTTACAGTGAACTAATTGTTTCATGTGCAGCTTGATATCTATTTGTTATCGCAAAAATGGAAAGAATCGGTAGGCAAGGCTCGTTCTAATGTTTTTTTTTGTTTTGTTTTTTTTTTTGTACTTTGCAGAATCATTCTTCAGGCATCCTACTTGATGTTGGTAGAGGATTAAAGTTCATTAATGCTCATATTCTTGCATTTTTTCTACGCAATATACAAGATAATATAAGATTAAAGTTCAGAAATCTTTAATGCTAGTAAGCCTTTTCCATCTATATTTTTTTGCAAGGAAAATGATTTATTTCAAAATGGAGAGTGTAAAGAATTATATCAACTGTGTTCCTAAAAAATTAGTTAGTGGTCCATGGTTGACAAACCATCCAAAAATAGATAATAGGTTCATGTATTCTATATTTTTCAACCATTGGTGAGGCTGTTTGCCAAGTTTGTACCTTAGAATTTCATTAGAGTATGGACACTTAGTCCTTTTTATGACAGCATGCTAATGTATTTAGAAACTTTCTTAAGACTTGTTTGCTCATAGATTCAAGGTCTGTATTTAGTTTTGCATGCAATAGTTAGATTTCATGACTGTTGGTATCTTAAATCTTGTATAAACTGTAACTAATTGCTCAATGCTAGTTTAATCCTTAACATACAAACCTCCATTGTTATTATTGTACATAGTAGTCATAGTCATTGGAGTGCTGGAGAATCTCAAATGCCGGCTTCGATTGGGATTACACGATGGAAAAATAATATATGATATTTACCTTAACAGGTAGGCCTCTGCTTTCAGTTAATCAGTTGAATCATGTTTGAAGATGGCGTCCAAAGATGATTTTAGTGTAATTACCTAAAATAGTTGTTCATTGTAGTTTAGAAAATCATAGCATCTCTCTTTTTATTCATAACACAAAATGGATTTGAATGTTAGGTTTATCCCTAGTACTAACACGACCATCTAGGTTTTCTTAGGCATTTAAGAAATAAGTCCGACCCTTGAATGCAGTTGCTCTATTTTTAGCAAAATAAAAAGAATTAACATAAAAATAGACTGATCCCGCAACACCAAGTTTAACCTAATAACACTTTCTTAAAGTGTTTCTCATAGATTTTTTAAGCATTATTCATCTTAAGGAATCTATACATTCTCTATTCTTTTACATGTAAAAATCCTTTGTTTTATGGTTGATTACATTGAGTTTTAATATCACTTTTATTGTGCCTGTTCCTCTTGAGATTTTGTTTGTAGTTTGTACCTAAATAGCTTAATGCGATGGATAATAGGGTATTACCTAAGTACTTGGTGGACTGTAGAAGTAGAAATTTTATTGAATCCTTTGTTGATTTTTTCTTCTGAACTTATTCTTAGACCATTGATTTGCTCTTTGTTACAGAAGCAGTGCTAGTCGACCTGACGAACCCTCTCAGGAGGAAAGGTGAACATCATTTTCTTGAACCGAAACTCAAACCAATTTATTCTTCAGCTATCTCATTTTCATGTCATGTACTGTGTTTCATTTCGCTTTATTGATTGATAATTGTATATTCAGATCTTTTGACCACAAGCTTTCCAAGCAAAGTCCAACTCCAAGCTATGAAGAAGCAGTAAAAAATTCCCATGATCAAGTTCGGAATGGAAGGTGATCTTTCTCATATTTTGTTAATATTTCTTTGTGGTACACTTGTTCTTCTCTAACAAAGGCAAACTTATATATAGTAATGGGAATATGGCTCCATCTACAAAAGCACGCTCCCCACATGCAAATAAATTAAGCCCTCTATCTGTCACAACCCAATCCAGTAATCAATTTGCAACTGCCAATTCCAAACAAAGAGAGTGATCAATTTAATGAGTTTGACCCTTATGGTTCTGCTTCAGGTATTAATAGAGCCCCATATTCTTGTTCTATTCAATATCGCCCAGTTGAGTTTTCCAAGTTGCATGTCTGCATATTCTATTTTATTTATTAAATTAGGCTTAATAATACGGCAGACATGTCATAGTTGACTTTCAACCATGTATGTTTTCACAATTTTTTCTTCTTTGAATCAAAGGAATCATGTCCGTTAGGTTAAACTTGGTGTTGCGGGATCCGTAGCACAGACATCATATGCTTTGAATACAGGATGATTATCAGTCTACAGGTATCGACAAAACCCTTTCCTCTAATCATGATTTTATCCCTTGGAGTATAATTCAACTATGGACAGGTCAAATAATTCACCTACATGTACCAGATCCTTTACTAAAACCAGAAGGTAGGTGGTGTCATGGATAGATGCTGCATAAAGCATCAATAGGCACTATTTATGGTTGAACAATATTATAGTTTAATTGTCAATAACTAAAACCAAGTAAAAGAACAAGACTATGTAATAGCATGACGTTGTTCACATGTAAAGAGTTATGGTAAATAATTGCATTACATGGATTCATACATGTAGATATGTATAATGTAAAGGTAAATCATTGTTGGCATTTGTATATGAGAATTTGCAGGAAGTATAAATTAAATGTAAGAAAATAAAGTGCAGGAAATTAAATGACACAATTGAGCAGAATGAAATATGAGTATTTACTTTCTTTTGTATACAAAGTTTTATAAATAATAACAATTATTATGACGATGATGATAAATTAACTATGTTTATAAAATTAATTAATTTTATAATAATAATAATAATATATAATTAAATTAACCGAGTTTTCATTAAGTACGAGTTTCTAGAAGAAGATTTAACAAACAAAAGCGAGCTGCTACTCAAATCAAACCCTGTCAATAAGAAGGTGCCTGTATTGCTTCACAACGGCAAGCCTGTGCTTGAATCATTGATCATTGTTCAGTACATTGATGAAGCCTGGTCTGGTTGTGGGCCTATTATTATGCCTTCTTCTCCTTACCATCGTGCTGTTGAATGTTTTTGGGACCAATTTGTTGATGAAAAAGTAAGTTCTACTTCTAATTAAATCACCGAACAAAATTCTTACTGAACAAATTATATGCACAGTTCTTTGTTCTAACATGTACGCATTTATTTGGATCATCAAACTTCTGAGCTACAGTTGAAAACAAACCAGAGCATACTATCTTCTCTGTTTTTCCAGTTATATTTCTGTTTTTTTGTTTTTTTTACACAAATTTCTCTTAATTGCTAATGATATCATGGAAAACAAACACTTATGAAGATTCTTAGTTGATGATCTTTTGATCATTCAGATATTCTTACGAATTCTTATTAAAATTGTGTGCATCATTAGTATATAAAATCATAAACTTCATGTTGTATCTCATCATAATTTCATGTTCTTAGCTTAAGAACAATTTCGAGAACTTAGCTTTATAATAGCACTTTGGGGTATTACAAAATTTAACAAATAACAATAAATATAAGGTGATTTTCATGCTGGTTTGAACTTTGCCTCTGTGATGGGGGTTCCAATCATATTCTTCTGCAGAAATAATGGTTGGGCTATTAGCACTCCTGCTATAGAGCAATTTCGAAGTAAATGTTTACTGAACTTAAGTTATATTATTGTATATTTTCCTTCTTTACACATACCAGAAAGCTGCAAGATAACTTATAATAAATGAACTGTGCAGGTGATGGAGTGGTAGTAAAAGGCCAGGCTTATGGAATTCGTAGCATACACGTAGATGGGAATGATACACTTGTACAACGTTGTAGATGTTTGATATCAGATTTGTAGTCCTACGAATTAACATAATTCTTTATCTATACGTTGTGTGTTCAATTAACATAATGTGTATGTGTTTATATATTACGTTATTGTATAAGTTTTGAAGTACTTGAATTAGAGGCGAAATCAGATGTAGTCGTGGAACCGCATGCAATAAAATCGAAACATACGGTGGCGGAGAAAAAACGCCACCAAAAATATTTTTTTGTAGCGTTTAAAAAGCGCTACAGAACCAGCAATTATAGTAACTTGGATAATCTCCGTGGCGTTCAAAAAACGCTGCAAAAATAATAATAAGCGCAATAAAAAAATAAGATAGTAAACGACACCTTTTCGGTGGCGTTTCTTAAACGCTGTAAAAAAGATCTTTAGTAACGTTTAAAAAACGCTGCCGAAAATTCATTTATAGTGGCGTTAAAATAAATGCAACAAAAAATTATGGATTTTTAGTCACATGTTTTCTAGCGGCGTTTATCAAAACGCCACCAAAAATTTTTGTAGCGTTTTTTTAGCGCCACTAAAATCAAATTTCTTGTAGTGATTATTTCCAATACTTTAGTTTCTTTAACTCTTCACGTTATATTCTATTTATTATAGGAAGTAGTTCTATTATATTTGGTTGGTTACAAAAATTGTGCTAAAAATCCATTTCTATATTTCAATACTAAATAATGCTATAAACAATAGCTCGTAGCTGCAAAAATTTTCTTTTATTGTTTCTTTAATTATTAGATAATACAAAATGTAGTAATGTCTCTATTTTTCACTAGTTCCAATTTTCTTGCTTTTATTCTTGCAATTACATTTATCGTTAATCTTACAATATTAAACTATGGAAATGTATTCCCTTTTCTAAATCAACCAACTAATTTATTACTAACTTCCAAATCAAGTTATTATATTGTCCTCTTTTTAATTCATTTCTCCCGTTTTGACATAATTTACTGTAAATTTCTCACTTTTAGGCTTATGCCTTTCTCTACAACTTAAATTCTAGATAACTAACATTTAAATATAAGTACACATATCTTATAAAATTTACAGTTTCAACACAACTAATTAGTAGAACTAATTACTGAAATAAATGCTGAATCAAATATTTAACGAGAATATAATGATATTATATATCATAAACATAAAAGAGATATAATTTAAATCCACTCACTTATCGTCCTTAGCTTTGCTCCATGGCCTTCCTTGATCCCCATCTAAGGCATCTAATATTTTTATTAAAAAGATATTCTGCCTAGAAATATTTTCTATTTAGGGTTCAGCCTCAAGCAATGAACCGAATTTGGAGAAAATATGATTATGAGAGAATAACTAGGCCTAGGGTCCTATTTATAGTGGTGTTTGGCTATCTCTGACCATTGGATTTTAAGATTGAATCTGGTGTAACCACATCACAAGCTTGCTACGAATCATTGGAACCAGAAAACAACGCTCGAGATTGTGCAAAAATCAAATTATAAAACGTTAACTTTTAACCATTTCCTATTCATTCTAATTAATTTTCATCAATTGCAAATTTAATTTCCTTTATAACACATGTTTATTTTGAAATTCAAACATCGCTAATTAATGTAAATTAATTTCCTTAATTGCTTATTTGATTAACATTGCATATTAATGTTAATTAATTACCTCTAATTGCTGATGTCAATTAATTTCTTTTATGACGTGCATCTATTTTGAAATTCAAACACGTGTTATTTCTAGAATTTATATGTACATATATTTATAAATAAATATATTCATGCACATTTACAAGTATAATTATTTTTTGATACGGAACTTCGAACGTCAATAACTTTTTCATATGAAGTTCATTCGATGCATATTATATATGTAAATTAATCAGAAAATCACCACTAACACAATGGTATAAGTTTCAAGGCCATTTTCTAACAATTCCAAAATCACTAATTTCCACTGTTTATAATTATTTTGGTTATTTAATTATCTAAAAATGCAGGGTGTTACATATACCTTGGCATAATATTTCGGATAAAGTAAAGGAGCATTATTTTCCTTATTTTAAATATGATTTGAAGGGTTATATCATTTATCAAGAAAGTGTTTTCAAGGAAATAGAAAATGGTATTTTGCCTAGGATTTTACTAAAGAATTATTGCTCTCTTATCACTTTTGGATAGATTGTGATAGGATGAATTGATTTAGAGATCAGAAAACCAGTTGGGACTGGTATAAGGTAGCGCCCTATACTTCAACTGTTAGCCCCTGCTGATATAAGTCCAAAATTCCAACGTGTAGGGTTTTGTTACGGGACTAAAAGTAGGTTTATGTCACTACTACAAAAATACCCTTTAATAGCATTTAAAAAACGCTATAAAAGGCTTTTACAGCGTTTTTATAAACGCTATATATCAACATGTTGTAATAAATCAGCGACCTATTATTGCAACAGAAGAAACGCTATAAAAAACATGTATTTTTATAGCGTGTTTTACATGCTATAAAAAATCTTATTAATGGCGTTCTTAATATGCTATAATAGGCTTTTACAACGTTTTTATAAACGCTGTAAATCAACATATTGTAATAAATCAATGACCTATTATTGCAACAGAAGAAAATCTATAAAAAACATGTATTTTTATAGCATGTTTTACATGCTATAAAAAATCTTATTAAGGCGTTCTTAATATGCTATAATAGACTTTTACAACGTTTTTATAAACGCTGTAAATCAACATATTGTAATAAATCAATGACCTATTATTGCAACAGAAGAAACGCTATAAAAAACACATTTTTTTATAGAATTTTGAACATGAAATAAAAAGTCTTATTAATGGTGTTCTTAACAGCGTTTTGAAAATCATTTTTGCAATACGTATATATCCATTATCACATTACAATCGATAAATTTACATAAACACAATGTATCATTTCACACAATCACATATATCACATTAAACGAAAAATAACTAACCATTCAACATTCACACAGAATGATGCATAACATATCGTAATATTTAATGAACATTACATTAGAAGTAGCAATAGCAAAACAAAAGCAAGTAATACATATGTTAAAACCAAAAAGTAGTTCTAGCAGCAAAAATAACTTTGATCCATAACTCGTTGCAACCTTTTCTTGCATCACAGTCATCCATCTACCTGTAAAGCAAAAGTAATGTTTGATAATCAATTCATCAAAAAAGTGTACACAAAGTTAAATCGGATTCATAATGCAAACACTAAATATTCATCACACTAAAAAGGTAAAGTTTTTCTATCATCTTGAATAAACATCCAAAAATTGTCAGAGGTCTTTGTTATTCCATTTTTTGGTCAAAACTGAAATATCGACAAATTGACAAGGAATGATGGATGCCGAGATTGAAAATCGATTGGAAGCAAGGCAAGAGTTCATTCGGCATTTTCTATGAAGGTTCATTCGGCATTCTCTTTGAAGGTTCATTCGGCATTCTCTATGAAGGTTCATTCGGCATTCTCTATGAAGGTTCATTCGGTATTCTCTATGAAGGCTCATTCGGCATTTCCTGCTCCACCCCTTAGCCGAACAAACCTACTCCTCTACCATCCACTGCCGAACCGGTATCACTACCGGACCACTTTACCACTTCCCTGCCAAACCATCCGGTCCACCGAACCATCCATCATCGGTCCAAGCTCCATGCCGAACCAACATCCCTAAACCCACCACCGGACCAACTCCATCTACATGCTACCACCGGACCAACCAACCACCGGACCAACTCCATCTCCATGCTACCATCACCCTACACCGAACCAAGGAATGCCGAACCAGGTGTGCCAGGCCAGAACATCAGCCCAGGCCCACCAGTAGCTATATACATCCAAGACCCCTGCCCCCAGCCTCACTCTATAAATAGAGGGGCAGGGGTACAACAATGGAAAAAAGTTTGAGAGCTCAAACCTGGAAGGAACTTTCAAACAACTTTCATACACTTGTACTACAAGCTTTGTACTTGTAATCGGATTGGAAAAGGAGAATAACATATAAAGTGGATGTAGGCACATTTTGGCCGAACCACTATAAATCTGTGTGTCTTTTACAGTTTAGTCCCTGCTTTTTACGTATTTGCATAAACCCCCTAAATCACTACGAACAACATAAAATCAACTAAATCATACAACTTGGAGCTGTTTGCCCATCTTTCGTGCAAACGCATTTGGGTTATTTGCTGAGATCTGTGATTTGTGCTTGAATATCGCTGACTTATATTCATACACTGGTGCTTTCACGGTATTGGGTGTTTGTGACCATTTTTTACGCAAACAGTCTTTGTTTGATCATCAACAAATAGATAACTAGAAGATATATACAGAACTGAAAACATCTAAAATATGGGAATTTATTACCAAAACCAGCAAACGATTAGTTTGTGGCTTTCTTCCAATGAAAAGACATCTGCCTTGAGATGGTTTATGTCAACATCACGTTGGAAGACCCATATTTCTTTCTTTCTTAAGGAAAGAGTTTCGTACTAGAATTGGCGTATCTAAAGTTATCATATCATTAGACTATAAATTTTGAAGTCCATCACATGAAGCTATGTCATTGTATCCTATAAAGCTTACAGTGATACATATTAAAGATATGACTGTAAAGACAGAATTCATATTTCACTAAGTGAATACCAGTTTATTCCATATTGCACTTTGCATTCTAACTATTTGATAGCCTGCATATTCATTTGTTCAGTAAACAAATACCAGTTTGCATTGTTAATATTTCTAAAAGAAAAAAAAATCTAAAAACTCATATCCTTGTCCAAAAGGGGGCAATGGCAGCTCCCAGTCCTTTCCTCTCGGTACTGCACTAGTAAATCTGCAACAACAAAGATCGTCACAGTCAATAACACAATGCGCAAATTAAAAGCAATCAGCACTACATATATCATCCAAAAAACCTCAGTTGTTACCTAAAATTAACTCTCTGAGGAGAAACACACTCAATATCAGATCGAACAAAGAAAATGCCAAATGGCGGGAATGTAATTACATTGTTCAAGCATTTATTCTCCACGTCAATAACCTGAAGCACGTCTCCAGTCTTCGTACCGAAAAAACCAGCGTATTTGATGATAAAAAGATGCTCCTTTTCGGTCGTCCATAGCATTCTCCACGTGCCCAATAAAGATCCGTTTGTAGTAGTAATTTCCTTTCCACAAACTATATTAGTATCATATACATATAAAACTGCAACTGAAGACAAGTCATTGTTCAACTTGCCTTGGTGTCGTCCATCGCCGATGCCTTAATAAAATCAATACCATCATCGAATACGTACCTAAGATTACAAATAGCAAGCATAGAATAAGCTTAGGTTACGTATGAAAATCAATGGCATGTTATTTTGATTGCTAAAATATGATAGATGATATACATGGTGTTTGATGATGATACAGCTTAAGGGTGAAGTATACATAACGTGAGACCATAAAAGGAACAAGAAAACACTTACACTCATCTCTGATTGGAACATTCAGATCCAACTGAGATTGACCAGGCGAATTCAGGTTGCCTGCATTTAAACAATAAAAGTCTATGAAGCATTACTGTTTCCATATCAAAAATTATTCCCCATAATAATGTTTGTGAAAATAAACCTCTTCGCCTTCTTTCTTGAAAATATATATTACATATGTAAACTATATAACTGATGAGTACTGCTTAATGTTAAACTGATATGATATTAATTATGATAGAAAAATGTTATTCTGATCAACATCTAGTATATATGACATGGAACCATGAAAAAGGAAAGATAACACTTACACTCATTATTGATGAAATAGTCAGATCCAACTGACCATCTGAATTCACCTTGGCCACATTTGCTTCTGCCTCAGAATTAACACCAAAATTAAAGTAATCTGATATAGTGATTTAACTGACAAGGAATAAAAGGGATGATAATAAAGACAAATACACTCAAGTAACATATACCAGCATTTGAGAGATTAGTATTGCTTGGAACGATTACATCCAACCGACCAAGTGAATTCATGTCAGAGACATATGCCTCTGCCATACAAACGTCACCCAAATACAAGCAATTTGATATAAGAATATAATTCCACTGAAATGGAACAAACAAAATCCAAGTTAATATTCTTGGTCAGTTAATATTCTCTAACTTTGATTTTAAGCTGCTGCTGGAAGTCTGTAGATCAAAATGTAAGTCTGGGTTCAAATTTGAATTATAAACAAGAATTAAGTTCAATTACTAGTATAAAAAACTCGTAACCATTTCCATTGTTGTAGAACCATCAATCATCCTACTCGGAACTTTGGACTGGCTTTTGGTTCTCTTCTCTAACAACCATGTCACCTTCAGTCTTTAATTCAAACATCTGCAAAATTAACATTAATGTATATATTATTAAAACAATTACATTTGGAAATGTAATAATATGTGAGAACAACAATTCTACTAGTCATCAATGAAGCTTGAAGCTTGTTATCGATGAAGCTTGAAGCTTGTTATCTTTCAATATGTAATGAGTTAATTACAATTTGTCAGAGTATTCAATGTCAGATGTACATAGGTGGATGAAATTTGTTCACTGCCTGATCCAATGTTTGCTGCCCTGACACGTCCCACTACTTCATTTGAAAACCAGAACTCAATTATTGACATGTACCATAAATAAAGTTATGAAACAAACTCGTAATCTAAAACAGGTGCAAAAGTATTCCAACCTACCATTGAAACAGATCTGAATAGAGCAGCAGATTGAGTCGGGTATATCGATAAACAACTAGACTAAACTCATTCATTGCAAATTTCCCAATCAGTTATTGAATTAGAATTTGCATGTGCTTGGACTTGAGACATCTGATATTGTTAGCACTAGAAAACAACCGTGCTCCTTTTTTTTTTTTTACTCAAGTAAGCACTTTTTTTGAATTACTTTTGTAATAATATATTAGTATATTTAATGATGGTTTTAACTCAAAGTCAACGTTGATGCAAATGCAATATGATTTTCATTTGCCAAATCACTTTAACACCTGGTCCTTTTGTGATTGCATCTGAGAGTTATGTTATACAAATTCATTTAAGTTTTATGCTGGGAAGGGAGAATCCAGTTTGATATGAAATTTTCGAAAGAAAAAAAATACATTGACAGATTGATTTATTATACTTTAGCCGACCAATCAAATTGGAAAATATATTTTGTTATGTTTTTTGATATCGAATAAGTCCACTCAAGTAAATGATTTGTACCAAGGATATGACAGTTAAGTACTTGTTTTAATTATGTGTTTTCATTAAGTGTTTTCGATTAGTTTAAGCTCTATGCAGGGAGCAATCCTAATAACAATATCATGTGTCAAGCATTGACACTGTTTGTTATATAAGCTCTGTACAAACTCTCAATACATAGAAAAGTAAGAATTGCACATTAGGCAGACCAGACATATACCTCACTCAACAACACTTCACTGTCATCTTGCAATGTTTTAAAATGAAACATGGGTAGACAGCTGAATAATTTTTATAGTAACGTTATCTTGCAATGTTTTAAAATAAGACCGCTTTGCATTTAGAAATATGAGAAAATCACCAACTACTTCAAAAGAAACATTAATAAAGCCAACAGGGAGTACATGTATGTGGTAAAGGGGTAGACAAAACGAATAGAGAAAGCAGATCTCACCTGCTCATAACTTTAGTAGCACAGTTCAAAGCAAATAAAAAAAAAGCTGAAGTGTTGAATATATTTTCTAAATGTCTGGGTAGTTAAGCGCTTGCATGTATTACGAATCCACTTGCGAAGAAAATTGGTTAAAGCAGGTATTACGTGAAATTATTCAGTTCATATCTAGAAGTTTGACTGTTGATTATTAAATAATAACCAAATAGTGCATATATCACATGTTCATAGTTGAACTTCGAGTAGATCAACTGTACAAAAGCTTAAAAAGGTAGTCTGCAAATTCACATTCAGAGTAAAGATGCACATGCAGAGTGATCAGATCGGCTAATTTGTTATTTGAACTAATTAGTTAACTTCAAAGGCTATTATGCAGACCAAATAAAGGAAGTATATAAAATAAAAAAGATACAAGTTTATTTCCAAAGAATAAAGAAAAACCTGATTGGAGTAGTAACACCTAGTAATTAACCAACTTAATTTGGGTTTTAGGGGTCATGTTAGCTGACAGACTTTGCCAATGCTTTTTATATTCTTTGTCTTGTCTCTGTCCTGCACATAATATATTTCCCTGTGTTGGATTCCCAATTTTTATTTGCCTTGCTATATCAGTCTTTGCTGCCTAAGTTGTTGTTATAATTGATTCTCTTGAATCAAAGATTTCTCATGGCTCAAATGTTACAGTTTGCCGAACCAACACCTGCTTACTGATACTCAATCTTTTATTTCTTTTATCTACTCTACAACAATAATTTACCCATAGCTATCCACGACCTAGTTAAAATAAAAGTCAGTACACCCAGTCAAAGTAGACAACAGATTTCACATGTGTAGCACACTGTACTTTACATATATATAGTAATATTTACACCAAACAATATATAATTCAACATCGCTAACATAATACTAGTAGCCAGCAATACTAAGGATATAATTCAAAAGCTAAAACAATGAGTAGCCAGCAATGCTAAGGAGATAATTCAACAATGAGTTCTTAGTCATATGCTTAGGAAAATATAATTTATTTATAACTGTTACACTTGTCTACATGCAATGCAATGATAAATCTTAGAATAAACTAGTAGGATTTATAATTCCTCTGCATGTATAAAACCCCGTAGAGGTCCCAATGATAAATATTTAGTTTTTTCCATCTGGCAAAGTCAAAGATAAATAAAATAATTTTAGAAAGGAGAAATATTGTATCATTATAATCAAAAACAATACTTGGGTAGGAAAGGTGGAGCAAATCAATGAAAATGTAAATGGTTTACACTATTGAATGGATGCCAATGAAATCCAAATCTGCAGAACAAGTAAAGCAAGACATGATATATTAAAAGGAAAACCAAAAAAGAACTGAAAACTTGACTGTGTGATTATTGATAATTCCGAACTATGGATACTAACTCCAGATAATATATGATACATTTTATTTAAAGCCAATAACAGAACAGCTAATGCTTATTTCCTTCAGACATGTCACAATGATATACAAGCCATGGATGTATCCCTGACTGAATCAACAGTCCATTAACAATGTCCTAGGATGGTCTTGCATGACAATGTTTAAATCACACAACCACACAGTTGGTAAAATTATCAATAATGGTAAGTGGCATTTTAGAAAATAAAAGAAATTTAAATTCACAATGATAACATCTAGGACTACTTGACTTGTCACTCAAATAGTGGGAATTGTCCCTGTAGTTAGCTTGGACTTCATTAGAAACAAAAAAGTGGTTCAGCCATGGCACAATCAGATCTACAACAAATGTTGTTCACCAAAAATGTCAAATACTATATATTTCGCTTTACCAGATAGACTAATTTATTAGAAAAGGACTTGGCAGATGGAACGACTTAGAAGATAAAAGATGTATACTTCGTAATACAGAAGATGAAACTGCAACCTGCCTATATTTCAACTGTTCTTTATCAAATCTCATTTAGGGGAAAATATCAGAGAAGTTAAGACTGCAACAAATTAATTCAACCAACGAGATACATCAAGTGAGACAACAAATTATCTACCATTGACAACAAATCCAAAGAAAACACATTCAATCTTAATTAAATCACAGAAAGGATATAGTGGTATACACCGGCGTTATCACCAATATCACTTACCGACACCCAAGTTCGCGAAGCTGCCTTGAAGAACCGCTTGAGAAATCACTTGAGGAATCGAGCCTAGAAGACGCACTTCAGCTTCCTAGAAGGATTCGTAGAAGGCTTCCAGTGAATCGCTTGAAGAACCGAACCTTGAGGGTTGTAGAGCTTTGAGGGTTGCGGAGCCTTGAGGAATCGAGCCTTGAGGGAATCACTTGGAATCATTCCAAGGCTTTGAGATTAAAGAAGGATTCCAGTGAAGAGGAGAATAAGAGGGAAAAGAAAGTGAAAAAGGAGAAGTGGATTTGAGCGGCACTGAAAAAAGATGGAGGGAAATAAAATTGGACCGTAAAAAATTCTCCATTGGTATTAACAACAGCGCTAAGTTAATAATAATGACGCTAACCTCTACCTTGTATAACCACTAACTAGTTAACTATAGCAAGTCAAGCTCTGATGCAATAGTCATTTGCTATTAATATAACATTTTCTTGTAGTGTGTGCAGAAAGGAATACACTAAGATGAGATAGGTTATTGGTGAGCCCGCAAAAACACTAGGATCAAAGAGACCCTAGGAATAGTATGTTTTAGACAAACTATCGAGTTGTATTTTAGCAGTATGTTAAAAAATTTGATATATCTGGTAAGCCCGAGTCAGCCGTAGGTTTGTAACTACCCTAAGAAAACTATGATGTTAGGACAGATAGTCTACTGATTTAGACAAATTGGTCATGATTACCCATGTTGCGTGCATGCACGTTGGTGGTTTTATTGTATATTTTAACCATTGCAGTTGTAGAAGTTATTTTGCGAAAGACATATTTTTAAAGATATATTAATGAGGAAAAAACTCATTCCGCTTAGCGGCGTGGTCTCACTGAATATCTATAAATCGAGGTGGCATATTATTATTCACACCTGACTTTTTATCTGATTGAAAGTTTATGTTTTTCCCTTAACACTCTCAGTGCTTAAAATTTGATTTGAGTAGGCCGGGAGTAAAGGTTTAAAGGTTAAGTAGGTTTTGGCAAATAAAGCTTTTGGAGACATGTAGGAGGCAAAGCTTCCTATATAGGTGTCTATTATTATATATTATTAATCTACTGTATTGAAGTTATTTTATTGAAGTGTATGCAAAGACAGATGATATAACCGTCTATAAGTAACTCTGATCAACCAAGGGGGAATCTTCATATGTCGCTCTTTGAGTATTTTGTAATAGCTGTATTTATATGAAGCTTGCAAATGTTTGGGATTATGTACTGAATATGAAATTATGCCTTTGAAATGCCATGTGAAAGTTTGTTTTGAAATTATGTTTAAAATATTTTATATTCTTGTGCTTTGATGTTATTAATGTGATTAACATATCCACATTTTGTCACCATAGATTAATACTATAGATGACTACAACATTTGTAGCGCTTAATTTCGGACCTCAAAGTGGGGATGTTATAGTGAGCTAGTTAAAATCACACGCTCGAATTGCTTGCATCAAACATGAAAGACAACAATATCTCAATAATTTATTAAGAGTACCACAAATAAAGAAAAATCTTATGAGGATGTCACAATTTGCAAGTGACAACAATGTATATTTTGAATTCTATCCTGAATATTGTTTAGTTAGAGACATTCTAACTTGAGAAATTATTTTATAGGGTGATGTTGTGAAGGCACTATACAAGTTCAATCTTGTTAATTCAAGAAATTATGAAAATAAAGGGAATAGTTGTAATAGTTTTGAAATTACAGAAAGAAATAGGAATATGTTTAATTTATAGCACTACAAGTTAGGCCATTCTAATGCAAATATCATGAAGTAGATTTTAGTTGAAAATAAAGTTCCATTTGAAAATATTTCTTTACATATGTGTGTACGTACTGTCAAATGGGCAAATGTTATAAGCTTACTTTCTCTTACTCACAAACCAAGTATAGTAAACCACTTTAAATAGTCGCTACTAACCTATGGGGTCTAACACCTATTAGTTTAGATTATGGATTCAAATATTATATATCATTTGTTGATGTATACACTAGATACACTTAGATTTATTTTCTTAAAGCAAAATCTAAGACATGCAAAGCAGTAATCAATACTATTATATTATTACCGAGTTGCATTTAAGAGCACGGAAGCTCTTGAGTATTTTGTGAAATGAACCGTCCTGCCTCTTTTCTTTTTCTTTCGTACCCTTTGTCCTTTTTTCTAGCCTCCCGCATTTAGTTTTTCTCTTCTTCCATCGCTCCTTCCTTCACTCAAAGTCGATTAATTGAAGCGTATCTTCAAGATTCAATTCTTAAGTTAGGTTTTTAGCTATGGTTTTAACATGAAAATTGTATGAGTTTTTGAATCGTGAATTCATCAGCCTCTTTTCATCCCTTTTCCGTCTCTACTTCTTCATCTATCTTCTCGCTCGATGGTGACATTCAATGACCCTAGTTTCCCTCCTTGCCTGCCACTTCAGCTAGATCTCCTCAGGTTTTCATGCTCGGGCCTATGAAGCCGGCAATTTCTTGCTTGTAGTCATCAAGTTGATGCTCCTATGGTAGAGAGTTGGGCTAATCTTCTTTCTTCGCTTAGTATTACAGATTTTCCGCTGGTTTATTCTGATGTATATTTGGAATTGGATCGATGTATGGTGATTGCAATCTTGAGTCTTGGTTTTCATGATTTGTAAGTTAGGGATGAAAATGCTATGCGAAATTGTAAGTCAATAGGAATGCTTGGAAAATTGGTCAAATTATAATTCTTTATTTTTTGTCTTTGTTTTGGGATTTGGATTGTAAAGGGAAAAGATTTGTGGAAGAAGAAGATCGACATTATCATTCCAAATTGTAATTGAACGATGTCACATGTCAGTAATCGTGGTTTTGAATTGTTTGATATAGACATCTAAGTAGTCAAAGTAGATAATTTTGAATTTTGTTTTGTTTATGTTAGTTAAGGCTGGTTATTTCAGATAAGCCTAGTGAAGATGACGAGTCCATAGAATGGTAGGATTTTCACATATTAGCTAACTACACATTGAATGGTACATAACGTGATTATTTGGACCATTATTAATGGGTTGATGGAAAAAAAATTCCACAACTCACAAAATTGATGTTTTGAGGATTTAAATTTGGATAGCTGGAAGGACTTAAATTTGTATCATCCTTAAAACTGATTTAGTTTAGTTCAGTGGTGAGCAAGAAAAAAGATAAATGGTATTTGAATCAAAGTTTGAAATTTCTAATTTAAGTAATAATTAATGATTTCAATTCAGAAGCATGATTAGCACTGGCTTCAAAACCATTTCATGGAATTCAAAATGTCTAGCATGTATAACTTTTTAATTTAATAGTTATATTGTAATGATGCTATTGCAAGTGTAATATGTGACAAATAGTCTGGTTGTTATTGTTTACATAACTTCGGTAAATTTTTGTTTAACATATATGTTCAAATAATTACTTATTAGAATACCTGAGTCGCATAAAATTTATTAAAATGATATTCTAATTATACTTCTATATTAAATGGATTTCCTAGATGTATATTTTTCTTATTAATTTAACCAACTTACATTAGAACATGGCAAATTCAATTTCAACATAGATAATTACTTAGTGGCCCCCCTAAAATAAATAAAATTTTAAAGACTAAAACACCTTTAGAAAGCGACATATTTTCTTTCTTCTCAATTCTATTATCTTTTTACGTCAGTTTCTTACTATCTAAACCACCGCTTCTTCAAAACTCTAGTTTATAAATCGATGAAGAAAAAATTCAATTTTTCACTACTATGTTATTTTTTGGGTTTAGAGACTTTTTTAATTGTAATTCTGAAGAAAATATGAATTGAGTTTCAGTGAAGAAAAAATTCAATTTTTCACTATTAATTTATTTTTTGGATTTACAGACTTTACTAAGAAAACAATCAATTGTTCACTACTAAGTTTCTAAACCAGTGAAGAAAAAATTCTAGCCATAGTTTCTAAACCAGTGGAGAAAAAATTCAAATTTTCACATTTTGCGTGATGAAAATGTAGTTCTAGAAATTGTAAGGGACTACTAAGTTATTTTTTGGGTTTATAGACTTTTTGATATTTGGGGGGCTATTAAGTAAATACTTGGATTGAAATAGAATTTGCCTTAGAACATATATATATGTTTCAACATTGGTTGGAACTGAAATCATAACTGGTGTGAATACATAACTTACATTATTAGAAGTAGAACATATAAATTATGAATACATAGCTTACATCATCGAGGCTTTATGGAAAATCGATTCAGTGTCTAACTGGTGCTACATAACATGAGTATGATATATGGTAGCACCACCTAATTTTGCCAGTAGCTAATGAAGTACAAAAACTGATGCCGGCAACTAATTTCTAACAACAAAATTACTTAATTGTGTGATGGAGCATCAGGTTTGAAGGATTAGAATATAGTGTGGCATGGATGATGGGTAAGTTGTCAAGTTAGGCAGTCCTTACCTAAGTTCACATGTGCTTTTCATATAGGCTTATAGATTCAAATAATAATTTTAAGAGACTTCTCCATCTGCAAACATAAACTTACTGCGGTCATTTAGTTACCATAATACTTTATCATTTTCATTTTACTAACTGAATGAGGCATCATGTAGTAAGTATGTTTGCACAGCAAAACTTAACTATAAGTTTGGAAGCGACAATCCTAGATCTTCACATTCAGGTCCAAAATGTCCTAGCTACATCAATGTATAAGAAAGATTTAAAATAGTAGGAGAAGAATATAAAAAACGACCGCTACTGTAATGTATCTTACTGCATGAATGGTTGATATGAATGACTTCATTTTTTGATTACATAAATTCATATTTATATAGAAATAATTCATTGTAGATGAATTCTATCAACAACTTTAGTTAAAATGAATAACCAAAAGTATTTCCATTGGAATATTTAATTAAGTGTTAATTTTGCATGCTCATTTGATTATGATTGAAATATGATTCATAAAAGAAACCATATTGCATACGCCTCTCTTAAATTTCAATGTTTATCTTGATATTTTTAGTAACTATAACTGGCAATAATGCTATTTTGTATAAAATTTATTATTTACTATATACAATAGAAACATGCTAATTTCTCCTTTTAACTACAAATATATCTTATCGCTGCCTTCTTAGTTCACGGTACTGTTATTTCTTAATGCAGCTATTTCAACAAAGTAGCTCGCAATTCTAAAGCTCCACCATAATCCTACAAGTCGACGATTGATCAGTGATTTGTGCATCACACCACTTCCTCATCATTGCTGGAAGAATTCTCACGTTTAGGGTGCTGATCCAGCTTTTCCATTTTCATTTGCATATGGGTATGCTTATTTGGTGAAATCAAAATTGCAGTTGTATTTTCTTTCGACATTCTGCAGTTTTAAACAATATACTTCGTTGTTTGTTTGTTTTATTATCATGTTGATATAGGCAAACAGTAGTACTGAATGCGACAGTGTAGTAATCATACATAGGCACAAAATATAAAAAATCACTTGAACAGTCAATTAAATATTTTTTCGCTCAAAAAATTGTTAACCCCCCCCCCCCCCCTCGAACAACTATTACTTTTCATGTACATAGGATTTGAGAAAGCTTGGGTAATGTTAAGTAAAATTGACTATGTAGTAATCATATTTTTTTCCACATACGCATGTAATTTGAAGATTGAGAAAGTATGACTTGGAATCATAGTACCGAATGCGACAAAGTAATGTGAAGCACATGTTGGTCTGTAAATGGAAGATTAAGTAGTTAGTATTCTTAGGTGTATAGTATTTTCTAAGTATAAAGGTATAAAATAGGAAATGATATTTTACAATTTCATATTTATTGTTAAGTGTATCTGAACTAGCAGGACATACGTTTTTACAAAAATTTCGTATTTTTTTGCGCTTGATATGCGAAATTGGTTAGGCAAAGTCCTGTACAGAGTTAAATAATTTGTTAGTTTTTTTATCAATACCTTAAGACTTAATTGATATGAGGTGTTTGAATTGGCGACAATCCATGTGTGAGGTGGACAATAAAACTTATATAATTAAAAAGTAATTGTTGGTTTGAATTAACGGTTAAACCGATATGGAAAAGTTCAACAGTAAAATCTTTTACTTCTGATTTTTAAATATTAATTCATATTTTATTACATTAAATAATATATTTTAATATTTCTTTTTTATTTATTTATGTTCAATGTAATTCTATCAATAACATTATGAAAATAATTCATTTTCCATCTTCTTTGAAAGATCAGCGCTCCAAATAATGTTATAACATCAAAAAGAGCCTCCAAAGCATTTTATCTATTTCTTCCACTGTCCATCTCTTCATATAATTTATATATTTTCATATAATGTTCCAAAGTATGCAAGATATGTTTATTTCGCTAGAGAAAAAACATCCCTAAATTTGGAATGTTTAAGGCTGAGTTTTACTTATAGATTGATGATCCATAATAGATTAAAAAAATTACATACGCTCAGGTATTCATTTGCATATGAAACTGCTGACTTTAAGGCTTACAATATGTAAAATATATCCTATTAGGTTTATTTTAAACTATGACATAACTAATAAGTAAAGGTTGGAGCCAATGAAGAAGATAATACTATTTTTCGTGATAAGAAATTGAAGATTGGAGCAGTAAAGTGAAAATATTAAATCCTGTTTTTATATAGATCCAAATTTCAAAAAAGTTTAGAATAATTATAATCCTTATATTATTGATTTTATTTCAATTTCCATTGTTAGTTTCATTTACTAAGTCGGGAATTCATAAATATCTCAAACCATATTCTGATTTGCTGTTTTTGTACAATATATGTACATGCACACACATATATTTGTGTGCGTAAGCATGCGTGCTGAAGAATAAGTGTGCCTTTCTTATGAAACTTTGCTGCAAAAAATTTGTTGTTCTACTCCATTTGTGTGTATGTGTTCTTCCATCTTATACGAATTTACTTATACGGATCAATGGAAATAAAAAATTGGTAAGTTAAATTTATTTATTTACTTTGAAGCACCTAGAGATTTGTGATACTTTTTCACCTGCTTTTTTTTTACCATGTGTAATTTAGAATTTGCATACAATTTAGTGTTCTTACCTTTAATTTGACACGTTTACTAAATGCATATTGGTTTGTCTTACAATTACTATTTTCATTATATATGGATTATTTCTGCATCTACTGCTTACAAATTTTCATATAATCCATGATAAGCAGTGAGGTACGAAGTTCTGTATACGCTTTCTTTTTCTTTTATTGATCCCAAACTTTTATGTTCTTAGTAGAACAGTAATAATGGTTTTTGCCACTTTTTCTTTATAAACATGTTTTGTTATGTTATTAATTTGATTACTTTTACCCTTTATACCTTAATAAAATATTAGTGGCTATGGAAAAATAATAGCAGCTATGTAAAATTGATATTTTAAGAAACTGCAGTAAAATCAATCAAATTTTCATTGTTATATATTATTATTATGTGGAAATTAGGTTGAATGGCTTCTTGTTTCAAGGCAACAAGTTTTAATGACAATATTTCTGAATAATTATTTTCAAGGAAAATTTACGGAAAATGATAAATTCATTTGTCTTCTGAAGTTATATAGGAAAATGATAAATTCATTTATCATTACTTTTGTATAACTGAAAATAATAACTTCATTTATCTTTTTTTCTGAAAATTGTATTGAAAACTAATTTTTTAGATGTGTTGTCCTTAAAACTTACTACCCTACGTAAAGAAGCACTTTAAGTGAAAATTCTCATGTTGTATACAATGTTAGTTAATTTGATTACTCTTACCCTTTATACCTTAATAAAATATTGCCGGCCATGGAAAAATAATAGCAACTATGTAACATTGATAGTTTGAGATACTGAAATTTGTCAACATTTCATTGTTATAATATTATTATACACAATGCTATAAGTTTACTATGAACTTAAAGGAAATTTAATATGTGAGTGCAACTTATTTTATATTCTAGCGTTATAAGGAATTTCATTACCAGTGCTACATGAACTTCAACTGTATTTATAATGTAGAAAACAAATAAAATAGGTGTGCTATGCATTTAGTTTATAATCATAATCATTTGTAAGGGGGAGGGGTGATCAATCCCTCTCAGCAGAAAAATAGGATCTTGCAATTTGACGTGATAGAACAAACAGATAATTATAGATCACAGAAAGAAAAAAATATAGAGACAAGAGAGAACACACAGATTTATAGTGGTTCCACTATCGCGAGATAGTGTATGTCCACTTTAATGGGGAAGAGCTTTATTACTATTTGAAGATGTTACAGAGTAAAGAAATGAAGAAAAATAAACAAGAGATTGTTCTCTCACATCTTGATATCTTAACATTCTCTATGCCTCTCTTTATATATAGAGAAAAGTTACATAGGGATGAAGCAATTGATTTATGTAAATAAATCAATTCATGGAATAATAATATTCCCATTAATTGCTTTGCCATGTAATTGATTGATAATATTCCATTTTCTCCATCAATCAATTATTTCCCTATTTGATTCCTTTTGTTTCTCCTTTTATAAAATATGGCAATCAAATATATATGGCAAATACCTCCACATCCCTATCTCTTTAATTTCTCTTTCCATTTCCTTCATGCACAGAACGGGTAACTAAATACCGAGAATATCTCCAAAATCTATTAATTTTGGAAATATTGTATCACCAAAAAAAATCCTAATAATCTCCACCTTGATACAATATCTCTTCCAAACCAAGATACTCCAAAATGAATGCTTCCCAATGAGTTCCTGCAAAAGCCACCTCTCATTGCACTTTGTTAATGAACTCCGGCAAGGCCACCGCCCACCAACAAAGTGTTGGAAACACTCAAAACAAATAAGGCAGACGTTGTGCAACCAAAAAATAAACTCATATCTCTTCATACAAGAAGAATGCCACATCTTCTCTTAACTTCAACCAAGTTACTCTCTTCCCCATAGTGCCACCATGTGGCACCTAGCACTTCATCAAGTGAATCAAATTCGAGCAATGCTCGAACTTAGTAGCAGGTAAGGCCTTCGTAAACATATCTGCTGCATTGTCATTTGTATGAACCTTCTGAAGGCGAACTAACTTCTCTTCATTCATGGAGATAAGGAAAGACTCTCTTACCTCTATATGCTTTGTTCTAGAGCTGAAAGCCAGATTTTCAACTAAATGAATTGCACTCTGACTATCACAATTCACCAAACAATTATCTTGTACAAAGCCCAAATCACACAACAACTTCTTCAAATAAAGTGCCTCCTTAGCTGCCTCAACTGCAGCTATCAACTCTGCCTCTGTAGTAGACAAAGCAACTATAGTCTGCAACCTCGCTCTCCAACTAATAGCCGTTCCTCCAAGAGTGAACACATAGCCTGAGGTTGACTTCCTTCTATCTCTATCTCTGGCATAGTCTAAATCACAAAATCCAATCAAGTTGAAATCTTTATTTCTGTCGCCAAAGACAAGACCATAATCTGATGTTCCTGTAAGATATCTAAAAATATACTTCCCTGCCTCCCAATGCGATTTTCCCGGATTTGCTGTATATCTACTAACTAGTCCAACAGCCTGAGCAATGTCAGGTCTAGTGCACACTATAGCATACATCAAGCTACCTACCGCACTCGCATAAGGCACCTTTTTCATGTAGGCCTTATCCTTTTCTGAGATCGGAGAGCCTTTGTTAGAGAGCTGTATATGCAAAGGCATGGGTGTACTGATAGCCTTTGCTCCATCCATGCTAAACCAAGCAAGCACCTTTTGAATATATTCCTTTTGAGTAAGTCTCAAAAGTCCAAGCTTTCTATCTCTTTGGATTTCCATCCCCAAAATTTTCTTTGCTTCTCCAAGGCCTTTCATTTCGAATTCCGCTTTTAATTTCAACTTCAACTCATCAACTTCAGCTTTATCCTTAGAAGCAATCAACATATCATCCACGTACAAAAGCAAATACACCCAATTACTATTCTTTAAATGCTTGAAATAAACACATGCATCTTTAGTACTACGATTAAAATCATGTGAAAGCATAAAAGAATCAAACCTTTTGTACCATTGTCTAGGCGACTGTTTTAGACCATAAAGAGATTTCTTCAACCTGCATACCCAATCTGATTTTCCATCTACAATAAATCCTTCTGGCTGCTTCATGTAAATGGTTTCTTCCAAATCACCATGCAAGAAAGCAGTCTTCACATCAAGTTGTTCTAACTCCAAATCGTGAGCAGCAACTATCGTAAGTAGGATTCGAATTGAAGTTTGTCTAACAACTGGAGCAAATATTTCATCATACTCCAACCCCTTTTTTTGTGAAAACCCTTTGGCTACCAATCTTGCCTTGTATCTACCATCGTCTTTCAGCTTGAACACCCACTTGCAACCTTTGGCTCGGCTTCCTTAAGGTAGTGGTACCAAATCCCAAGTCTTGTTCTTCTGCAAAGACTGTATCTCCTCTTCCATAGCGCAATTCCACTTCGAATTATCATTCGACTTCATGGCTTCTTCAAGGCTTAATGGTTCATCATGAACAACATGTAAAGCATACTCAAACTGATCATCAAGGCTCAAATTTTCATAATCCCAATCTCCATATCTAATTGGAGCTCTCTTTGGTCTCTGACTAGCCCGAATGACTATATCGCCTGACTCTCCTTCAGCTCCACCTTGAGCTTCATCTTGAGCTGAATCCTCTCTAGCTTCATGACCATCTCCTTCATTACTAGAGAAAATCTGTGGACTATCATGTGATGTATCATCAACTGTTCTATCACTATTGCCAATAGTAATAGTTGTACTTCGGGTTTGAAAGTTGGGAATCTCGGTCTTTTCGGCCTTCTCATCAACTGAATCTGAACCGTCTGATAAACCTTCCAAAGGTTTAAACATCGCTGACTCGTCAAAAGTCACATGTCTGGAGTGTATAACTTTCTTCGTAACTGGATTCCAAATTCTGTATCCTTTTATTCCATCTGTATAACCAAGAAAAACACACTTGGAGGCCCTAGGCTCCAACTTATCTTGTCATGTATTGTGAACATAAACTGGACATCCAAATATACGAAAATAACTTAATAAAGTTCTTTTACCTCTCCATAACTCCTCTGGAATCTTTCCACCAATGGCTGAGCACGGAATCCGATTAATAATATATGCTGCAGTCGAAACAGCTTCAGCCCAAAAACCCTTAGACATACCCGCAGTCAATATCAAGCAACGGGCCTTTTCAAGTAGAGTCCTATTCATCCTCTCAGCAACCCCATTGGATTGCGGATCACCAGGTGTAGTAAAATGTCTTCTAATACCGCGTTGTCTGCAGTAGTCGAGGAACTCTTTGGAGACATATTCGCCACCATTATCGGATCTAAGAATCTTCAATTTCTTTCCTGTTTGGTTTTCAACAAGAGC
Source organism: Allium cepa (assembly GCA_030765085.1). Taxonomy (NCBI): domain Eukaryota; kingdom Viridiplantae; phylum Streptophyta; class Magnoliopsida; order Asparagales; family Amaryllidaceae; genus Allium; species Allium cepa. The sequence continues at coordinate 373,272,122 of CM060944.1, read as the reverse complement.
TAACCAAACCTTAAAATTCTGAAATACTTCTGACTTAGCTTTCATTACATACACCCAAACCTTGCGCGAGTAGTCATCAATGAATGAAACAAAATAATAAGCTCCACCAATGGAAGCAGTAGGGTATGGTCCCCAAACATCTGAATGTACATAATCAAGTACACTCTTAGAAGTATGCATACCGTCACCAAAAGAAACTCTGATTTGCTTTGCCAATACACACTCCTTGCAAAAGTTTAACTTGTTGAAGATTTCTCCCTTGATCTTTTTCTTCTTACGAAGCAACTCTAAATTCTTCTCCGAAGTATGACCTAGTCTCATATGCCAAAGCTTGGTAGCATCCAAACTTTTAGAACTATCAACTCCAACACATAATTCTTCATGAACAGTGGTACCCATCAGCAAATACAGATTTCTTACCATAACACCCTTCATCAATACAAGTGCCTCTCTAGAAACTCTCAAACCATCTTTGACAATGGTTATCTTGCATCCCAATGATGCCAATTGGCCTAATGATATCAATGACTTCCGAAGACCAGGAACATAGCGAACATCTGAAAGTGTGCGAACAATCCCATCATACATGCGAAATGCGAACTGAACCAACTCCCATAGACTTACATGTAGCATCGTTTCCCATAAGGATGGAACTTCCTTCTTTAGCATCAAAGGAAGAAAAATAATCCCTTTTAGGAGTCATGTGAAATGATGCTCCAGAATCTAATACCCAGTGGTCTGCAACATCTGATACAACCGCTGTCAATAAATCGCTATCATCTTTCTCCATCGCAATAGATGAAGAACCTTCAGTCTTCTTCTCCAGATCTGGCAGTCTCTTCTCCAATGGCCTGGTTTCTTACAATGATGACACCTTCCATCTTTTGACTTACTCCGCCAATGAGGCTTCCTAGAATTGGAACGCCCCCTGTAATTCTTCACTTTCTTCTCTGCTCTACCTCTCTCAACAAATAAACCTGAACTACTATTACTTCCTCCACTACTATCACCAACACCAAACTCTTTCATCTGATCTCTCAACTCCTCACTGAGCAAACCTGTCTTCACATCATCTAATGTCAATGTATCTCTATCATAGATAAGGCTGTTAGCGAAACCAGTGTATCGTTCTGGAAGCGAACACAACAGAATCATTGCTTTCTATTCTTCATCAACTTTCAACTCAACAGACTTCATCTTCATCAACAGGTCATCAAACAAACTTAGGTGTGTTTTAATTGAAGAACCTTCCTTCATTTTATAAGTGAAAAAAGTCTTCAATATTATCAGACGGTTAGTTAGGGATTTCTTCATGTAGAGGTCCTCCAACTTCTTCCAAATGCCTTTGGCTGTGGTTTCCTGACTGATTTCAGAAATTACATTCTTTCCCATAGCAAGCCGGAGAGTAGTAAAGGCCCATTCTTTCATCTCTTCTAATTCCACTGATGAAATATCAGCAGGCAGTGTCTCTGTATCAAATACTACTCGATGAACGCGATTTCTCCTCAAAACTGCTTTCATCATCATTGCCATTTTTCAAAATCTCCTTCACCATTCCACTTCTCTATCGTCAACTGTGATCCTGAAGCCACATAGGAGCCTCTGACGTATGGAGCAACTACTGGCGCTAAAGTACTATTTGTACTATTTTCATCTCCCCCTACCATTCTACCAAAACACCTTCTTTGCGAATCTAGCTCTGATACCAGTTGTAAGGGGGAGGGGTGATCAATCCCTCTTAGCAGAAAAATAGGATCTTGCAATTTGGCGTGATAGAACAAACAGATAATTATAGATCACAGAAAAAAAAAATATAGGGACAAGAGAGAACACACAGATTTATAGTGGTTCCACTATCGCGAGATAGTGTACGTCCACTTTAATGGGGAAGAGCTTTATTACTATTTGAAGAGGTTACAGAGTAAAGAAATGAAGAAAAATAAACAAGAGATTGTTCTCTCACATCTTGATATCTTAACATTCTCTATGCCTCTCTTTATATATAGAGAAAAGTTACTTAGGGATGAAGCAATTGATTTATGTAAATAAATCAATTCATGGAATAATAATATTCCCATTAATTGCCTTGCCATGTAATTGATTGATAATATTCTATTTTCTCCATCAATCAATTATTTCCCTATTTGATTCCTTTTGTTTCTCCTTTTATAAAATACGGCAATCAAATATATATGGCAAATATCTCCACATCCCTATCTTTTTAATTTCTCTTTCCATTTCCTTCATGCACGGAACGGGTAACTAAATACCGAGAATATCTCCAAAATTTATTAATTTTGGAAATATTGCATCACCAAAAAAAATCCTAATATCATTGTCATTTTCTAAAAAGATAAAATTGGGTAACATAGATTTATATGCAGTTTTAAGAATTTTTTGATACCAGTTTATATTCCTGCTTTTCTATGTCGGTATTTGTGTTTATAAGTATGATTTTATTAGGTGTTGCAAAAATTTTGATAGAAATTAATAATCAATCAATCAAAGTTATGATATTTCTATTTTCCCATCTTACGTTCTATATTTCTTATGTTTCCTTAATTATTTTTTAGTGGAAAAAAGCAGCAACTCTTTCCATGAGCAATTTATGCAAATTTGATTTGTTGTGTTGAAACTAACATTTTCTTCATGCATATGTTATTCTACCAAATAAATGGTTTCTTTTTATGAGTTGTAAACCTACGACTGATACACAATCACCTTAGTAAGTTCATGGTTATAACAGTTGCATGTATTGATAAACTCACAAACAACGTACACTACTAGAAAAGGCTTCAATTCCGACAGCATAGACCGACGGCTACCGACGGTCTTTTTCCGACGGCTTCCGACGGGCCGTCGGCGGCCGTCGGAAGCCGTCGGAAAACTGCGATTATACCTTCAGCCGAGAGCTCTTTTTCTTCCCCAAACCATACGAAAATTATTTCCAAAATCCCCCATTTTCCCTCTTCAAGCTTCCAATCCTTGATTTCGAGCTTCCGGATCCTCCACGGCTGCCTAATCAAACTCCATTACTCTTCATCTCAGGTATAATCTCTTATTTTTGTAAAAAAATCAGTTTTTACCATATTTCTAGATTTGCATAAATTGGTAAATTAGGGCGAATTAGCGATTGCAATTGTTTCCAATAGCGTAATAGTGGTTTATAGCATCACATGGTATACCGATTTCATCTTTTATCGTGAAATTGTGAAAAACACCTATAATTTGGGGTTGTTCATGTATATGTAAATTGTTGTGTATGCCTTGATTCGGTGATTGTATACGTTATTTGGAATAAGATAAAATGATTGAATGAACTAGGAGTATTATATTGTGCACATATTTACTTATGAAGCAAAAAAAATGCATTACTCTAAATTACAATTGTGTGTATTGAAAAATGATAAAAATGTTAAAACAGCCTTAAGTTGATGCGTAATACGTCGAATAACTGTGTTAAATTAATATATATTTTTGTAAATGTGAACAGTGAGTAAAACTGTATTTTTTCGTAAAATGCATGCATGTAACTGACAAATGTCCCTTAGAGAGTTTTTGGCTCCGTCTGACGAGTGTTGTACATGATCGTTGTATAAATAGTCGTTTTTTTCGAAAAACGACCATTTATATTCATCTGGTACAATGTTTGTTGAATTTGTCCTTGTATTGGACAAGTTATGAATACAGTAAGAATTTACATTTTGTATACTAATTCGTCTCAAACGGTTCATAAAATTTCGGCCTAACTTTTCTTTTTTGTTTCCTGCGTACACGCATTTGTGTACAATGCAGGGAACAAAAGGGAAATGCTGCCGAAATTTTGTTGAATCGTTTGATACGAAGTAATATACGAAATATAAATGCTTGCTGTGTTTGTAATGAGAAGTAGGATGCCTGACCAATGAAAAAAAAAATTATATATATATATTTAAATCGTTACGTTAAAAAATGAAATGTGCCCTATTTGAAAATATTTTTAAATTTGTGAAGTTGTTCTTTAAATTCAAAATATTATACGAACATGAAAATAATCTTTTTCGAATATGTATTCTTCAAAATAAATATTAAATTTTGAACTTCTCATTTTGTCAAATAGGAAAAATGATTGATTATTTTGTTGATCGAAGGAGATGGATGTACCAAAGAAAAGGACCGAGGGGCACAATAAAAGAAGATTTTTATAATGGTATAAACGTGTTTGTTGAATTCGCCTTAAGTAATAACGGAAACGATCCAGAAATTCGTTACCCGTGTAGTAGGTGTAGACATTTGAAGTTTTTGTTACCTGATATTGTGAAAGTTCATTTGTGCCAACACGGTTTCACACCCGAATATTATGTTTGGGATCGGCATGGAGAAGTTGTAGCAAATACTTCTGTAGAGTCTGAAAGTGTCGTTAACGAAATAGTTTCAACGACCCGTATAGAAAATATGGTCGAAGATGCAGCACGATCAATGTTTCCTATGGTTGAAGTGGACGACGATGATGGAAATGTTGAAAAACCAAATATTGAAGCTAAGAAAATTTATGATTTACTAGATGCAGCTAAGAAACCTATTTGGGATGGTTGTAAAAGCGGCACGCAGCTGTCAGTAATCGCAGAATACATTGCGATGAAGTCAAAATACAACATCACTGAAGCTGGGTTTACGGCTGTTGTACAAGCTGCAAAAAGACATATGCCGCTCGATAATCTAATGTGTGAAAATTACTACGAAGTTAAAAAACTTATGTCGGCTTTTGGTTTACCGTATCAGAAAATAGATACATGTTTAAAAGGATGCATGTTGTTTTGGAAAGAAGACGCAAACCTTAGAAATTGTAAAGTTTGTAACCAAGAGAGATACAAACCAAGAAAAAAGAAGGGTAAGGAAGTTCCGTACAAGCGTATGCACTACTTACCCATAACTCCAAGACTTCAAAGATTATATGCATCTTCTGTAACTGCGTCTAATATGAGGTGGCATAGCGTGAGAACGGAGGAAGAGGGTACGTTGACACATCCGGCCGATGGAGAAGCATGGAAGCATTTCGATAAAACGTATCCAAATTTTGCAGCGGAGAGTCGAAATGTTAGATTAGGATTATGTACGGACGGTTTTTCTCCATTTTCTCAGTTTGGTTCTAAATATTCATCCTGGCCCATTATCGTCACACCGTATAATTTACCTCCATGGATGTGCATGAAAACGCAATATATGTTTCTTACTGTTGTCGTTCCTGGCCCCGACGATCCGACACAAGGAATCGATGTATATTTACAACCGTTGATTGAGGAGTTAGAAATACTGTGGAACGAAGGAGTAGAAACATACGATGTGTCAAAGAAGAAAAATTTTCGTATGTTTGCTTCTTTGTTGTGGACTATAAGTGATTTTCCTGCCTATGCAATGCTTTCGGGATGGAGTACTGCCGGTCGTCTAGCATGTCCATATTGCATGGATGAAACACGAGCGTTTTCTTTACCTCATGGTAAGAAAATTTCATGGTTTGACTGTCATCGATATTTTCTCCATGTAAATCATCCCTTCAAAGGAGACAAGAAAAACTTTTTAGCTAATAGAGTAGAAACCAGACAACCACCGACGATATGGTCAAGCGAAGACATATATGAACTTGTTAAGGACTATCCAAAGATATATGAAACGGGGGAGCAAACAGAAATTGAAGGCAAATCAGTTGTTCATAACTGGTTCAAACAAACTATTTTTTAGGAGTTGCCGTATTGGAAACATCTTCTGCTTCGCCATAATATAGATGTGATGCACAATGAGAAAAATGTATTTGATAATGTGTTTAACACAATTTTGAATGTGAAAAGGAAGACTAAGGATGATTTGAAATCAAGGCGTGATATAGAAGAATTATGCAAACGTCCCGAGCTTCATATGAAACCAAATGACAGTAAAAAACCAAAAGCTTGTTACGAATTAGATAATAATCAAGTTAAAGCTGTGTTAAAATGGGTGGAAGGGTTAAGATTTCCTGATGGGATATCATCAAATCTTCGTAGATGTGTTGACTTTAAAAATGGTAGATTGAGCGGAATGAAAAGTCACGACTGTCACATAATGATGGAAAATTTATTTCCCGTTATGTTCAAAGAACTACTGCCGTTAAAAGTTTGGAAGGTAGTAACGGAGCTTAGTATGTTTTACAAAGAGCTTTGTTCGACTACTTTAAAAGTGCAACGTTTACGTAAACTTGAAGTAGACATTCCTATATTGCTTTGCAAATTAGAGAAAATATTTCCGCCAGGTTTTTTTTAATGTGATGGAACATTTACCTGTTCATCTTCCATCTGAAGCACGACTTCGAGGTCCTGTCCAATACGGATGGATGTGTCCATTTGAGAGGTATGTAATATGTTATAACGTAATTTAATTGCATTTGAAAGATGAAGTTAATATAAATTAATTTTGCATAGATATTTGAATCATCTGAAGAAAAAAGTGAGACAAAAAGCACGAGTTGAAGGTTCGATATGTAAATCTTACATCGAAGAAGAAGCTTCGTTCTTTTTCTCTCACTATTTCAGTGACCATGTGAATATTTCATTTCAAAGTGTTCCTCGTAATGATGAAGGCGACGAACAAGAGTCCTCTCAAGTAATGTTATCTATTTTTAGACAACATGGTCGGCCTTTTGGAAAATGTGTGGAAATATGGCTAGACGATAGAGATCTTCGTGTAGCACACACTTATATTCTTCTAAATTGTGCCGAGGTTGCACCGTTTGTTAGGTAATCTGAAATAATAATTTTCGTTTTATTCTTTTCTGTAATGCATGTGCGTGTATAACCTAATGTAATAATTTGTTTATATAAACAGTGTTTATGAACGGGAACATCCGAACGGAGATCTCAGTAAAGAATTTTCCCGTTGGTTTTCAAATTACGTTTATGAGCCGAAAAATTGTGTTGTTGACGAAGGGTTGAAACATCTTGCAATGGGACCAAAAAGAGTGGTCAAGACATATCCAATATATTTCGTCAATGGATACAAATTTAACACCAAAGAATACGGTGCAGAAAAATTAACAAATAATACTGGTGTATTTGTTAAAGGTAGTGACGATCCAGAAAACCATTTAAATGATTTTTATGGCGTTCTAACACAAATTTTGCAACTGACATATTTCTCAAGACCCGCGGAGGAGGTGTTTCTATTTAAATGCAATTGGTTTAGCAATGTTCCAGGTTCTGGAATTAATGTGCACAAGGATTATAATCTTATCGAAATAAAGCATACATCGCACTATCACAAGTATGATCCTTTTGTACTAGCCAAACAAGCATTGCAAGTTTATTACGCTCCTTATCCGTCTCTAAAAAGAGATAAAGCAGATTGGTCTGCAGTTTTTAAAACAAAGGTCAGATTCACATTCGATGGGAAGAATATTCCGGACGAACAAGCTTATCAGGCAGATCTTGAGCAAAATAACGAAATAATAATTACAGACGATCATACAGATTTTGGTCCTTTGATCGATGAATCAAATATTTTGGTAGAAGCGTTTGACAGTGCAGAGGAAAATATCGTCGAAAACGAGACCGAATCAGAAGACGATGATGACTGATATAAATTTGAATCTGTTTTTTTGCAATTGATGTAACTATGTTGAATTCTTGATGTATTATGAAATTGATGTAACTATGAAACTAAATCCGTTTACTATTGTTTTATGTTATTTCAATTTATCATTTATTTAGCAATTTTTATTAAAAATGCAATGAACTCTGCTTATCGTAGGAAGAGTATACCCATTATGAATCAGGTATAACAAACTTACATTTCTATTTCCATTTCAGTCATTATAATTAAGCAATTTATACCGTTGATGTCATTTTCATATGAAATATATTTCATTATCATGTTTTTATTCTCTTATATAATGATGTGTAAACGTCACAGGTTTATCATTATGTCACATAGAGGGAGGAGCTCTTCCCGTTCTTCAGGAGGCGATGGCAGTGGCCCATCGCAAGCGCCACAGCGTCCAGTTGTATCGTTAGTCCCCAAAGCAGATGGGTAAAAATTAAATTTTATTCATCATCTTATTTTTTCTATACTATACGTACGTACTTATTTGTATCGTACTTAAAAACAGGGGGTTCGAGCTACTACCCACTAAGGTAGTGCTGGACGTCTCCAGAACAGCATATCATAGTAGGATGAGTGCGTGCTGGCCGAAGTGGGATACCATCCCTCCGCACATCATAGAGTGCATATGGCAGGATGTCCTAGTATGTGTAATTTTTATGTTTTCCATTTTTAATTCGTTTTTGTCGTTTTTCTACCGTTTATCGTTTAAAGTGTAATCTTTTTTTAACACAGGCTGAGATAGACATCCAGACAGATGATATGCAGCTGGCACGAGCATACTGGATGAGGAAGATGCGAAATAACTACAGGGACACGATATCTGAGGTTAAGAAATCCGGGAAGAGACCACGGTGGATGGGGGACAGCGTGTGGCAAGCTTGGTTGAGCTACCGGGAGACGAACGAGGCGAATGCAAGTATACTAATTTTTTTTGAATTATTAATTTAACGTGATTGGAAAATAATGTATCAAATTTTGAATGTACAGGCAGAGTCGGATAGAAACTCTGCAAATAGAAATAAGAATCCCGTCACTCATCGCGGAGGATCGAAGTCGTTTCAGCAGTATCGGCAGGAGTTGGTAAATTTACTGAATAATAAATGTAAATAGTTTATGCCATATGATTTTAAATGTATAATAATTGTATGTAACAATCAACTTCAGGAAGCCGAGGCACATGGTCCTGTCAGCTATATGGACGTGTTCACCCGTACGCATGCTGTCGAGCATGTTAATCCAGACGGGACTGTTTCGTACACATGGCAGGACGATAAATCCGGTAAAAGCCATGTAAGCATATTTCATTTTATTCAGTATTAGTAATTGTTTTAGTTGTCAAATTATTATGAAATAAGATATGATATTATTAATTTGTCAATGCAGGAGATGTTTATGGAGCAGCGACAGAAACTCCTTTCTGATATGGGTCGAGAGTAGCTGACGACCGATGAAGAGGACGTTATTTTTGAGTCCGTTATGAGTCCACCAGAGCATGGTCGACGATACGGATTTGGCAATTTAACGGTAAATAATTTACTTTTTCTTAAAATACTTAAAATATGATATTTTTACCTTTTCAAAACAATAAACTTTGATTTTATTTATTTTTCAATTATTGCAGTCCAGTAGTCAGAGTAGGGGACGGCGGAGTAGACCTCAGAGCGAGCTAGCACGTATAGAAGAATTGCAGACTAGAGTTCAGCAGTTGGAGGAGCAGAACCGCCAACAGACCATGCAGACGGCACAGTTATTTGAGTACATGCAGCAGTTTGGTGGCCGCTTCCCTTCATCGGCTGGCTCTGGATCTGGAGCAGATTGATTCATTGCATTCTGATTCGTTCGTGCAGGTATGTTTTGTTTTAGTTTAGAATGATTTGGTAGATGGAACAATTAATTATTGATATGTATAATTATGTATAATACACTTGGTTTTGTAGCTGTATCAGGATATGCATGATTGATAGAACAATTATTGTTAGGATTATTGTTAATGTTGGAATGTTATGTATATTTTGTATTTTATTTTTATTCTAATTTTGTTTATTTCTGTGTTTATTGAATATTTTGGAGTATTGGTTTGCATGTTTGGTTGGATTATTGTTTATTGGATTGTGCAGTATTGATATTGTAGTGTTTGGAAGAGAAATGTGGTTGGAAGGCTCTATTTGCAGCAGATTTTAAAAAAAACAGCAGATTTCCGACGGCTCCCGACGGCTTACAGGTCGAAATTTCCGTCGGCTACCGACGATTCCCGGCGGTCTGTAGCTTCAGATTTCCGGCGGTTTCCGACGGCTTCCGACGGGCGACGGAAGCTGTCAGAAACCGCCGGAAGTTGTCGGAAGCCGTCGGTAATCTGTACGGCAGCCCCGGTCGGTAGCCGTCGAAAGTACTGCTCCCCGACGCCGTCATTTCCGACGGCTTTTTCCGCCGGCCCCCGACGGCCGCCGACGGTTTTCAGCCGTCGGAAATCACGTTTCCCCTTGCAGTGGTAAATGCAGTAAAAATGCGATAAAATTCTTTGGCTCATGAAGGTACTATTATATTTGCCATGTTTTTTATAATATTCTGATGTAACAATTAATTTGTTATATCTTATGCATATAATTATTGGTTCATGCCATTTTTCTGGTAAAAACCTGAGTTGTAGAAGAAATGCTTAAATTATTAAGATATTCGAGTAAAACATATAATGATTTTTATAATAAGTCTTATACGAGGCCTATACTCGAAATAGTTTTTTCGAATGGCGAAAACGAAAATTTGTCCTTAGTAAAAATGTGCTACTCTGTAATAATGTTGTAGTTACATTCATTTGGAGTAAATATTTGCACTTTTTTCAATTATTACTAGTGTGAACCCATGTTTCGCACACGGAATTGCATAATATAACTAAAAAAAATTCCATAGTACATTTCATGCTTGCGGTGTCGGATAAAAGCATCGGACGTTGGCACTGGTACGTACAATGGAGTTGTTGTCACGTGGCCTTGGAAGAACAGGCGAAGTAATATGTTGAGAAAAAACATACTCAGTGAAATAGTTATAGTACAGTCGATTGTTGTCTGAAGAGATAGTGAAAAGGCAAAATTTTGTATGCTTTGAATGGCTACAATGTCTTTTTGCAATAAATTTCAATTCGCACATTAACAGAGGTACATAAATATTATTTCATAAGACATACGGCAATTCAAATCTAGTGTGGAAAAATCTAAGAAAAAAAGTGATTGCTGAAGATCCTTAAAAATTGATACATCACATTTTTTCCCTAGCGCTTAATGCGGTGGTAAACAATCTATACCGAATGCTGCAGCGTTTTTTCGTTAGTGCTGAATCTGTCCCAGCAACTGCTTCTTATCCTAACTTCTTCAAAAGATGCTCCTTGAGCTAGTCCTGTGCACAGCTGTATTGTTGTCAGTATTACAGTCAAGACTTAATAACTGTTTCACTACTGTATGGAGTAAGATGAAGAGTACAGTAGTAGTTGTGTGGTGAAAAAAGCATCTCATCCAATTGTCATATGCGAACCAAGTTAGTTATCGGATGTAGTAAAGCAAACTGTACTATTATTTGTGGCCTAAGTTGTTGTACAGCAGTCAGTCATAGCAGTTGTATGTTGGTTGTAAACTTTAGTACAAAAAAATGCGTAATAAAAGCATAGGACATGTTTCGAATTTGTGTTCTAATTTGTTGTACAACAGTCTATTATAACAACTGCATGTTGTCTAAAAGGTATGTCCATTGTATATCCTTTGAATTGTGCGCATAACAGCCTAGTGGAATATGAAAGCAGAGAATAATTTTGTGCTAAATCAAAGTTAGCAGCGAGAGTCTATTTTTATTAAAGATTAACAAAAGAGTATGATAAATGAACTTTGAGATTACAGAGAATATCTGAATGAAGAAGAATAGCTTTACTGCTAATTGTATTACAGATATTGTAATGTTTGATACAATTGTTTCTTTTGATTCAGAATAATGAAATGAACACGATACTGTTGTAATATATATAAGTGTAATTGGGTCTTGAGAAGAGACAGCCCAAGATGCTAAATAACACAGATAAGCAGAGGCCTCCTGTCAACCGTTAGATGTGGCATTGATGGTTGAGATGATGAAGCCCTTTACTTTAACAGGTTACATTGTAAAAGAGAAGTCACGATAATTCTCATATCTCCAATTGCCCCCCTCAAACCCAAAGCATCTAGGGTTAGGGTTTGAAGGCGATCGGAGAGATCTGTACCAGATTTGATTCGAAAAGAAAGAAATTGGCAAGATTAGCTTTGCGCAGCTCTATTCGATGTATTGATTCTATGATTCACTGCAAGTTTGATCCTTAAAGATGAATCTTGCAGTAAGAATTGAGCATCAGCTTGAATAAGGCTGAACTCAACTCAGATCTTGGAGATCTTTAAAGAGTTATTTGAGTTCAACTGCTTGTTGAGTGCTTTGTCTTCGATGGACTTCACTTGAAGATCAGATCTGAACTTCACGAAGTTCTTCATGCTTAGAGCTTTAGTGAATGTGTCTGCTCTCTGGAAAGCAGCAGGTATATGATTGATTTGCAAATTTTCTTTTTGAACTTGATCACGAACAAAAAATATGTCGATTTCTATGTGCTTGGTTCTTGAATGCAGTATTGGGTTGGCAGTCATATACACTGTACTCTGATTATCACACCATAACACTGGTTTTGCTTTATTCTCTATTCTTAATTCCTTGAGTATTGACTGTAACCACATCACTTCCGCTGTAGCATTAGCTATACTTCTGTACTCTGCTTCAGTGCTTGACCTAGATATTGTAGTTTGCTTTTTGGAACACCATGATATTAGATTGTCACCAATGTATATACAATATCCACTAACTGACTTTCTGTCATCTGGGTCAGCAGCCCAATCTGCATCTGAAAATCCAGTTATGTTTAGATTGCTGCATGCTTTAAAAGATAGTCCATAGTTAATTGTCCCTTTGAGATATCTGAGTATCCTTTTTACTGCCTTCCAGTGCTCATCTTTAGGATCCTGCATAAATTGAGATACTTTGTTAACACTGTAAGCTATGTCTGGTCGTGTTATAGTTGCATACTGTAATGCTCCTATAACACTTCTATATTGTTTGACATTATGTATGGCTTCTCCCTTGTTTTTAGATAATTGATGATTGCTGACCATAGGAGTTGGTTGTGGATTTGCATTGTCCATTTTTGTTCTAACAAGTAGATCCTGAATATATTTTTTCTGACATAACACTAGTTCTGAATTTTCTTTTCTCAGAACTTCTATTCCCAGAAAGTAGTTGATGTCACCCAGATCTTTAATTGAGAATTCTTTGTTTAGATAATTGATGACATTGTTGATTTCATCCTTGCTACTCCCTGTAACAATCAAGTCATCAACATATATAAGTATGTAAACTGTTAATGAATCATTAATTTTAACAAACAGTGAATTGTCTGATTTGATATACTGATATTTCATAATTGTTAATGCTGCTTTTAGTCTGTCAAACCAGACTCTTGGTGCTTGTTTGAGTCCATATATGGCTTTATTTAGCTTGCATACATAATCTGGCTGCTTGATATATCCTGATGGTTGATGCATATATACATCTTCCTGTAAGATGTCATTGAGAAATGCATTATTGACATCTAATTGCTTTATACACCATCCTTTGTGCAAAGCAATTGTAAGAATAAGTCTTATAGTGGATGGTTTGATTACTGGGGAGAATGTTTCCTTGAAATCAAACCCATATTCCTGAGTATATCCTTTGGCAACTAGTCTTGCTTTGTATCTGTTAATTGTGCCATCAGGGTTCTTCTTAATCTTGTATGTCCATTTGCACCCAATTATGTTTTTGTTGTCTGGAGGGTCTACAAGAGTCCATGTGTTGTTGTTTATGAGTGCCTTGTATTCTTCATCCATAGCTGCTGTCCAGTTTTTGTCTTTTGCAGCTTGCTCATATGTTTCTGGTTCTTGTGGAATAATGCTGGCATTATATATCTTTGGTTTGAAGATGCCACTTTTAGCCCTGGTAATCATTGGGTGACTGGGTCTTGTATGAGTTTCAGTGTGAGGTGAGCTTTCCTCATTTACTTGATTTGCCATATCTCTTGTGTTGCTTGATTGATTATCTTCCTCTGCCTGATTTTTCCCATGTTCTGTTTGTGTAGGGAAGTGACTGGCATGACTGGGATCACTTGCCCATTCAGAATTATCTTGACTGGACACAGTGGGTTGAGTGTAGTGATCCTTAGTAGACCTCACTCCTTCATTCTGACTCTCTTTTCCAGAGTAAATTGGTAAGTCAGGTATTGAAAATTTTGTGTTGTACACTTTATTTGTTGTTTTTATTTCTGAATTACTATAGGGAAAAATATTTTCATTAAATACCACATGCCTACTGATGAAAATTCTTCCATTTTCATCCAAACATTTGTAACCCTTCTGATTAATACCATATCCTATAAATGTACAGGGTTTAGATCTAAAATTCAGTTTATTTGCATTGTAAGGTCGTAGATAAGGAAAACACAAGCAACCAAAGATTCTCAAACCATAATAATCAGGTTTTACCCCACATAGTTTCTCTAATGGACTTATTCCATTAATTGTTTTTGTTGGTAACCTGTTGATGAGATATACAACAGTATTAAAGGCCTCGGGCCAAAATTTTAATGGTAATGATGCATGTGCTAGTAAAGTGAGTCCAGTCTCAACTATATGCCTATGTTTCCTCTCTACTAACCCATTTTGTTCAGAAGTATATGGACATGTTATTCTATGTACTATGCCTTTTTCCTTAAAGTAGTTACTCAAAGTTTTGAACTCGGTTCCTCTATCTGATTGAAATATCTTAACTTGATTTCCAGTTTGTTTTTCAGCCATGACAATAAAATTTATAACAGCATTATAGGTTTCAGTTTTGGCTTTTAAAAAATAGATCCAAGTGTGTCTAGTGTGTGCATCAACAAAAGAAATATAGTACTTATACCCAAAATCTGAGCTTATGGGTGCAGGTCCCCATAAGTCTGCTGCAATCAAGTTTAATGGTTTTGGGTAAATAGATGAAGAGTCATTGAATGGCAACTTGTGACTCTTGCCTAATTGACAATATGTACATACATAGGGTAATGAAGCATTATTAAAAGGTATTCTATTTTCATTAAGAACCTGTTGCACAACTTTTACACTAGGATGGCCAAGCTTGTAGTGCCATACATCAAATACACTTTTGGAATCTTTTTCAACACACATATTACAGTACTTCTGGTTGCCAGAGTACACATTGCTATTGGCAGATTTGAATTTATATAATCCTTTTTCTGCATTACCCTGCAATAAAATATCTTTAGTTAGTATGTCTCTAACCAAACAATATTTTGGATAAAATTCAAAATAAACTTTATTGTCACTGCCAAATTGAGACACACTTATAAGATTTTTCTTAATTTTGGGAACTCTTAATAAATTATATAAGAACAGTTGCTTTTTGCCCTTAATACAAGCATTGCCAATATGAGTGATGTTGATACACTTACCATTTCCCATACAAATTGACTGTTTACCTCTGTACTCCCTGTTGCCAAGATTCAAATTATCAAGATTATTTGTGATATGATTTGTTGCACCAGAATCTGAGTACCAACAGTCTTCCTGTACACTTTCTGGCCTTGCAGTGTCATTAGAATTATAATTTTTATCACAGTTTGTCTGTGTTTCTGTGTTGACCTGAGCAACATTGGCACTGGGATTATTATTTCTTTGACCATTGGCTTGATTTGAGTATCTGAAGTAGCACTTTACTGCACTATGACCCAGTTTTTCACATATCTGACGTCTGGGTCTATTAGTGTTGTTCCATCTCCCCCTACCTCTTGATCTGTTGGAACTTCCTCCTCTTTGTATGTTCTGTTCTGACTTATTATTGTTTTGACCTTTGTTCTTGTAATGAGTGGTATAGTTGATGTTGAAGTCAGTATCTTGTAGTTTCTTGTTGTCAATTCTGGCTTCATGAGCAAGCAGTATGGAGTAGACATCATCTATAGATGGTAACTCTTTCTATGATGCAATAACAGCCACCAATGATTCATATTCATCACTCAATCCATTTAGAATGGTCAAGATTTGCTCATATTCTGATACTTTATGATTTGCAGCACTTAAATGATCACAAGTTGTTTTGATTTTGAAAAGATATTCCCTCATTGTACTGTTATCCTTCCTCATGTTGTGCAATTGCTTCTTGTAGTACATAACTTTGGCAGCTGATTGTGTGTTAAACACTTTTTCAATTGTTGACCATATGTCATTTGCTGTCTTGCATCCAATAACATGTGACAATAAATTTGTATTTATTGAAGATAGTAGCCAAGAACAGATGAGCCTGTCTTGTCTGTGATATTTAGTATACTCCTCATTATTAATTGTTTTGTTTTCTTCAACAGTTACATATTTGGGTGGAATTGGAATTGTTTCAAGAAGATGACCTTCTAGTCCATACCCTTGAACTGCAGTTTCAATCTGCAGTTTTCAGAGAAGATAATTATCTTCGCTCAAGTGTGCTGTCACAAGATTAGTTTGAGGACTCACTACAGTATTCACAAGTTTTTCAACTGTAGTGTTGGGTTGATGATTATTGCTCACACTTACAGATGTGGCAGAGGCAGTATCATCAGTCATGATGATTTCAAATTATATACAGACAGAATGATGGTAAAACTAGAGATCAACAAATTAAACAGAGACAGAAATCAAGAATTAAGAACCAAGAATTGCTCACAACCAGATTAAATGCATCGGCAAGACTTAAATGATGAGTAAGCCTTCCCTTTGTTTTGCTTTTCAGTTCTGATAAGTCTTGTTGTATGGCACTTTCTCTCTTGTGATGTTTCTTGATTTCTTTGCTGTTTTCTGAAGCTTTTCTTGATTTGATTTCTGTATAGGTATGATGAGATAATCCTGATGCAGTCCAGTTCTTGAACTTGGCGTGGCACTTGATTTACTCAGATGAATACCTTCGTTCAGATGATGAGACTCCGTCTACTGATGAGCGATTAAACTCAGATGATGAATTTTCTCTGATGAGTTAAATTCAAACTATGATTGGCTGTTAGGCCTTGATAAGCTCCGATACCAAAATGAACTTTGAGATTACAGAGAATATCTGAATGAAGAAGAATAGCTTTACTGCTAATTGTATTATAGATATTGTAATGTTTGATACAATTGTTTCTTTTGATTCAGAATAATGAAATGTACACGATACTGTTGTAATATATATAAGTGTAATTGGGCCTTGAGAAGAGACAGCCCAAGATGCTAAATAACACAGATAAGCAGAGGCCTCCTGTCAACCGTTAGATGTGGCATTGATGGTTGAGATGATGAAGCCCTTTACTTTAACAGGTTACATTGTAAAAGAGAAGTCACGATAATTCTCATATCTCCAAAAAGAGAGTCTATTTTTATTAAAGATTACAAAAAGAGTATGATCAAATGCGATCCATCAAAAAGTCGTACAGAAGAATCAGTAAACCTTTGTAAACTTAACCAGTTAGAGCTTTTTGTATTTTACAGTACAATAATGTAGATTAAGGAAGAAAGTAATTTGCAAATTAATATACAACAATATCATTCATAAAATCAACTCGTTAAGGTATAATTTGGAAGGTAGATTAAGAGATGCAGCCAAAAGTAATATTGGTTGTAAATATAAAATCAACTATGACGGTTGTACATCAGGAATTGTTTGTGAATTATTAATACATACTCATAGAGACAAATATAAATACACACACACACACACATATATATATATACACACACACACACACACATACACGCATATATATAATCACGTATAAATAACCGTTTTTAAAAATAACCGTTAAAAAATTCAGCAGGAGCATAAACTGGAGGGCTTCTTGTTTCATGTTATTTCCTATGTAGCATATACCTATAGGACATGTATTTTTTTTTGACTTAGTATCCTAGGCATATGCAGTGTGTGTATGTTTATATATACTATATATATATGTATGTATCTATGTATGTACATGGTTTCTGAAATTTCCATGTACCTAATGTTGAGCTAGTCGACTTAATTATATTGGTAATTCCAAATGTACCTATGTTTGAAATTGGATGCATGTGTAATTTGGTTGGTGGTGTAAGGTTTGTTGTTGAAGGTAAGGGCACGCAAGACATTTAGCAAGTCTTCGCTAGTAATATACACATCACCAATTGAGTTGTTTATCCGTGTGGTTACCTGTTTAGAGATAGAGAAACATTATTTGATTAAAATACGGTGGCAGATAGTTGTTACTTTCTTACTTGAATTACCTTGCTGGTGTAGTTGGGTGTTGCAGCGGTGTGAAATGGAGTATAGTTTTCTAGCTTGTTGATTTTTTGTTCCAAGTCTCTTTGGGTGCACATGTATTTTCGAACCTAATTAGGTAATGTTGTAAGGGTAGTGTGCGCTGTAGGGAATGCATTGTTAGAGAACACACGGATGTGGTGTTATTTGCATCATACCTTTTGAGACCAACACTACACCAAAAAGGTGTATTTGTAACGAATATAGTCGTTACAAATGAAATTTATAACAGATATAGTCGTGAGCGGTACAGACGTGAGGAATGTCATTACAAATATTTATAACGGACTCTACCCGTTATTAAATATATCACTTACCAACGGACTTTGTCGTTAGAAATCTAAATTTTTGTAACGAAAAAGTTTGTTATTAGTTGCATCGGTTTGTAACGGGCATTTTCCGTTACTTAATTTCCCCTTTCATGATAGAAGAAGGTGTTGTCATTCTAAATTATCACGACCTTGTCCGTTACAAATTTCATCAGTAGTAACGCACTTGTTCGTTACAAATTTCATCAATAGCAACAACTATGCTCGTTATAAATTTCGTCTTTGGTAACGAATATGTTCGTTACAGCTACCAAATACAGTAGGTACATACATATCAAAAATTACAGAATTTCGATAACAATAAGCAATTACGCATTCAAACATACAACTTAAACTGCACAAATATTTGACAACAAATTAAAGAAAGATTCGAAATTTCACAAGTTCATCATACATAACTAAAGAGTATGAAATCAAAATATTACAAGTTCTAACATTACTTCAAAATAAATTCTAAATCCTACAAACAACGAACACGACACTCTGGCCAAATAACAAAACCTCCATCAATTATATCAAATAGCTTGTAATTACCATTTTGTGGTGCTTCATAAATAGGTGCTTCTTGATCAAACACTTTCTCCACCCATACAACTCTTTCCACATTCATCACCTCTCTATGGGGGCATATTTTCTGTGTCCCAAGCTGGCCCTTAGCAACCTCTTTCAACTCTTTTGACAATAAGACTACAGATTGCCTATCTCTTGTGGAAGATCCAATAGCAGTCTACAACTACGCATCCAACTGTTTCAGGGGCATATATGCCAATCGGAAGGCCATTCATATGAAGGCTGGAATCTGATGTAGCCATTGCTGATCCAGCTGTGGCACTGCAGGTCTCTGGAAGTGGGATTCTGTAGTCAAACTGATTCATAAATTATACTGCTTGTTAGCTTTTTAATGCTTTTTTTTTTCTGGATAAGTAATATAGGATTGACGTTCGCTACCATTATGGTTTTTGCTTCTTTTGCAAGCTTCAGCATGCCAATGTTCTCCTCTGTGATGAAGTAGTCATTATCCACCATTTCCACACCCTGATCAATCCAAAAGGACGTACGTGTACAAAATTATATTATTTATCTTATTTGCAAAATACATGCAACTCTGATTAAATTTATGTGGACATTTCTTAAGCATACAATGATGCCAACGGACTCTATGAAGTTCATAATGTGACTTCAAGCACAAGTGACTCTTCATGCAATTGCCTCAACAGTGGCCTTTCAAGCACTGAGTAGCAATGTATTTTTTTTGTTTGCAAATAAAACTAAAGGCTGCTTTTTTTGTAATCTTCTTTGTGGCAACTTGTTAATTAAGTAGCTGTAATCATTTGGCCCATGCTTTTTGGATCTCAGTTCAAGGACCATTGGACCTACCTAGTGCAATAATATTGGATCCAGGGCCCTAATTCATACCGAACAAAGATATTCTATTTGACACCAAGTAATAGTATGTTGTATTATAATGCATTCAAATGATTCCAATGGCCAGTAGTGAAACTGAAACACCATAATGTATTGTGAACATACGTATTAGATAGACACAGTCTGATACCTTGGTCAACAACAATATTTTTGTTTAATTAATGCTTATTGTTTCAGACTAAAATCTAATTACTATTTGGGGCTGCGAAAGGAATAATTCAGTATAATATTCCTTGAATGAATCAACATCAATGTTGCAAGTTGTACTAGTGGTAACAGTTTGTGGTTTCTCTTTTAATATGTTATGCTTAATATTTATCATGTTGTATGACGTTGGTTTTTAATAATATAGAAGATTAAGAATTTCCTCTTGTGTTTTTATGTTAATCAGGTGGAATGTCTATTTTGGTTTATGTTTACTTTGTTCTTGAGAGCAGCAATGAAAATATAGGTTGTGTAAATCAAAATATGGAGATAAATATTAAGCAAACATATTAAAAGAAAATATGGATGAAGGCAACCATACAGACGACGATGGTGAAATCAAAAACATGGTTTTTATGGATGATTTTGATACTTTCACATCTACTGAGGCATCGACAAAGATAGAGCAGCAGAGAGAATTCGAGCTGAGCTTCTAGAGCTATTTGCGCTTATAGTTGCATAAAATTTTCAAATATCAGTGTTTAGTCCCAACTCTTACAGTAAATGGAATTACCTGTTCCAGACGCAGGTCATGTTTCAAGAGATTCAACTACTTGAAAACAAGGTTATCTAAATTATGATCTTTTTTTTATCAAGTGCATACTAATTAATCTTATTACGTATTCCAGATTATTACACAAACCTGTAAAAGGTCGACGGGTGATAATATATTTATTCAAGATGCTCTTATACTGGTGATCTGCAAAATACTTTTATTCATTCATTGGATTTGATGATTAATGATGATAACAATGGTAAAAATTTAACATGGTTCAACAAGTTGTTTCTATCATGAAAAGAAATGAAGTAAAATACCGTAAGAAAAAAATTGTACTTTTTTGGTCGGAATAGTTTCTTACTTATAACATTGGCTACGTTTTAAAATTTTCATTTAAAAATAGATGTTAATATCAAAATATAGCAATAGCAGTAAGTACCCTTTCAAAGAAGCTACACCAAAGATGACAGTTCCTAAAGTGGCTCTTCCCTCTTCACCAAAGTCTGCATTTCTCTTGTAGCTGCAACCATAAAAAAACCAACAGTTAATTACTTAGAATAATAACACGATTAATTAAATCATCAAGTTAACATACTTCTTGAAATAAGACAGTGGACTTACAGTGCTGATTTACACCTAATGTATGGTACAGACCCACTACATATATCAACATTATAAACCAGTGAAGAATTTATATTTCAAAGGTACACATAGCCAACATTAAATAAAATAGTTAGGGTTCAAATGATAAATTAATGTTTACACTTGGTTATTGATTAAGAATAATTTCTTAGAACTATTTTTGATCACAGAACTCACTACGGATTCTCCATTGTCTGATGAAGAAAGTTAATGTTTAGACCATTCTTCAAGGTTTTTTCGATAAAGGGAATTCATATTAATGAAGGGTCGCTTTTCTTGAACCATGTTCTCTGCGCTTTTCCAATTATTAGCTATTCCAAGTGCAATAATGATGGCATATAGCACACGCATGCTTCTTCCATTGCTGCATTTTGTATGATTTTGGGACATTTTTATTCGTTTTTACAACAGATTTGTACATATTAAACATAAGACAATTTATTCAAACTATCCGCCCAAGAGTAACTCTAATACCCAGACATGTAAATTAATTGTTGTATGTCTGACGAAATCATAATCAATCAAATATAAGCCAGGTATTTTTTGATTTAAAAATTGATTTCACTTTAAGCTTGTAGGGTCCTCACCAACACCTTTTAGCATCTTCACCCTTGAAATCTAATTCATCAACAGTTAGAACACAGCAGTATATAAATACAAAACTTTCTACCATGTGCAGGAAAAATATACATGTTATTATTTGTTTATGGGTTATATTGTTTAAAGAATATCCCTCTAAAAAATGAAATAAAAGTTGTTTAAAATATGTGCGAGAGACTGTCTAAAATAAATAAGCTACCACATGTACAGAACTTCTTTCTTATTTTGGGAACTATTTAAATGTCTGAGTTTTAAATCACCAGCTAGATACCTTATGGGTTTACATACCTATGTTTTAATATAATCTGACATGAAAATTGCAACTATGGCGTACAATATTAGTAAACTATATTTACATTTTACATATAATGTAAAGTTACAACTACTTTATTTGAGTCAGCTCGCACAATTTTAAACTCCCATACTTCCTTACCAAGTTGTGAAAAAACCACATGCAAATCCCCTGACCCCATCCTACTCACAATTCCAATCAACCTATAATTGAAAATGAAATAACTACTTCTGGGGAAGCATTAAATTCCATGCAAATAATCCATCTCATCATGACAACGAATACACCCATGCAATGTTATCAACTGATAACCCCTTTGCCATTCTTCTATTAAAATAAAGATACAAACTGTCTAACTCAATCTGAACAACCCATACCTTTCATTGATCTAAGAAACTATGTTAGTGCATAAAAAGATGATCAAAAATCAATCCAATAAATAATATAAGTGTGGACTAGCATCGAATATGAAACTATTAGAATAGAAGCATCATTAAATAATCTAATGCTGACACCATAACAAATTCCACCATTCCAAAATCGACAAGTAAAGGATTCACAAAGAAAATAAACAATAGGTATAATAATCGATTCGAACACAATTTCAAAATGGGGATTTTTGAATAACAACTTACATCTTAATTTGATTAATTATCTAACTCCAGGGGTATACCACCAAATAATGAAAGATTTATTCTACTTTACCCATGAGAAACGAAGAGAGAGACAAATAACAATAACAATAATAAGCAACATTTTATAAAATTTTAAAACAAAAGGACATTTTACATTCTGAATATTCACACACCTAGTTAATACCAGAAAATGTTCAAAGTCTACTAGTTAATGCCCAGGAAATGTTCAAACGTACGATATAAAATGCAGGTAACACTCAAAGTAAAACCCAATTTGCTATCTAGCTTTAAGAAAAGAAGAGCTGATGGGAAGATAATTAAATTTATCACTGCAATCAAGAGAAGGAAGCTTCTTTGTATACATACAGTAAACCTGACAGCGTGAATTTATAGTTCATACCTGAGTAGACGGAGGTGGAAAAGCAAAACCCTAGATTTGTAGTTCGCAATCCAGATCCTCCATCTTCGTTGATTTGATAGGACAAAGAGAGGAGGCAATGGCAGAGGACGGAGGCGGTGGCCGACAGCAAGGGCAGTGGTAGACAGCGGAGGAGGTGGCAGACGAAACCCGGTAGAAACGAAAGAGAAGTAAATCGTGAGAGACTGAGAAATGAAAAGTTACTGTGGTAAATGAGGTAATGATTGATCTAAGATAAATTTACAACCTTATCCTTACCACCTTTAATTATTTACGAAATTACCATATTTACTGACGGTAATAACTGTTATAAATGGTTATAACGGATATAACCGTTAGAAATTTGTAACGGTTATTAGCGTTGTAAATTGAAAGTGAAAAAATGTTACAAAATGGGTTGTTTGGTGCAGTGCAGGTTGTTTGCTTTAGTTTATGAAGAAATCTTTTTTCAATCCTGTCTCGGTTAAGTGCAGCAGTTAGTCTTCGCGGTGCCTGGACTTTAATAGATATTAGATAAAGTAGAAGAATGAAACGACACAATTTTTATTGCTATGTTAACGATATACGTAGGCTGGAGCGTAGAACCATCAGTGTGGATATGTCCACTTGGATTTCTTAGAGAGTAGAACCATCGGTAGGGATATGTCCTCTTGGATTCCTTGGAGTGCAGAATAGATTGTAGTAGTATTAAGTGTTCGTCAACCTGTATGTGGAATTATTGCATTAAGCTTGTGAGAGCTAATGAAATATTGATGGTTAGAGGAATTTCAATTATAAAGTAGCAGTGTGGAGATACCTGTCCATGTATGTCAACTTGACTCGAAAGGGAATTAATTTTGCAGGAAAAGGTAAATAAAGATATTTGTAAGCAAGGAAAGAAAAGGTGTTATGGTTTGGTAAGCGTAACAATGCGAGGAGTGCCTTAATTCTTGGCTTGGAGTCCTTGTTGTCGTAGATATGACGATTAGTATAAGTTGGTTGATGGAGTAAACTTTTGGTTACAAAAACATCGTAACCCCAATTCTTTGCATTTATGGTGTAATTGTTGCCTAGGTCCACATGGATTGTAGAAATGTTGATATATTGATAAATGAATAAGGGGTAAGGAAATGTAAGACAAAAAGTGTGAGGAGTTAATTAATCGTTGGGTGAAATTGCTATGTGAATTGCATGTATAAGTTGCAATGGATTTAGTAGAGCATGGTAGCGCAAATGGCCGTTGTATCAGTGTATGATCGTGGGGATGCAGCGATTGGATTATTGGGTAGTAATTTACTGGGCCTAATTGTTTTATGTTATAAGGGTTATATTTTTGTCACCAAATGGAATAAATACAGAAGTATCTTTGTAAAACAAGTAGTAAAGTAAGGCATAAATTTTGTAGTGAGTTTAGGAGAACGTAAATGTTTTAATGGGAAAAAAAATTTATCAGGACACAAATTTAATCTTGAAATATTTGTGCAATAAGGGTGGAAAAGTGAATGTTCAATAAGCGAAAACTGAACTTGCGGTAGATAGGTTTTTGGTAACAAACAGAAATATTGAATGTATGAACGTTTTTCAACTTGGTAATGCAGAAACCATAACCGTGGTGATCTTAAAACCAAAAAAGTGGGGATTTATGATGACATCCGGTGATATACTATTTATAATAATATGGACAGGTAAAATGGATAGAAAACAATTTATATGTTGTAAACTTTGTACGGTTTACAAAATAGTTCGCAGTAGTTAACTTATTTATGCAACAATGGTGAGAAACGTAGGATGAATGGATAAATTAACTTTAAGTCAATTGTGTTGCGATTTCTTACAAATGGTAAACATGTTGTACACTGTCTTTGCATCGGTAATGAGTTTGTGTAACTGATATTAAGATAAGGTGAATAGTAATAGTTACGAAATAGTTAGTTGTTTCCCAAGCCAGGGAAAATACTTTGTGATAGTCATTGCTATTTGTCAGTTTATGGAGACAGATATAATGGACAGAAGGTTATAATGCTTCATTTGACAATGAAAAGAAGACATGCAACATACGACAGGCAACAGATAACATAACAGTGACATGCATTACAACAGTTCACATTTGTCTAGATACTTGAAGACAGAAAAGAAAAGCAACATGGCATTTGTACGATTTTTCTTCCTAGCATTTCCTTTGATAGGAGTGACCTTGTTGTTGGAGGAACCATGAAACTGCAGTTTGGTGGCTTGTTAACGAGTGTTTAAGTAAGTCGAAAATTTTATGGGATAGCAAGATGAAAGAGTTTTAACTCTGATGTTGAAATGAAAGAATAGAATAAGTTTTTGTATTAAGATCAATGAAGAAATATTACAGGAATAGTCTCTCAATCTGATACAGGGCTTGTACTTATATACATTTCAAATACAATAGAAAACAAGACTGTTTTGTGTTATTGGGCCTTCAGCCCAAGGCCCATCTGGTGTGAACGTTGGATTGTCTTCAGAAATAAATCAATGGCTGTGAATCAATACAGAAGTTATAATGGATGATGAGATGAAATGTTCTTCAATACTCCCCCGCAAACCCTTCAGCGGCTAGGGTTTGTAAAACTTTCACTTGCGATCTACTTTCCAGTGCGATTTTGAGAGAAACTTCAAAATTGACTGTAGATCCGAGATCATTTGCAGTGGATCTGAAGTCTATAAGTGATTACTATACGGATTTCTCCTTGAATGTCACTCTTGAGAGTGATATGGGAAGAGAGCATGCTCCTTTTTAAGCTTTTGTTGGTTTATCCGCATGACTTTGATTCTTGAAGTGGAAGTTGCTATCTTGACTCTGAGCTGCAGTTTCTATGGAATCTTGTTCGGCTGGAGCTGAATCACTGTTCAAGACTGCAGTCTCTGTGGTAGCTCTTTCAGCAGAGGATGTTCTGTTATCTTGTAAGTTCTTAACTTGCAATTTCTCTCTGAGGCGAATAAAGTTCAACTTTGACAAGGGTTTGGTCAAAATATCAGCCACTTGGTAAGTCGAAGGTATGTGGTTTACTTCTAATTCTCCTTTTACTACATGCTCTCGCACAAAATATAAGTCCAATTCAATATGTTTTGATCTAGAATGTAGAATTGGATTAGCGGTAAGATGAACTGTGCTGAGATTGTCACACCATATAACTGTCTTACTGGTAGGCTTGATTTGAAGTTCACTAAGTAGTGACTGAATCCATAATATTTCTGCTGTAGCATTCGCTACACTTCTATATTCGGCCTCGGTACTTGATCTTGATACAGTGGTCTGTTTTTTTGAGCACCAAGATATTGGATTGCTGCCTAGAAATATACAATAACCTGTAGTAGATTTTCTGTCATCAGGATCAGAAGCCCAATCTGCATCTGCATATCCAGTAATATTGATGTGTTTGCTGGCTTGTAGTGTTAGACCATGGTTAATTGTTCCTTTGAGATATCTCAAAATTCTCTTTACCATTTTCCAATGTTCATCTGTTGGTTGTTGCATAAATTGACTTGCCTTGTTAACACTGTAGGCAATTTCTGGTCTGGTAATAGTTGCATATTGTAGAGCTCCAACAATGCTTCTATATTGCTTGTCATTGATTATGGCTTCACCTTTGTATTTTGAGACATGTAGATTGCTGACCATAGGAGTAGAAATGGAATTTGCTTGATTCATTTTTGCTCTGTTTAGTATTTCAGTGATGTACTTCTTTTGGCTTAATTGCAATGTAGAGTCTGAAAATCTTTTGACTTCAACACCCAGAAAATAGTTCAAGTCACCAAGATCTTTAACTGAGAATTTTTGATTTAAGTATCTTATCAGATTGTCAATCTCCTCTTTGTTGTTACCTGTAATAATAAAGTCATCAACATATATAAGTACATAGATAACTGTGGTATCACTGAATTTAATAAATAAGGAGTTATCAGATTTTGCAGTGTTGTAGCCCTGTCCACTTAGTGTTTCTTTAAGCTTTTCAAACCACACTCTTGGGGCCTGTTTCAGCCCATAAATGGCTTTATTTAATCTGCAGACTAGATTCTCTTTTCCTCTTTGTATGAAGCCTTGTGGTTGCTCCATGTATACCTCTTCCTGCAATACACCATTTAAAAAGGCATTATTCACATCAATTTGTTTGATGTTCCAATTTCTGTACAAAGCAATTGTAATAATAATTCTAATAGTAGTGGGTTTCACAACAGGTGAAAATGTCTCATTGAAATCAAAGCCACTCTGTTGTGAATAACCCTTAGCTACTAATCTTGCTTTGTACTTGGAAATTGTATCATCAGCATTTTTCTTTAATTTAAATGTCCATTTGCACCCCACAATATTTTTGTTTTGGGGTAATGGAACAAGATTCCAAGTATTATTTCTCATGAGTGCATTGTATTCTTCTGAAATGGCTGATTCCCAGTTTTTGTTCTTCACTGCTTGAAAGTAGTTGATTGGCTCTTCAGTGTCTAAAGTTGCAGTGTAGGTTTTTGGCTTAAATATTCCACTTTTTGATCTTGTTATCATGTGATGACCAGTTCTAATGTCTTGCTGACTATTTTCCTCTTGTTGCTGATGATCATTGTTAGTCTGTGTTGCCTCAGAAGTTTGTTGTTGTGTGGGATTTAAGCTTGCTCTTTGTTGAGTTGTATCTGCAGGTGTGTTGGATGACTCTATTTGCTCATGGCCTGGTCCATCATTGGGCACAGTGTGTTGTGAGTTAGAATCATTTGTGCAGGAGGTGTCATCTGCAACTGAGTTTGGCACTTGTACGACAGCTTCAGACAAGGCAGGTATGGGAGGTAGGGAGCTCTTTGCATTATATACCTTTTGTGATGTTCTAATATCTGATTCCTTGAAAGGAAATACTTTTTCATTGAAGACCACATGCCTTGAAATGAAAATTTTACTATTGCTGTCTAAACACTTATATCCTTTCTGATTAGTAGTATAACCCAGAAAGGTACAAGGTGATGATCTAAAATTTAACTTATGATTGCTGTATGGCCTGAGATAAGGGAAGCATAGACAACCAAAGATTCTCAAGTTTTGATAATCTGGTTTAGTGTTAAACAGAGTTTCTAATGGACTTTTAAATTTCAGAATTTTTGATGGTAATCTATTAATTAGAAATACAGTAGTAGCAAAAGCATCTGGCCAAAATTTTAGTGGCATGGATGCTTGTGCAAGTAAAGTGAGACCAGTTTCTACAATTTGTCTGTGTCTCCTTTCAATAAGCCCATTTTGTTCAGAAGTGTAGGGGCATGTTGTTCTGTGAACAATCCCCTTCTTATGAAAAAATTGTTTTAGAGGTATAACTCTGTTCCACCATCAGATTGTATTATTTTAACTTGAGAGTTGGTTTGTCTTTCTGCTTGTGATATAAACTGTACAACAGCATTATAAGTTTCATCTTTTGATTTCAAAAAATATATCCAGACATATCTAGAATAAGCATCTACAAAGGATATGTAATACTTATAACCATAATCACTGTGTAGTGGTGCAGGCCCCCACAAGTCAGTGGCCACTAATTCAAGTGGTTTGGTGTAACATGTTTCAGAATTTAGAAATGGTAACTTATGGCTTTTCCCCATCTGGCAGTATGTGCAGATATAAGGCATTGTAATATCTTTGCAAGAAATGTTGCTATCATTCAAAACATGCTTTACAATAACAGTATTTGGGTGCCCCAGTTTACAATGCCACAAGTCAAAGATATTACAGTTTTCTTCCTTTTTGGTTTCAGTGTTATTACACCATATTCTTTTACAATCTGATTTTCTTTGATTAGTGATACTGAACTTGTATAGACCCTTATATTCTTTACCCTGCAATAGAATATCTCTAGTTAGGATGTCTCTAACTAAGCAGCGATGAGGGTAAAATTCGAAATAAACTTTGTTACCTTTTGCAAATTGCGACACACTTAGCATATTTTTCTTGATTAGTGGTACTCTAAGTAAGTTATTTAGATATAGTTGTCTTTTTCCCATAATGTATGAACTGCCAGTGTGTGTTATTGCAATAGATTTACCATTACCCATGTGAATAGAATTCATACCTTTGTATTCTTTGTTTCCAAGGTTGAGATTATTTATGTTGTTGGTGATGTGATTAGTGACTCCAGAATCTGGGTACCAATCTTCATCCTGAATATGCTCTGGTTTTGCAATGTCGCTTTGTTGTTGTCTGTTTTGAGATAGATTGCTTGATTCATGTTGAACTTGTGCTATGTTTGCACTGTAATCCTGATTTCTTTGATTGCTACTGCTTTGCCCAGGAATATAATTCAGGTTTAACCTAAAGTAACATTTTGCTGCAGTATGACCCAGTTTCTCACAAATTTGACACTTAGGCCTGTTGTTGTTATTCCACCTGCCTCTTCCTCTGGATCGGTTTGAATAAGCACCTCTTTGTGGAACCGGTTCTGATTTGTTGTTGACTTGCCCTTTTCCTTTAGTGTTAACAATATAGTTTGCAGAGAAATCTGATTCACAAATCTTTTTGTTATCAATTCTTGCCTCATGTGCAAGTAATACAGAATGAACGTCATCTATGGATGGTAGAATTTTGTGAGATGATATGACAGCCACGACTGCTTCATATTCATCATTTAATCCATTTAGTATGGTCATAATTTGTTCTGAATCTGTGACCTTATGACCTGCAGCTTCCAGCAAGTCACATGTTGTTTTAACCTTTGAAAGATATTCTCTCATGTTATTGTTGTCTTTCTTGATGTTGTGCAGTTGTCTTTTGTAGAACATTACTTTTGCAGCAGATTGACTATTAAACACTTTATCAATTGTAGTCCATATCTCATTGGCTGTTTTACATCCTATTACATGTGACAAAAGATTTACACTTATGGATGATAACAACCAAGAACATATGAGTCTATCTTGTCTATGATATCTCACATACTCCTCATCACTGATGATCTTATTTTCTTTGTCAGTGATGCAAACTGGTGGGACTTGTATTGTTCCAAGAATGTAATTCTCAAGGCCATATCCCTGAATTGCTGTTTCCACCTGAAGCTTCCATAGAAGATAATTATCTTCACTGAGACGAACTGTTACCAGTTGACTCTGAGGGCTTATAACTGTCTTGATCAGATTTTCTGCAGTGTCAGAAAGTAGCGATGTATTTGGATTGGATGATGTGGCTGAATTCCCTTCTTCAGCCATGATGAGATTGACTTTTCAGTAGTGCAGAACAGAAAAGATAAGAAAGATGATGCAGAACAGAAGTTGAGATTTCAAGAACCTGATGAGTAAGTTGCAACCAAAGAAAACCTTTGAATGATGAGGTTTCTGATTAATTTTTCTGAAATTTCTGATGGGTTTTCTTTCTGGAAGGCAATTTGCTGTTATATGTTTCTTCTGTTCTTGATTTCTTGATCTGATTTCTGAAAAATTGGATTGCTTTCTTGCAAGATTCAGTGTTGAATCTTGTTGCAGCCAGAAACAACACTGGCGTGGCACTGGATTTGATGCTTGAATCAATCTCCTAGATGATGAGATTCAAATCTCTGATAGGAGATAGAACTCAGATGATGATGATTAAAGCTGATGAGTTCCTTTTCTCTTTTGATATCGTATTGCTGTTAAGCAGTCAATTGCTCTGATACCATGAAAGAGTTTTAACTCTGATGTTGAAATGAAAGAATAGAATAAGTTTTTGTATTAAGATCAATGAAGAAATGTTACAGGAATAATCTCTCAATCTGATACAGGGCTTGTACTTATATACATTTCAAATACAATAGAAAACAAGACTGTTTTGTGTTATTGGGCCTTCAGCCCAAGGCCCATCTGGTGTGAACGTTGGATTGTCTTCAGAAATAAATCAATGGCTGTGAATCAATACAGAAGTTATAATGGATGATGAGATGAAATGTTCTTCAATAGAAGAGATAAAAAACATGGACATATAACTGGAAAGCATAGGGGGTTTAACATCTAGCAGGCAAGTAGGCACATATATGAGGGGGACGATAAATGTACCTTAGTATTGCTTGGTTTGGATGGCCTAGCACCGTTTTCAGTAGGAGCTGGCATTATTTTTGTTGCAGTCAATTTTTCCCTTCCACCCATGTTAATGAATGTGTCAAGTATAGCTTGAAAATTTTCAGTTCGACCCATAACTTGGTTGAGAATGCCCGTAACTCGCTTATCCCTGCAGGCTGTAAGTAAAATATAGAGTTTGTTAATGTAAATATCGAGTTAAAAGCCGGAAGAAACGAGATAAGAGGTTTTTTTGTAATGTGTGCACAATAGCTGTATGAGTAACTTTATGAACCTAGGGAAGTACCTTATTTGTCTGAATTTGGTATAACGGCCTTCTGCTTGAGAAGAAACACTGCCACCTTGTCAAAGAGGACTATAGGAACAGAAGCAGTGCCATCTTCAATAATTATTTCCAATTGGAACCTAGGAGGTGTGAACATAGAGAGGATGATGAGTGTTGAAGTAAGATATATATACGTTGATGTAAAAGTGCCGCTAGTTGCCTATGCATTGGGAATTCGATTTTTCTTTCGCATTTGTTTAAGTAGTTGTTAATCCCATAGTTTCCAATATGGGATTTGCAAATGTTGCAGAATAAGCATTCACATCAGTTGCTCAGATTAATGCCTGTTATTTTTGCTTTGAAGGCGAAGATTTTCCCTAAAAAACAGAGGTACATCTTGCTACGTTATGGAAGTATTACATCAATGAATTGGAATATCCTACATGATTAACAAGATGAGTAGAGTATCAAAAGGAAAAATGAGAATATTGTAAAGTTGGTAAAATAAGAATTTAATAAATATTTGAACATTTTATTATGATAGGTGGTCATAAAATAAAAACCGTTAGAGGAAGAAATTTCCAAACATTACACGCATCACTATGTACGGTTGGGCTAAAAAGGTATTTTTAGTGCGTATGCCTGGTAAGGTTTTACACGGACTTGATCTAATGCTTTGCAACTGAAACTTTTGTGTTCGTAACTATTGAATTTCGAAAGGTAATTAGTTTATAGGGAGAAGTTAAAATTGAAGCATATGGCTTATTTGTTTGTGGTACAAACATTCAAAGTGAACCCGGAGTAGCGGTGTCAAAAAGATGGGAAAATGAGTTATATGCGAGGACTGTGTAAATGCATCTGTGCAGGTAGTAAAAGTAAATATAAATGTAAAAATAAGTGAGCACAGATAGAGATGAAATCATGTCAGCAGGCAGATAAATCCAGATCAGTAAATGGAACCACCGTAAGAGGTTACAGTAGCAGCTGGCACGAGAAAGGAGATAAAATTCAGTGCATATGGAGTGTTAAAAACAGAAATATAACCTGAGTATGAAGATTACTTGAAAGAATGGTTGGACAGTGAAATGAAAGATATAAGGCAGCACAGTAAGTATGTAGGATTTTATGCAGGGACAAATTGTAGGATCTGATTTAGTCTATAAATATGAACACATACACACAGGCTGATTTATATATATATATGCACATATGGAGGCATACAAATATATGCATGTGGAGTATAAGGCAGACCTGAAATAAAAATAGTACGATTCAATGGCTTTCGGAAACCAAAAGTCAGTAATTTGTTGACCGATAGTAATATACTGAAGAAAATAAAGTATATAAATATTAGAAAGAACGAAATAACAGTACAAAAAGCTGGGGAGTAATAGCAAATATGAGTGGGGAGAAAGACCTTAGTACTTTTTTTAGCAGAAGCTAGGAAGGCATTATATCGTAGAGAAGAGTGTGGTTGCAGAAGAGCAATGGTCTAAATGTAGAGTGAAAATTAGGTAATGGTGCGGAAAAAGTACAAAGGGACGAATATATAATAAAGCAAAAGGAAGGTAAAACTATTATTATTCCCGATTTGAGCATGGAAAGTAATATGACACCTGCAAGGACTGTACAAGTATTTAATTTTAGTGCTGAGAATGAACTTCTAATGGACAGCATTACTTTCCTTTTTGTAATTGGTTAGGTTGAAAATATGTGAATGGCAACCCTCATTGAACATGTGTTACAGGAAGAAACGTAAATAGAAGGTGAATAGAAAACAATGGTGTGGAAATTAAATGGACAGAGGCAGGTACAGTTATCGGCATTGTTCTTCGTCTTACTGCGATGAACTTTTTTTATATCGGAAATAGCAGCGACAATGTGTAGAAATGAAAGAATTTTAAGTGCACAGAGAAGTATAATAAGGATAAGTATAGTCCTTAACTGATATGACGTTAATGGGAGATCTGAGCTTATGATTTCGGAGATGCATTTGTCATCCATCTGGTCGGTACGGATTTTGTATGGGATGTCTTCAGTGGAAACTGTAGGAAGTTTTCGATTGCAGAAGCTGGGAAGATAAAAATGAAACAGTGGGAAACAGGTTTTAATGCTCAATAGTGTTTCAGATGGATAAACTAATTATTTGAAGACTTAAACACGCGCCTAAGGGGTAAGAGAAGAAAAATTGAAGAGAAGCCAGTATTTTCCTTTCCTTGTGTATGAAAAAAGAAATTTGCATTGTTTACCTGTAGTATAAAAATTAGACAAAAAACCGTTCAATGTTTTTTGAGGCAACCGTTGTGTGTTTATTACATAGTTTTCAAAGGTATTACCGTTATATACATTTGATGTAAAAAAGGTGGTACTATCTACGGAAATGCTCATATGATCATAGATATGGAAAACATAGCAAAATAAATGGGAAAAAAAGAATAGAAATATGAGAATTTATTTTTTTCAATCACCTATTCGCTTGCGGAAATGAAAACGAATTAAAGATGTAAAGTTACGACCATTATATGAATTTATGAGCTTATGAATGTATTATTGTAGTAAGCTTTCATCAATGAACAGCAACTGTGTAATATTCAAGGAAGGGAACATACTATCATTGTTCCAGTTACAGGCAAGTGTAATTTTCTTTTTGGAAATATGACGTAATAATTATAGAAAAAAATAAAATCTTATGTCCATCTTTATCATCTTTATTGTATGTGTTATAAACAGTACCTGTACCCTGCTTGCAGGTCGTACAAATCTAAACCCAGTTTCCTTATTATAAATTGAAAATTGGGGAAGGGAAAATGAAAAGTCAACAATCACATACTGCAGTAAAATACGCTTGGAGACGAGGGAAAAAATGATTGAATAAGGAAATTAAAATCAGGGGTAAAATCAATGAATAAAAGTAAAAGATGCTAACCTCTTTAGTAGATCGGTTGACTCAGTAATATCCAGATCCGTTTAAACGAATGTTGCGGTAGTTGAGCTTAAGCTTAGCTTACCTATCAGTAATGGCAAGGTCAACAGTAGTGCTAATATATGTATAAAACAAAGTGTAGTAGGATATGTATCTAGGGGAAACAGACCTTGGTAATTCTTCACGGTCAGTGATGTAAGGATGATTGGTTTTATATTGTAATTGATAGATGAGTTATCTATCAAGTTTGCTTTGCTGTCCCATAGTGTAGCCACAATGCGAGTACAACTGCAAACAACATAAAGTAAGGATTACTGAAGAGTGGGTTAGAAATTCAGTTAAAAGGGTATGGAAAAAACCAATGTTGCAAAGGTAAAATATACTAGTGAAGATATAAGATAAGTTCGCCCATAGGGGACATTTAACCATTCCCGGTGGATTGACTGACAACCTCATTACCTTAATGCAAGACCTCAATGACATCTGAACGGAA
The DNA here is from genome assembly GCA_030765085.1 of Allium cepa. NCBI lineage: Eukaryota > Viridiplantae > Streptophyta > Magnoliopsida > Asparagales > Amaryllidaceae > Allium > Allium cepa. Next base: position 373,237,405 of record CM060944.1, on the reverse strand, counting down.
TGTGTGAAGTGTATTTGAATATTTATTGAGGAATATGTATATGAATAAGAATAAGTTGATAGTCGAAAGGATGATGCATGCTAGTCTGTCAGGTATTTAATCGTATCATTCCTATTAACTATCGATCGATTGCCAGCAAATGAAAACTTATGATTAGGTATGTTGTCCTCATGGCTTTCAACCTCAGCGATCATTGTCGGAGCAATGAAATCAATCTTAATTAACTTGTGGATTAGAAGATACATGTCATCAGCGGGAGTGATGTTGAATTCACCTACGGGAGTGATGTTGAATTCACCTATGTCGTAGACCGACCATTTTCGTAGCTTGCCAAGGAACCGTGGAAGGAAACGTGGGCCTACCACTACATGTATTTCTCCACCCTATCGTAATATCATGTAGCAGGTCAAAACAGTTATGAAGTTAATATTTAGTACCAAAAGCAGTAGGGCGAGCTGTTGGGAGTGTTAAAAACTTTCACACAAATACGTACATAGTAAAGTAATTCATTCGTATAGTAATATGTGCATAGTATCAGAAAGGAAAAAATTGAATCCACAGTGCATGCTTAGAGGACAGCGTGAGCAGTTAGTAATTTTTAGTGGTATAGGTATAAGTCCATTGATCAATTTATGTAGTTTTAATATGGATACCCAAAAATGTGGATGTTGTTCAACCAATGTTTTTTCCCGTTAACTGAGTCTGACTGCTATTTGTTTATATAATTCAACACAGCAGGTAATAATTATTTGTTGCATCTTAAATTTTTAGCTTAAGCCTAAAACTATGTAACATATAGATATAACATGGACAAAGTAAATGTATGTGTTATAGTTTTAATTATAGCATGTAGCATAACCAAAGTTACGAATATTTATGAAATCAGACTGAATATCATTACAGCAAATGATATGTACCGGGACAGTTAATAAATGGTAGACCTGTCAGTGGATATGGTGAAGAATGGAACAAAGTATCAGAGAAACGAAATGCTGAAATGCAATATGCAAAAGGCGGAGTAGAAATGATTAAAGCCATGCTTTGATTTGTGCATGCCTTATCAGTAAAAAATTCATACAGTAATATCAATATTTAACCTCCTATGGTAATATAAAAACACTTGCCAGGCTCCTATCAGGTTTTACCTTGCCAAACGCATCTACATGTTAAATTATATAACTGCTGTAAATGTTGTCACCCAGTTGTGTGTAGACAGGTGGGTTGTATAGCATTGAAATAACAAATAATAACTAACATAAAGTTTTATGTATTTTTCAATGTATGTACATTGAGTAAACCCTTCGTGTATGGGGCTTTTATCGTAGTTATCAATGCATAAAAGGAAATTTTTTTGGGTAAACCCTCTGTGTCGCAGTGAGCCAAGTCAGTCCTAACACAATAATTTTTATGCCTTATGTCATAAAATGTTATATTGTGCGTGCTTCAATGATTCAGTGTTATGATTCATGGTCCAGGAACTATTCGATGATGCATAAAGAGAATTGATTTGTAATGAAATGAATTTTGATTCAAACTGAAAATTAACAGTAAAATGTTACATAATAATCTCATGATACACGGCAAACTATTTATATACAAATATAGCAAATGGGCTTGGTCCAGTATTATAGTAATCCACAGCAAATAGATGAACATGACATAGGCCGTTGGATATATGATGATCTGATGGTTGAGGAAGCAAACGTGAGATGTGTGTTACTTGTTACTTCTAATTACCGTCCTCAATTTGATCTAGGGTTTCCATTCTTTGCCTTTTTTTTTTATATTTATTCTCCTCCTCTTTTATCCCAGATCTGCTTTCAACATTTTCGATCATTAAATTAGTTTTGAATCTTTCAAAGTTATGCCTCGAGAGGGCTTTAGTCAAAATATCAGCGATCTGGTGACTTGCTGGAATATGATTAACGGTGAGTTCCTTCTTGACAACTTGTTCTCGAACGAAATATAGATCTATTTCTATGTGCTTCGTTCTCGAATGAAGAACATGATTTGAGGAGATAGAAACAGCTCCTGAATTGTCACACCAAATTACTGTTTGATTCAAGAAATTGACTTTGATTTCTTTGAGAAGAGATCTGAGCCAAATAATTTCAGCTGCTGTGCTTGCCACACTTCGATATTCCGCTTCAGTGCTGGAGCGAGACACGGTGAGTTGCTTCTTTGAGCACCACGACACTGGGTTGCTTCCTAAATATATGCAGTAACCTGTCGTAGATCTTCTGTCGTCAGAATCTGATGCCCAGTCCGCGTCGGCGAACCCTTTGATAGATAAGTCTTTACATACAGTCAGCTTTAGACCTTGATTGACAGTTCCTTTTAAGTATCGTAAGATATGTTTGACTGCTTTCCAGCGAGGCTCTAGTGGTTTCTGCATAAATTGACAAACTTTATTCACAGCAAATAATAAATCAGGTCTAGTGATCGTGATATACTGCAAAGCCCCTACAGTACTTCTGTAAAGTTTTTCATTATCAAAGGCTTCCCCTTTGTCTTTAGATAAGCGTAAGTTGCTTGACATTGGGGTAGGCATGGGCTTTGCAGCACTCATTTTTGTTCTATTTAGAACTTCATGTATATATTTTCTTTGACAGAGAACAAGTTCATGTTCAGATTTCCTTATGACTTCAATACCTAGAAAATATTTTAAATTTCCTAAGTCTTTCAAGGAAAATTTGTTGTTTAAGTAATCAGTGACATACCTGATTTCCTTCATGCAATTTCCTGTGATTATGATATCATCTACATAAACAAGTATGAACACAGTAATATTGTTGTAATTTTTGACATATAAAGAATTATCAGATTTAGTGGGATGATAGTTAAGATCAACAAGAGTAGATTTAAGTTTTTCATACCAGACACGTGGAGCTTGCTTAAGCCCATATATGGCTTTGTTGAGTTTACACACCCAATTTTTTCTGTTATCTTGAATATATCCTGATGGCAGTTGCATAAAAACTTCTTCATGAAGTTCACCGTTTAAAAAATGCATTATTGACATCTAATTGTTTTATTTGCCACCTATTATGAAGAGCAATAGTGAGAATAACTCTTATAGTTGTGGGTTTTACAACTGGTGAAAAGGTTTCACTAAAATCTATCCCATATTGTTGAGAATAGCCCTTGGCTACAAGCCTGGCTTTATATTTGTCAATATTGCCTTCAGATTTTTTTTTAATTCTATATGTCCATCTACAACCAATGATATTTTTATTCTTTGGTGTAGGAACAAGAGTCCATGTTCCATTTTTGATGAGAGCATTGTACTCATCGTCCATTGCAACTTTCCATTTCTCATCCTGTATGGCTTCATCAAAGCAAACAGGTTCAGATGAGTTGCTGAGGACATGATATGCTTTGGGTTTGAATATACCATGTTTTGATCTAGTCATCATATGATGAACAGTTCCTTCCTCATTGGGATTACAGTGATGAGGAGTAGTGTTGCTTTGGTTTTCTTGAACAGAGATAGTCTTTGTGCTGGATTCATTGTTGTTGAGATCATCATTAGAGTCACTTGAATTTTGACCTGATTCTTCATTGGATATTGTGAGTTGAGATTTGAGTTGACTCTGATTTGCGGTTTCATCAATTTTATTGTGAGAAAGGATGGGTATACCAGGTATGACCTTTTTTGCATTATAAACCTTTTCAGTTATTTTGTTTTCTGCATTAGCAAATGGAAATATAGTTTCATTAAATCCAACATGTCGAGATATTATAATTTTTCCATCACTAGTTAAACATTTGTATCCTTTCTGATTAGAAGTATAGCCAATAAAGGTACAAGATGTTGATCTGTTGCTTAATTTATGAGAATTATATGGTCTCATATATGGAAAACATAGACAACCATATGTTTTGAGACCATTGTAATCTGGAATAGTGTTAAATAATAATTCTAAAGGAGTTCTATTATGCAGTACCTTTGTTGGCATTCTGTTGATGAGATGCACTGCTGAATAGAAAGCATCAAGCCAAAACTTGAGTGGCATTGAAGCATGTGCCAAAAGAGTGATGCCAGTGTCAACAATATGCCTATGCTTTCTCTCAACTAACCCATTTTGTTCAGAGGTATAAGGGCAGGTAGTTCTATGTATTATTCCTTTTTCTAGAAAATAATTTTTCAATGGTTTGAATTCTGCCCCTCCATCAGTTTGAATTATTTTTAGTTGATGATTGAGTTGTCTTTCTACTTGAGTAATAAATTGAATAACTGCCTTATATGTTTCTACTTTAGTTTTTAGGAAATATATCCATGTGTATCTTGAAAAAGAGTCAACAAAAGATATATAATATTTGAATCCAAAATCAGAGTTTATTGGGGCTGGTCCCCATAAATCTGTAGCTACCATTTCTAATGGTTTAGTATATTTGGTTGATGACTCAAAAAAGGGTAATTTGTGATTTTTTCCTATTTGACATGCAGAACATATGTAGGGTAAAGATATATCAAAATCAACTATATTATTCCGCAACACGGATTTTACAGTATTAATACTGGGATGACCCAGTTTACAATGCCAGAGATCAAAGATTTTGTTATTTCTGATGTTATTTTCAATATTGTTACACCATTTTCCAGAGTTAGGAACCCTATTATGCTCCCTCAGGTTGAATGAGTATAGCCTATTTTGCACATTACCCTGCAGTAAAATTTCTCTAGTTGATGCATCTCTAACTAAACAGGTTTTTGGAAAAAATTCAAAGTATACTTGATTGTCTTTGGCAAATTGAGAAACACTTATAAGATTTTTCTTTATTTGAGGAGCTCTAAGTAATTATTTAAGTGTAATTCTCTTTTGCCAAGAATTTTAGCATTCCCAGTGTGTGTGATTTTTATGGATCTACCATTACCTAAAAGAATTGATTGCGTACCTTTGTATTCTTTGTTGCCTAGATTCAGATTTTCCAAATTGTTAGTAATGTGATTTGTAGCTTCTGAGTCTGGGTACCATTCTTCATATGATGCATCCTCATTTTTTGAAGGTTGTGCAGTATTTTGGTTGCTGGTATCCACTCCAGTGTGTGCTATGTTAGCATTTGGATTAATTGGTCTTTGACTGTTATTGTTGCTGTTGTTGAGTGAATAATTTTGGTCGAATCTGAAATAGCACTTTGATGCCGTATGCCCTATTCTTTCACAAATTTGACACTTCGGTCGATTGAAATTGTTCCATCTACCCCTACCTCTACCTCTGCTGCTTTGACTGCTTTGATTTCCTCCTCTAAACCCTCCCGTTTGATTTTTGTTTGAGTTTTGAGTAGTGCCTTGACCTTTCGTTTTATTGACAGATGCATAATTGATAGAGTAGTCTGTATTTTGTATTTTCTTTTGATCAATTCTTCCTTCATGTGCAAGAAAGGTTGCATGAACATATTGAATGTTTGGTAAATTCTTCTTAGCAGAGATAACAGCTACTATGGATTCATAATCTTCATCCAATCCACTCAAGATTGTGAGAATTTGCTCAGTTTCAGATACTTTATATCCTGCTGTGCTGAGGAGATCACAGAAATTTTTGGCTTTTGTTAAGTATTCCCTCATTGACATATCGTTCTTTCTTAAGTTCTGTAGTTGCCTTTTGTAGTGTATAATTCTTGCAGATGATTGGGAATTAAAGAATTGTTCAATGGATTCCCAGATTTCTTGTGAAGTTTTGCACCCAACAATATGAGATAAAATGCTGGTACTGATTGATGACATCAGCCATGTTGCAAGAAGATTATCTTGCCTCTGATAGAATGTGAATTCTTGATTGGGAATCACCTTGTTTTGATTGTCAGTTATCATTTTGGGAGGAATGGTCAGAGTACCATTAATATATTCTTCTAATCCGTGACCTTTAATAGTAGTTTCTGTTTGATATTTCCACATGATATAATTGCTTTCATCTAATTGAACTGCTGTCTGACCTTTTAATTTTATTATTCCAGAGAAAATGGCAGCGTTGTTGGCCCTGACTTATGATGTAGCAACAGTTGCACTCTCTTCAGACATTATGAAATGATCAGATACTGGTGAGGCAGATTTTAATTTGCAGCCAGATGCTGATCAAGAAAGTAAATCTTGAAAGAGGAAAAATTGATAAGAACAGATATGAAATTTGATTTAGGGTTAAGAGGGAATAGGAGAATCAAATGATGAGATGCTCTTTGAAGGCTGAGAGCAACCGAAGATTTGACTATTAGTCTTTCTTCTTGGATGGCTCGATGATGATCATGGAGCTGATTCTGATGATCAGTCGTTTGACATGAGCTCTGATACCATAAAGAGAATTGATTTGTAATGAAATGAATTTTGATTCAAACTGAAAATTAACAGTAAAATGTTACATAATAATCTCATGATGCACGACAAACTATTTATATACAAATATAGCAAATGGGCTTGGCCCAGTATTATAGTAATCCACAGCAAATAGATGAACATGATATAGGCCGTTGGATATATGATGATCTGATGGTTGAGGAAGCAAACGTGAGATGTGTGTTACTTGTTACTTCTAATTATGCAAAGGTATATACTAAAAGAGGACAATCATGCACAATCGGAACAACACGGGCTAGCTGCACTCAATGCACAGTATTTTTAGTTATGTCTTCAATTTTAGCACAAATTTCTAATAATGGATTGTGTTTTCTTGACAGACTAAATCAGTTTATTGAAAATATGTTGTTAAACAAACTGATGTCTCGACTTGGCAGATAGTCAGGCAAGAAAAAAAGATTACGCACGGAATAAAAAACTGTAATGCATGTTTTGCTGCACAGAATATATACCATGTTTGACAAAGCGACCAAATATTTGTATAAGTTGTTTACATGAAGTAAAGTAAATGTCCTTAGAGAAGTTGATGGCAGCAAATAGGCTGTATCTGAAGAAACACAATGGAGCAAATAAGACTTAATCCACTACTCTTATTGAGAATCATATGAACCATCAGATCACGGTACATCCAAGGGCTCACAAGCAATGAAGACATTATGATGCGGATCACTATGTATCTGGGGCCTGGCCCATTTTATATAAATACCTGTAACATGTCATTCTTGTATTGTAATTATTCTTGTATCAAACAGTTGAACAGAATACAAAATTTCATCTCATTTCTATTATGGTATCAGAGCAGCAAGCCTAAAGGCATTATTTTTCTGATCATCACTGAGACGAAGCGTAGCTTCGTTCCCCTCAGAATAGATTTTCATCACCGGAGAGTTAACCTCTCCGATCAAGCATAACTCCTACACCCCATCATTCTATCTGTGCTACGCCAAGAAGGGATCAGAACTGTGTCTTCATCTCCGCTTCTGGCTGCAACAGTTAAGCGCTTTTCAAATCTTGCTGTGCCACGCCAAGAAAGCCCCAGTCGACTTTCTGACTGCATCTTGCCTTGTCAATATTTTCCCTCTCCTATTCAAGAAACAAGGTAATAATCAGTTCTTATCAAATTCTTGCCATGGCTCAAGATGAAGATGACATAACATCAGCAACATCAAGAAATGAAGTAAAAGAAACTGCACCATCCCTTGTCAAACTCAAAAGCAATGTTATAACTGTCCCTCTCGACGAAGATAATTACATCTTGTGGAAGTACCAAATTGACACAGCCTTGAAGGGACATGGCCTTCAAGATTACATCGAAGACACTATCCTCATCCCACCTGTAATGAAAGAAGACCAAGGAGGAAACACTGTTAGCAATCCAGAATACAGAAATTATCAAAAACAAGACAGTCTCCTATCTTCATGGTTATTATCCTCTATAAGTACCAATTTGCTATCGCAAGTCGTTGGATGCAATTCCTCTCATGAGATATGGTCACGCATTGAACAAATTTTCAATTCTCAATCGGCAGCAAGGATAATGCATTATAAGAGGCAATTACAGAGTGCAAGAAAGGAAGGCATGAGCATGAGGGACTATCTTGCTAAAATCAAGAACTTGTGTGACAAGCTAAACGCTGTGGGTCACAAAGTATTAGACAGTGAACAAATTCTCACTATAACTAATGGTCTAGATGAAGAATACGAGTCAGTTGTTACCTTCATCGCATCACAAAAGACACTCCCAGATTTACAATATGTGCAGTCTGCTCTTACTGCTCATGAAGGCAGAATAGAGCAATGAAAGGCAATACAGTCAGAAATATCTGTCAACTATGCATCTGGTTTCAATTCAAGAAACAAGAATCAGCAAAAACTTGCACAAAATCAAAATCAACAACCAAGAAGCAGTCAACCACAAAGAGGAAGAGGCAGAGGCAGAAATAACTACAGTAACAGAGTGAAGTGTCAAATATGTGAGAAGTTTGGTCATACAGCCAACAAATGTTATTTCAGATTCAACTCTGAATTTAACATAGGACCGTCAACTCAAAGAGGGTTTAATGCCAACATGGCACAGATCAATCAACAAGTAAAGACCAACAGTGATGGTTTCAAGACACAAGACAGCACTAGTGATGACTTGGTCAAACCAGAAGATCTGAATACTGAAGACTGGTATCCAGATTCAGGAGCAACAAATCATATTACCAACAATCTTCAAAACTTGAATCTTGGCAACAAAAACTACTCAGGTATGGAAGCTATACATATGGGGAATGGTGAAGCTATAAGTATATCACACATTGGAGTTGGCAATATCATAGGTAAAAGAGAATTAATTTTAAACAATCTATTGAGAGTACCCAAAATCAAGAAAAACTTGATAAGTGTCTCTCAATTTGCCAACGACAATAATGTATACTTCGAATTTTACCCTAATTCTTGCTTAGTTAGGGATTTACTAAACAAAAACATATTATTACAGGGTAGTTTGGACAAGGGCTTATACAAATTCAGTACCATCAGGTCAAATAAAGGCCACATAGGAAGAAACTGGTGTAATCATGTTAATACTACCATGTTAAGTAGAAGAAATACTCTTGAATGTTGGCACAAAAGGTTGGGACATCCCAGTAATGACATTGTAAAAAGGATTCTGATTGATAATAAAATAAAATTTGATGATATACCTGTTTCTGAAATTTGCACACACTGCCAGATAGGCAAAATACACAAATTACCATTTACTAGATCTGAAACAGTGCATAGACAGCCACTGAATCTGATTGCAACAGACCTATGGGGTCCAACACCATATGACTCATCTTCAGGCCACAGGTACTATCTTTCCTTGGTTGATGCTTATTCTAGATATACATGGATATTCTTCCTCAAATCAAAATCTGAAACTTGCAGCATAGTAAAACAATTTATTACACTAGTAGAAAAACAAATTAGTCATAATGTAAAAATTGTTCAAAGTGATGGAGGAAAAGAATTTTTACCTCTTAAATATTTTTTCCAAGAAAAAGGCATTTATCACAGAGTTACATGTCCTCATACATCAGAACAAAATGGATTAGTCGAAAGAAAACACAAACATATAGTAGATACTGGTCTAACACTAATGTCACAAGCTTCTATGCCTATGAAATACTGGAATGATGCATTTTATACATCTGTCTATCTCATAAACAGAATGCCCAGTAAAGTTTTAAAAGACATATCCCCCTGTGAGAAGCTTCATGGTGTAAAACCCAACTATGATTTTTTGAAAACTTTTGGGTGTCTTTGTTTCCCATATCTTAGGCCTTATAACAGACATAAGTTAAGCTTAAGTTCAAGCCCTTGCACTTTCTTGGGTTATGCTAATAATCAAAAAGGATATAAATGCCTAGATAATAAGAGAAGAATATATATTTCAAGACATGTTGTGTGTTTAATGAGCACATATTTCCTTTTGTAGAAAAATGTGTTACTGCAAGACAGAAGCAAGATACAACAAGGATTACAGTCCAGCCCATTCCAGTCTTGACTGAGAACTTTACCACAAACAAAAACAACAAAGACCAAATCCTCACAGAAAAACATGCATCTGATACAAGGTCAGAGTACAGTTCAGAAAAATCATATTCAGACATGTTACCTCAACTACATGAAGGCACACAACAAACAGATAGCAACGGGAACAACATGACAGAAAGCACAGAAAGCACATCAAGTGAGGATAATCAGGAACAACAACAAAAGGGTACACTTACTGGCCACCACATGACAACAAGGTCAAAAAGTGGAATTTTTAAACCAAAAATATATCATGTTTCCATTAGCAGTGCAGAACCACAAAATTATGAACAAGCCATCAAACATGATGTATGGAAAAAGGCTATGGATGAGGAATATCATGCACTCATAAGAAATCAAACATGGAGCTTAGTTGATCAACCAAAACACAAAAACATTGTGGGATGCAAGTGGACCTACAAGATTAAGAAAAATGCTGATGGCAGCATAGGCAAACACAAGGCCAGATTGGTTGCCAAAGGCTATTCACAGCAGTTTGGTTTCGATTTCAACGAAACTTTCTCTCCAGTTGTTAAACCCACCACCATCAGACTTATGCTAGCCCTAGCATTATGCAATAATTTGAAAATTAGACAGTTAGATGTGTGCAATGCCTTTTTAAATGGAGACCTTCATGATGAAGTTTTCATGCAACAACCAGAAGGGTACATCACAGAAAGTAATAAGGTATGCAGACTACACAAAACCATCTATGACTTAAAGCAGGCATCAGGGTCATGGCATGAAAAACTAAAAGCAACTCTTTTGAAATTTGGATTCACTCCCACCAAATCAGATAGTTCATTATACATGAAAAACAATGGGAATGCCATTTATCTACTTGTTTACATAGATGACATCATTATCACTGGAGATAATGATAATGAGATATCAAACACAATACAATTACTTGATAAAACATTTGCCATCAAAGATCTAGGTGACATAAACTATTTCCTGGGTATACAGGTTACAAAAAAATCCAAGTCAGAATTATTTCTATCCCAAAGGAAATACATTGGTGAAATTCTCAAAAAGGCCAACATGAATGAAGCGAAATCATTACCTACTCCTATGGTCACCAACTTGCATTTATCAAAACACAGAGGTGAGGCCATCGAAAATACCAAACAATACAGAAGTATCGTTGGTGCCCTACAATATGTCACTATAACTAGACCTGATATATGCTACAGTGTAAATAAAGTATGTCAACACATGCAAAACCCTCTCGACGAACATTGGAAGGCAGTCAAACGTATCCTCAGATACTTCAAAGGGACTCAAAATCATGGTTTATCCCTAAAAGCATGCAATGACATAAATATAAATGCTTACAGTGATGCAGATTGGGCAAGTGACGTGGATGACCGCAGATCTACCTCTGGATACTGTGTGTTTCTCGGACCAAATCCGATTTCATGGTGCACGAAAAAGCAAACCACCACATCTCGCTCAAGCACGGAGGCAGAATACAGATCTCTCGCAAGCGTCACTGTCGAAATAGCTTGAATAGAAACCCTAATGTCAGAATTAGGGTTCAACGTTCGAAGAAAGCCGATCGTGTGGTGCGACAATCTGAGCACTATTTCTCTCTCCGCAAACCCTGTCCAACACTCGCGTACAAAGCACATCGAAATTGATTTGCATTTTGTACGCGAGCGAACTCAAACTGGAAGATTGGATGTAAGGCACGTTCCCACATACTATCAACGTGCCGACATTTTAACTAAGGCCCTCTCTGCCAGGAATTTTGTTAGATTAAGAGAGGAGCTGAAGGTCTTGCAGAACGAAGATGAGAAAAGAGGAATTAAGGAAACCCTAGATAAAATTGAGGGCGGCTATCTGAAGAAACACAATGGAGCAAATAAGACTTAATCCACTACTCTTATTGAGAATCATATGAACTATCAGATCATGGTACATCCAAGGACTCACAAGCAATGAAGACATTATGATGCGGATCACTATGTATCTGGGGCCTGGCCCATTTTATATAAATACCTGTAACATGTCATTCTTGTATTGTAATTATTCTTGTATCAAACAGTTGAACAGAATACAAAATTTCATCTAATTTCTATTAGGCTGACATGACGTAAAAAAGTTGCTGAAATTAATTGGCAATCTGTATGCACATTTAAAAAATTTGTTGGATTGAAGGACAATATCAGTTTTAAATATTAAGCAGGAAACCATTTTGAGATAACAAATTTGATGAATTCAATAACACACTACGACTTTATCTTACATTGGATTAGTTGATGAATAGGAAAGGGTTAAATACCTTGACTGTACATTTTTATGTCGAACTGAAATGCGAATAGAAAGTGCTTGACCAAAGACATGTTAAATGAATTTAACAATTAAATACCTTGTTATCTAGCAGCTGCATGTTGAATCCAAAAACGTTATTGCTTTTTAGGTTAATGGAGTCCCACAGCCTGAGCGTATTTGGATTATTGCTCCAACACTGTCAACAATAAGTGATTCAATTGGTGGATGTAAATTATCCATGATTGGAAATTGGTGAAGAGAAGAGGAAGTTGGCAAATGAATTGGATTACCAATTATTGGCTTGAAGGATATATAAGAATGCAGAAGTAATAACTGGTGACTGTTGGTAATCCTCTAAAATAAATGTAATGCAGTCTACATAAAATGTAAACTGATCAGTTCATTTCCTACTATTGTATATCTATTGGTTGTCTTATGTACAGTCGAAGAATATAAATAGGCAGCAATATGAAATTTATTTGCACCAACCGTATTTATTACGGAGAAGAAGTTAAAATGTCCTTACCTTTTATGAGAATTATTATCCCTCATGAATCATAGTAGCCGATTTTGTGAGAAACCTGTAGAAATTCTAAATAAATATGATCGCATCTTTAAGGATAATGAAAACAATATCTGCAGCAAGTAAGAGTTAATTACAACAAGTGATGATGTGAATGATGAACGCGTTGGGCAAGCAAGATTAAGACAAGATAAAATTTTAACAAATGTTCTTACAAATATAGTTCACAAAATCAAAAATCAAGTAAGGCCGCAAATTCATAAAGTAAGATTTGGTCTGTATATGTCATGGATGTAAAATGTTACATTTCAGAGTTTTACAATATGATGACATGTATTAATGCTACTATATACTTAAATATGTTGAGCCTTTCTTCATGGAAATACATTTCATAAATGATCCAACATTGAAAAACCCAATATACCAAAAAAAATGTTTAGCCATAAGTTCTCTCTTTCATTAGATGAACTATTAATAATACAAAAGCCTTATCATAAATTTTGAACAGAAAAATGATAGTCTCACACCGAATGCTTCTTAATCTAGATACATGTAAAAAACCTGAAATCTTTCGCAAATTTGATAAGAAATATAATATAATTAGTAATCATTATTTAGGGATCAAATAGTTAATGACAGGTTGTTATGAAGAAAACATGACAAATCAGTTTGAAAAATGGGTTATTGATTATGGATTCCAGATCATGTCATGAATAAAATAGTAATGACTGATGAAGCCACAATTAGGAAGCTAGGTCATGTGGCAAATAATGTATATATGGGTTATGAACTATGGCATATCATGTGGTGGTATATATGGTGATTGTTATTTGGGAGTTTGGTTCATGAAAAATGAGAAACGATTTGTGAATTCCAGGGTGAGTAATAATATACTAATGATTGTAGTTGTTTCCAACTATAAATTATCTAAACTTAAACTCATAAATTATGAACTATGGGTTTATCAAACTATCAATTAGGAGTCGATCGTGAAACTGTAATCTAGTGAAATTCCAATTTTGGAGGCAAATGCAAGTTATATAAACTCTTTTTAATATTTAAAAGGAAAATGAACTCTTACATTGGGTGATATGAAAAATATAGATAAACCTTCGGATATTATAGGAATGAATACCTTTATGCGAAGACAATTCCATGTGCATTTTTTTCTTTCGATATTTGCATCGTGTGCAACATGATCTGGTCCACAGTGATTACAACACCTACTACCTTCATTGTACTTCTTCTGATGATTCATCATGTTGTTTATAACTATATTTACTTCAACCTAGATCTCATGAACCTAATAGGTAGCATAATCTCTAAATGTGCTGTAATTAACTATTCAGTGAATTCACTACAAAAAATATTTGAATGTAAGATCACTCTAATATCCAATTTGTCTTATCCAATGAATCTATTTAACATATCAGAGTATTCACAATAAACTTGCCATTAGTCAATTATGATTGTATGTAAGCATGTCAATAAATACCCTGAAAATCTAAATTGCATCTGCATCCATGTCTAAAACATGGTTACATATCCTATATCCAAAAATTGAATACGGATGTGGATATGAGAGCATCTACACTCTTAAAATAACCATCCACTTTTTATCATATGTGTTTCAATACAGTGAAAATATGTATTTATTGTTTTATTAAGTTAACAGTTTATATTGTATGCATTTTGATGCACATTTATTGCTCAAAGCCATTTATTATCATTTTTTGTGCAATTATAATAGATGGGTCTAAAAGAGTTTATGTTAAACCAAAAAAAATTCAATTATGTTTCCAGATTTATCAATCATCAACAGATATGATAAATATAATATATATACGTCTATATTTGTAGATGGGGGTATCCTATATCTTAACTAATTTTGGGCGCGGATCGGACACTATCTGTATTCAAAAGAATCCATTGACAGACTTAAATGAAAGATCATACTGTAGCTAAAAAAGATAAATAATTGTATGTTGTGACACTGAATTTTAGTTAGCTTACAAGAAAACTTTATTGTACTCAATTAAAAGGAGTTTATGTCTTTCTTTTCAAAAAAGAATCAATCCACGCCGATGACTTTAGTAGATTTTTAGTTGTAATTATTACATTCCACCACATATGACCATGGACAACATGTCTCACATCTCACTGAGTAATTTTTTTACAATAGTTCATTCCTACCAAGCTAGTTACACTAACTATCAATAACATTCTTTCATTGAATTTCTCTGTTTGTTGGACAAATTTTAGTTAATGCCGTGGAAAATTATTGGCAGTGAAACCTCTAAAATGTTTGCCATCATAAAATTAAGCGTACAACTATTTAAATTTGTTAGAAAGAGTTGGAATTTGCTAGTGCATTGCTAACGATCGGCTAAAATAAAGGTGTAAATTGGAAACAAAGATCCCTGACACCCAAGGCTCAACAATTGATACAAAAAATCACGTTAATTCTAAGACACATATCAGGCAGAAATAAAGCTCTTGCAAGTCACTTTTAAAATTAAACAGAAAATCCAGTTTGAATAAAAATAAACAACAAAATGATGGTCTTCTTATTAGAATATATCACATTGAAATCTACCATGGTTATTGCTTTTGAGGCCCCTCGGCTTACAGTTGATATTGAATACATGATCTTTTGGTATAGGATCAATGAAACTGGTTTTAAATGATGAATGGTCACATAAATTGACTATATCTATAGGGACAATAATATGGTTATTCTAACTATATTATACTACAGTGCTTATTTTCACATCAATAAGATTTGCAAGTATTTGTACAATACATGCTTATAAGATTTCCTCTTCTTATAAGATATAGCCAATAAACATTAAATTACAAAAGCCCATCAAATTAGTAGTATGTACACTTCTTGATTCTTAAATAAAATTTACTAATATACTTCAAATGTAGAATTCATTGTTTCCTACAATGATTAATAAATCTGATGGAAAATATCTTTTATATGGAATTACTATGATCAACATGAAAGAACTTGAAAACAAATTAATTTTACTTATCAGTTCAAAATCCTTTTCTATGATTGTACAACTAAAACCTAAGTGACACTTATTTTTTAGCTTGTAGTTGTTTAGTTCAACAATCTTTTTATTTTTCAGTTTTAAAGGTTTAGTTTTCCATGTTTAGTCATTTGGTTTGGATTTATTCGTCAATAGTATAATATAAGTCAATATTTTTACAACATGTATTACTAGAAATGTTCCAAAAAGCATGGTTAAACACGGACAGTTAACAAATTAAAATAAACAACTAATTTTCCCAATCACGATGAATGCTTATAATCAAAAACTCATATATGTATGTACGTATGTATTTTGGTCTTTTCTATCATTTAATACATGTTATTTTCTAGCCGGTTAACTTAATGGAAACACTAATTAGCAATAACGTTTACCAACTTCCACAAAAAGAGAAGAATAGAAAAGAAAATTGAATGCTTACATAGAGTGGAAAGCATTATTACATCATCCTATCAGAAGAGGCATCTTCCGGCCGTTTGATGCACATTCTAAAGTCATAATATTCATGATTAATAACGCATATAAGCTAATTTATTTTTATAAGTTTTTTCTTCATCAATTTTGAACTATTTAGTACGTGGATAGCTCCATTTAAATGTTATAGGATTTGATCCAAATGGCGAAACAGTGTGGACCTTAATGTTGAACCGGATATTGTTATAATAAGCTTTTAATGTTGGGTAACCAAGAATTCATGTTATTGTTATTTCTTTCCGAAATTATAGCTAATATTTCATTTACGATTTTATATTTCCTTTTAACGTATAACTCTAATGTTAAGAAATTAGACACAATCATTGCCTTAATCATCATAACATAGCATAATTAAATTGACTGATTTGAAAAATTATATATCGTAACAAAGTTTGTAAAAGGTAGTTAAGTTTTATATAAAAATTTATCCAGTTGTTTTTTTTATGTAGACTATATTTGATTGAAAATTAATAAATTTTATAAAAGGTAATTAAGTTTCATATAACAATTTTTCACAGTCAGATAATTTTTTAAAATGCAGCTATTGGTTATAAAATTTAATACATATTAAATAAGGCTTATAATTGTAACAACCCTGTATTTTGAGATTATTTTAATTGTATATTTTAATTATTTTAATTGAATTTCTGATTTAAAAGCTTTATTTTATTTATTTGAAATGGATAAATTTTGTTATTTTAAAATATAAACCTTGATTTTGATATGAATTATCATTCCAAAACATGACTAAAAAGAATATTTTTCAAAAGGTGAATTTTGGTCAATATGACCAACTTTGACTTTTAAATTTTAAAATTTGAAAGTTTGAAAATTTGAATTTTATCTTTTATTACGAAAGTAAATAAAATTTTAAGAACACTGCTTTTCGTTTCGTTGAAATCTGATTTATAATGTGAAAGTTATGCACTTTTAACTATTGTGTGAAATTTGTTGTATTTAACAAAAATTGTTTATTTTAAATAATATTTTATTTGATCATGTAATGTTCTAATTTATATGTATATGGGTAAAATAACATGATATGTATATATTTTGGTTTCAAAACATTTTTAAAAGTATAATTGACATTTTCAAATGTCAGTTATATTCTGTGTGTAAGTTTTAATTCCTAGTTTCAAATAATTAAAGTAATTCTTTATTTATCTTTATATTTTTCTTAAGAATTTGTTTTATTCTCATCTCCACTTCATTTTTTTCATCATTTATTTTATTTATTTCTTTTTATTTGTTTTAAAGTGAAAAGGTAATTTTCTAAGGCTTTATTTGAGATTTTCATGCCCTGTTTGCAATTTCTTTAGTTCTTTTTCTATTTTTCTCTAATATAATTATTTATTTTATTTCAGAAATGATATATGAATTATTTTATTTCAAAAAATTTCTTTTAAAAATGAAGTAAATATTTTTCAAAAACTTGTGGTGATTTATTTGAAATTTCTGGACCCTGCTTTCAATTTTTAAGCAATTTCCTATATCCTTTTTCTATTTTCTTTAAATCTAATTATATATTTTTATTTTTATTTGTTTCAGTTTTAAATTTCATTTACTGATTTTATTTGTTTTATTTGAATTGAAGAAAAAGGAAATGTGAAGAGACTTAACTTTGAAAACCTAAGACTTTTCATATACCAAGACCTTTCATTTGCTCACGACCCTTCAACTTCTCTTTGGCCGTGCACTACCTGATTGTAGCCGTGAGTTTCTTAACTCATATTCATGTGAAACATACCTCATTCCATCTCATTTTCACAGCAAGAAGATGGGGTAATGGCCTTTCCTTCTTTTTCTTCTTTTTCTCTTCTTTTTCCATTGTTTTCCTATGGTTTTGCCTTGATTCTCTAGCTTGTTTCCTCGGCCACTACTTGCTTGCCATGGCCACCACCACCCCTACACATCATCTTAGCCTCTCTCCAGATCTGAAATTGACATGGCCGAGACCCCCATGAACCAAAACTCCACAAAAACAATACATAAAGCCTTGGAACATCCAAGCTAGCCACCTAATCACTTCATACCTTCATCCACCATCATAGGCCACCGCCACCTCATTGTCTAGACCCCTACTCACCATTTAAGCCACTGACCTGAGCCCCACACCCACTGGTCGAGCCAATGGATCCATGGTCGAGCCTTATATTCAACCAAAACTACACTATTTTTGCCTAAACCTCACCACATTCCTACCTTGTAAGTTCCTTCATCATGTCTAGCCTTTATGCCATGCATTCCTTTGTTCAAACCTAAGCCTAAGTATGTCCAAACCTGAGCCAAAACATCCCCTAGGCTGTGCAAGCAAATGTAGAAAGCAAGGCAAAAACATTCATCCCAATAATGCACTTTATTTCAAAGTTGTTTCAAATTGAATGGTGTGTTGAATTTATATTAATATTTAGTTTTGTTATGGGTTGTACACAAGATTTGTAGCTTGGATTTTCTCTTCACTCAAGTCCGTAGTCTTGTCATCGTGCTTTTGATTCCGTTGTGTCATTGGTTTTGTTATCTCCAGCATTTAGAGGTGAGTAAATCTCACCTGACATTTATACTTATGCAAATGTGAAGCGACAACAATTGAATGCGTAGAATGATATATTATGTTATAACTGCTTATGATTATTTATATATGATGTTAAACCTGTTAAATTACATGTCATCTCATCTGTTACTGTTATATATTATTAACTGTTCATTTATATTTGTTTATCACACTGCAAGTTCCCTGTAGATTGGGTTCACTATGGGTTGAAATGATACATACCCGAACGGACTTTAGAATGGGGAAAAATCGTTATGGGCTGAAATGATAGGCCTGAACGGTTTTTATTTATTTTATTTTAACTTGGGGCTGCGGGTTTGAAATGATAGAACCCGGATTTTTCTTTTTAAATTGCGGATTGAAATGATATATATCTGCATCACTTGACCTAGGCTAGAAAACTATATACAGGCCCATGGTTATTTTATAAAGTATTTTTTGAATATTTTGAATATTTTTAAAAGTGAATAATTATGAAAATTTGATTTAAATTGGATTTTTAATGTTAAAGAAAAAATTTGGATTTTTCTAGAAGTTAAAAATGTAGCTTAAGTGAATGGTAAAAGTGAAATTTTGAAATATAACTTAAATCTGGAAATTTGGACTTTGGCTTTTAAAATGACCTTTAAGTTATATGAATAAAATTTTGAGTGATTTAAAATGTAAATTTATGATAATTTGATTTAAATAGATTTTAAAGTGTTTTAAATAAAGGATTTATGATTTTTCTATAAGTGGAAATGTTAAATAAATATATGGTTAAGTTGAATTTTGGTAATATAACTTAAGTTTAGAAATTTGGAATTTTGGTTAAAAATGATATTTAAGTTATATAAATAAAATGGAAATTTAATTATATTTGGAAAGTGGTAAATATGATAATTTGATTTAAATTTGAATTTAAGCGATTTATTAAAGTATTATTGATTTTTCTACGAATTTAAATGGTTAAATAAATGAATACTTAAATGTGTAATTTTTATATACAACTTGACTTGAAAATGTGAAATTTGGTTTAATTAAAGGTTTTAGTTAAATGAAATCAATTAGAAATTTAGTTTAATTTATAAAATGGAAATTTAAAAATGTAAGTGTTAATAAATTGCATATGTGAAGGAATGGAAATTATACACTTGAATTTTGTTAAGTAAATTTATTAAAAAATTTGATTTATTTATAAGAAATTTATTTTATAAAAATCATATGTTAAAGGTATGTTAATAAACATTTTGAATGTTAAAATATGATTTTTATAATGTTTAAATGGTTTAAATTGAAGTTTATTATTTTGGAAATTGAATACTTAATTTGAAAGTATAATAATTCCACTTTTAAAAGATTTAAATGAGTTAATTTAATTGGAATATAAACTATTTAAAGGTGATTTGAAAGGATAATAAATTAATGTTATCTTGAATTTATAAGGTATTTAAAGTTGAATATTTGGATTTGAACTTATATGATATTTTTATATTAAAATGTTTTGAAAATGAAGTTTTGAAAGATATGATATTTTGATATTAAAATGATTTGATAATAATGTTTAGAAAAGATATGATATTTTGATATTGAAATGATTTAAAAATGAAGTTCTGAAAGATACGATATTTATGTATTAAAATGATTTGAAAGGAAGTTTTGAAAGGATGTGATAATTTAATATATTGGAATGGTTAGAAATGACTTGATATTTATTTTGATAAATATTTGAATTTGAAAGATATGGTATGTTGATATATTGAAATGGTTTGAAAATGATTTAATCTTTATTTTGATACATATTTGGATTGAAATGATATTTTATTTTGAATTATAAAATGTTATTTTTAAGTTATAACCAAGGGTTATAATAACGATTGGTTGGCAAAGAGACCGAGATCGGATATGGGCATACTCTCTGTCGATACCGAAAACCACTTTGGCAACCGTGTACGCTGTGGAGATTTCAGAATGAAGTAGGATGGTGGCGACGTTCTTGGAGTATATTACGTGGACCCAACTCCCGTGAGTTGGCATAAGGTGGCTAAAACAGGAGCGATCTCGGACCAAAAGGGGTAGCCCTCTCTGGTCGGACACATTTCTTCGATACCATTATTGCTTTTGTGATTGTTTGGGCGCCTCTCCGATTTTGGGAATGTGTTCCGAGGTGGACGTATGTCGCTGTTGCGTTACCACCAGCCCGTGTGCGTAATTGGTATATCTACCCTGACATTGCCTTATGTGTGGTGTCACTTACCATACCGAGTCTTTACTACGAGTTTGTTTTTCTCCCGTAGCCCGTGTGGTATCCTCTGATAGTCTCCCGATCTGGAGATATCATGATATTTGATGGACTACTGGGACTATTATATGTGAAGGGTGATATGGATAAGCCTAGAACGCTATTTTAAAGTAAGTTTATTTTACTGTAGGCATTATTATAATAGCGCAATATTACTACATGGTAAATAGTTTAACGGTTCCTTAGAGGATGGGCGGTCTCAGGAATCCTTTAAGTTACTTGTACTTTTACTACAGTTCACTTGACTTGGTTTAAATTGTATAAGTATGCACGTCCTAACTCGAGTGTGTATTTTTATTTACGCTCGGGTCAGCCTGAGTATTCACAGATTGGGATTCCACTTTCTGGAGATTTGGAATCGCTGGAGATTATCTGTTTGTCTAGTTTTATCTATTTCACTTCCAGTTATCTTGTTAATCCTAGTATTGTATTCATTTTGTACTTGGTTATCATCTTGAGACTTTCTTTTACTTATTTCTTCTGTTGTATCTTATGTAACTCTGATATATTTTCTTGGTAGCTTCATGAACTACTATTTCTTTTACTTCTGCTGCACTATTATTACTCTGTGTCTGTGATCTGTGATTTTTATTTACTGTATATTCTGTGATTTGCCAAATTTTATTTACTACGTGGCATTTTGAGCAATTCAAGTCCGACATGTGCGGATGCGAATGGTTTGAAATACCTGGTTGTTACATTTGGTATCAGAGCTTTGGCTTTGAGGATAAACTTAGAATATTAGGTAAATTATTTACAGAATCACTTTCGTTCGAGTTTGAATCTTTCCTCTTTGATTCGAATTTCCTTTGAATTTTGGAATGTCCACTACGGTTTCAAAATCCATTCGTGTCCCTCACTATTCATCTTCTTTTGATTCTGGAGTATCCCATAACTCCGCTTCGAATGATCTTTTGGTGAGTCGGCGGTCACGCTAATTTCGAACTGAATTGTAAAAGGGAAAACTCATTTACAATTAGCATCGATTCACTAGGGATTTATGTCTATCTTTGGTTTAGATGCTAATATCTTTTGTTATTCCAAACTCTATCTCTTGAGATCGAATGTAGATTTACCCCAGAAAATCCACATTGATCTTATTCTTTAAGTCACGGTTGACCCGTTTAAGGTTGCCCGCGATTTACTTAAGCTTACATATCTCCTTACTCTGTTATTTAATCATCCTGTCTTTTGTTTCCAATCTATTCTTCCAAACATTTTGAATTGTACATGTAAATCTATATTTTGTTTCATATATTGTATTGTTTGAGTTGTTGATGTTGATTTGGGTTTTCGATCGATTCGTTCGATCAACGCTATCGATATGATTTCTAAAACACTTTGACAGAACAAACCGACACAATATTATTTTAAAATTTGGTTAATGAAATAAATTTTGATATATAAGTAAATTTATGGAACTTAATAAAATTGATTAAATTGATTATTTGAAATGATAATACTTTTTTTTATCATTTACTGTTCTATAAATGAATTTATAAATAGTTGTTCATAAATTGATTTGGGAACTGAAATGAATTTAAAACAAGAAATTTGAGGATTTAATTTCCAATGGTTTCAAACCTTGTGTTTAAGTTTTCAAGTATATTATTTAAAGTATTTCGAATAAGAATATGTTTCCAAAGAATTTTTAAAGTTTAAAAATCAGTGCTCTTCTCTTAAAGAATTAAATTTTAAGTAAATTTATTGAAAAATTTAATTTATTTATAAGATATTTATTTTATAAAAATCATATGTTAAAGGTACGTTAATAAACATTTTTGAATGGTAAAATATGATTTTTATAATGTTTAAATGGTTTAAATTGAAGTTTTATTATTTTGGAAATTGAATACTTAATTTGAAAGTATAATAATTCCACTTTTAAATGTTTTAAATGAGTTAATTTAATTGGAATATAAACTATTTAAAGGGGATTTAAAAGGATAATAAATGAATGTTATCTTGAATTTAGAAGGTATTTAAAGTTGAATATTTGGATTTGAACTTATATGATATTTTGATATTAAAATGTTTTGAAAATGAAGTTTTGAAAGATATGATATTTTGATATTAAAATTATTCGATAATAATGTTTTGAAAAGATATGATATTTTGATATTAAAATGATTTGAAAATGAAGTTCTGAAAGATACGATATTTATGTATTAAAATGATTTGAAAGGAAGTTTTGAAAGGATATGATAATTTAATATATTGAAATGGTTAGAAATGACTTGATATTTATTTTGATAAATATTTGAATTTGAAAGATATGGTATGTTGATATATTGAAATGGTTTGGAAATGATTTAATCTTTATTTTGATTAAGATTTGGATTGAAATGATATTTTATTTTGAAGTATAAAATATTATTTTTAAGTTATAACCACGGCTTATAATAACGATTGGTTGGCAAAGAGACCGGGATCGGATATGGGCATACTCTCTATCGATACCCAAAACCACTTCGACAACCGTGTACGCAGTGGAGATTCCAGAATGAAGTAGGATGGTGGCGACGTTCTTGAGGTATATTACGTGGACCCAACTCCCGTGAGTTGGCATAAGGTGGCTAAAACAGGAGCGATCTCGAGCCAAAAGGTGTAGCTCCTCTGGACGGACATATTTCTTCGATACCATTCTATTGCTTTTGTGATTGTTTGGGCGCCCCTCCGATTTTGGGAATGTGTTTCGAGGTGGGCGTATGTGGCTACTGCGTTACCACCAGCCCGTGTGCGTTATTGGTATATCTACCCTGACATTGCCTTGTGTGTCGTGTCACCTACCATACCGAGCCTTTACTACGAGTTTGTTTTTCTCCCGTAGCCCGTGTGGTATCCTCTCATAGTATTCCGATCTAGAGATATCATGATATTGGATGGACTACTGGGACTATTATGTGTGAAGGGTGATATGGTTAAGCCCGGAACGCTATTTTAAAGTAAGTTTATTTTACTGTAGGCATTATTATAATAGCGCAATATTACTACATAGTAAATAGTTTAACGGGTCCTTAGAGGATGGGCGGTCCCAGGCATCCTTTAAGTTACTTGTACTTTTACTACAGTTCACTTGAGTTGGTTTAAATTGTATAAGTATGCATGTCCTGACTCGAGTGTTTGTATTTTTATTTACGCTCGGGTCAGCCTGAGTATTCACAGATTGGGATTCCACTTTCTGGAGATTTGGAATCGTTGGAGATTATCTGCTTGTCTAGTTTTATCTATTCCACTTCCAGTTATCCTGTTGATCCCAGTACTGTATTCATTTTGTACTTGGTTATCATCTTGAGACTTCTTTTGTACTTATTTCTTCTGTTGTATCTTATGTAACTCTGATATATTTTCATGGTAGCTTCATGAACTACTATTTCTTTTTCCTCCGCTGCACTATTATTACTCTGTGATCTGTGATTTTTATTTACTGTATATTCTGAGATTTGCCAAATTTTATTTACAACGCGGTATTTTGAGCAATTCAAGTCTGACATGTGCGGATGCGAATGGTTGGAAATACCTGGTTGTTACAATAACATTAATTAAGTTGAATATGTTTTGTACAATGTAAATTAGTTTTTTTAATACAAATAAATTATATAAAAATTAACTAATTCATACATGTAGTATAAAAAGAAATAAGATCAGGAAAAATAAATATGCTTAATAAATATGTAGCTAAGGTTATAAAAATTAAAGGTATGTTCAAAATAAAGTTCATTATATTGTGGAAAAATAACCACCTTATAAAAAAATAACCTTATAAATTGTTCCACTCTTCACTATGTTGTTTAAGAAATCGCTAAAGCAAATGACTGATCTTATTTAAATTTACCAATAGTTCTAACCAAACATAAGGATGATGCTGAATCAATCAGAATTAAAAGAATTAAACTGCAAACCAATAGATTTCAATTTCGAAGGTGTATTGGTCTGTTTGTTATTATTTTTACTTTGTTTTCTTAGATTACAGTGGAAATTTTATTGTCAAAATATTTTTATATTTTAGTCTAAAAATAGATAGGTTAAATTTTATCTTCATATTTCTTTATTTCAGTTAATCAAAATATTTATCTATTTTTAGTCGCACTTACCCCTCATGAATAACTCTAAGTATGATCCTATTTCCTTATGTAGCAAAATGCATACATCATGTAAACAATTTAAATAAAGCATGAGAGAACCACTTGGAATATCTATATCAATAAAAATTAATGAAGAAGTAAAAGAGCTTTGATCCTTTCATGGTTAGTGGATTGTGTACTGACAGCAGCCGACCTTCCATTCTTATGTTTTGTTTTATGATTTCTTAAGTATGAAAATGGCACCATATACTTATGAATAATAATTAAGAGTCCAAAAAATGAAAAGGCCTATATAATTACTGAATTTGCATGGAAAAACGTATCCAAGTAATTTCCATTTACTGAATAAATCTGCACATAACAGTGAAAATACATTTACATAACGCTTTAATTGAATTAGAAAAATATGGCTATTTGGATTCATGAAATCGTTCATTTGTTGCTGGTTTAAAGTAACAAACATACTTCCACAAACCTCGTGCTTTCAAATTTGGCTTTACGGTACTAAAATCATGTAAAAGATCATCAGTTTATCCGTGCAAAATTTATTATGCTAATCATAACTACAAAAGAGATGAAAGGGAGAAGTAGATGGAAATTACTGCAACATCAGCATCATCAAGGGGAATGAATCATCGACGGCTGAACAGAAGGAGCATGATACCAACATAGGTTAGCTGAAAAGAAGAGGGCTGTAGTTATAAATATTATGCAAATGAAGATCATTCAATGGCGATTTAAACATGCCACAGAAGGATTAGACGCTAAATAACGATAGAGCTACTTTTATGAGAATACATAGGTGTGGAATTGCCTATATAATTGTTGCAAAATTGAGCAAGTGATTGTGAATATATGGAATAGTTGGGGCACAGTAACGTAGCTCAATTGTTGCATTTATGCATAGCATTAAAATTTATATTGGTAAACAATGGAGAAATAAAGAGTTAAACTTTGATGATACTACATGTTTACGCAAAACTATAGTATGCAGTAAATTTCAAACACAATGATTTGTAAATGTCAACTTCCAATCTCCAAAACATTTCCAAGTGCAAAAAAACTACACATTGCATTAAGAGATTCATAACCCTTTTAGTTTTCAACTAAAATTCAAGATTCACAAAGAGGTGAAAATGAGGGAAAAAAGGGTTATATAGAGGAGAACAAAAACGAGTGATGGAAATAATGAACCATAGTTGGTTTAAAATATCTTTATATAATAAAGTGATACCTTACTGCAACTACCCCATCAAACTGTTAGCATTATGCCTTATCAAATAACATCTATAAACCACTCACACTTATATTGAACTGAACGCCCAGGAAAGGAGTTTTTAGTGGTGAAGTTTATTCGTGTGCATAAAAGATTGTTGAAGAAAATGAGTGACCTCATTCAAATTTACTAATAATTTGAAGATGAGATTGAAATAATCATACTTATAAGACTAATTCAAACGGATAGATTTCAATTTTGACTGTATGTAATGACCCACTTTTCTGTACAGTCTAAGCCTTCAATAAACCACACATGTCAACTCAGATTGAACAGAAAGGTGGATTGTTAGGGGTGATGAAAAAAGAGATAGAAGAAAAAGAAACAATACCACAGAATCTCACAATCGCAGCAGAACAGTAAACAATATATATTAAATGATTTTTATACAAAAGAAACTGTAACAATTAATATTCATACAACCATCAGAGTACAACAGTCAACAATATCAATCCGGACAGTTACTATAACTTGTCCTCACAAGTGCTGAATATACAACATAACACATACATAGTGGAAAATAACCAAGTACGTGAAATACGCCTGAAATCCTATAGCTCCTCTCCTGATTTGAATAGCATCCTAACCTGAATCCGTAATACTCGGTCTTACCCGAGCACTATAATTGAATAACTCCCGAGTCAGTCTGAAAAACAAGCGTGAGAAAATACACTCAGTTTTAATTAATACTATTATCAAAATCCTTTGAAAACAAAGGTAACTCGTAAGACCACGCCACACATAAATGTGATGAGCTTTTACCTTACGATAACCAAAACATTTTATATCAAAATCATATGATATTATAATAGTGTCAATAGAAAATAAACTATAAAATAGCTGAAATGCTTGCATCTCATGTTTCAGCATATTTGGTATGTAATTAAAACCATATAGGCTCTTAGTAGATATTGGATGTCATACTATGACTAGGTAAGGAACTACCTCCGGTGGATGCATCTCTAGATCAATGCATTCGGGTCTGACAAGAACATCTTGTACTTTGCCATAGAGAACATGCCTACCACTTGACTAGTAGTACCGAATTATGTAGAAGTAGGGTATCTAGAAAGATGATGACATACCCTAATGGGGGAGACCCACTTAGCTCTGCCACATACCTTGTTTTAGTCATTTCCCGGTTGATGAGTCTTGAGGCTACGTTTACCTTTTTGAATAGCAATCCCACTCGGAATGCTAACACTGCCTTCCAGGAAACAATGCAATGATAGTATTCATCCATACAAGTTGTTCAGGGTCGAAAAAACCGAATCTCCAAAATCACCATCTTTATTATCTTCATGATAAACAATTCACAACGCTCAAATCGGATCGAAATGGTACCATTTGGCTAGATTTGTTAGTCGGTTATTTACTATCAAATTACACACATAAGAAGTCGCTAGGCTCATGTTATAAATTTTCAAAACATTTATTTCAAAATATCTTTACAAATATATATATATATATATATATACACACACACACATGCAAATCTCTTTTAATATTTCAATACTTGAAAACGATTTCAAATACTTAAATCCATAACAAGATATTTCAACCCATATCAACACTTAGAAATATTCCCAAATCAAATTTAATTCATTACATAGAAAAAAACATTTCGTAGTTAAAACATTTCCAAAACCATTTTATTCCAATACTTAAGGATATTCCGTCTTATCTCATCTCCAAAATTTTATAATTTCCTTTATAATTTCCAAAAATTATCGATTATACTTATTTATAATCCAGCTAACAATTTATAACTCCTTTATTGAATTCAGATTTATTTTAATTTCCAGAATCCAACTATTTTGGAATTTCCCCTAAATTTCTAGAAATCCCACTATAACATTTCACTTGTACAATCACATCAGTTCAATAAAATCCGATTTACAATCTCGGGAGTATTTATAAATAAATTCCAATTACTTACTTTTAAACCATATACAAAATAATAATAATTTCAGAGATATGGTTAAATAATTATTTAAAAATATCAAGCACTATAAAATAACTCGATAACTAATTCCAATTCATTTAAAAATTCCTAATCGATTTATAAAGCCTGTTTATAAAACTTAGAATTCATTCAACCAATTTAAATATTTAAATACCCAACTTTCTAAGATATTTCAATGCCTAAACATTTTTAAATTACATAGTTAAATAAATTAAAAATCCTCTTTTTAAAACTAACTTAACTTCTCGATAAAAATATATTTTAAAATTCCAATATAATCAATACAAATTTATATATCTCTCTTGATTTATAACACATCGACCACATCCCCAATTTCATAACCTTTTTCACGTTCCAAAAATAGAATCTACCATTTCTTTTTAAACCGATTACCTTATCTCATTACAAATTCTCACCATGAATTTATGTCCCCATTTTATCAAATGATAATCACTCCAATTTGTTTCTAAACATTGTTTTTAAATTTCATAGTGTCATTTCTAGTTTACAATGGATTATATTACAAGAATCTATTTATAAATCGATTTCTAATTTAAATTCCACTTACAAATTTATTTCTTAAATGATCCAAACTATATTCCAAAACCATTCAAACCTCAAATTCGACTTCCATTCGTACTTTGACAATCTTATTTAAATTCCATTGTTTAAAAATCCTCAATTTAAAACTCTCTGTTTGAAATCATTTTACGAAAAGCTATATAAATATCCAAATTCAATTATTTATTTTATCTAACTCAATTCCATTTTTTATAAATCCCAAAATTCAGTATAAATATTTTCATTTCCAAAATTGTCTTTTGAATTCCCTTTTTAAATCCAAAAATATTATTTATGGTATCTATAATTCTAAATTTTGGGCCAGTGCTACTATACCATCCAATAAATTCAAATCGTACCATAATCTATCAAAAGTTATTCAAACACATCATATATCATTATATATGAAATTAAATTCAATATTTTTGAGGAATCAAGTTGGATCCCTCCAACTTGTTTCCCTGCATCCACAGATGTTATATAATCCCAAAATACCAATCCCGCTTCGAGGTGGGATATCGCAGTAATATATGGTCATTTGCTATTATGCGGGGTGCATAGTGTCTCATCCGCTCCAATCGGCGGGAAATATATCCAACTACTAATATATATATATATATATATATATATATATATATATATGTATATGTATTAATATATATAATATAACATCCAATTGATAATAATTTTTTCAACTCATCCAATCAGCTAATAAATAATTTGTACTACTATAAATTAAAACCAGTAATCCAAATGAGTGAGATTTCTCACCATTATTTTCTGTTGTTGCTTTCGCGTTTCGGTTCTGATTAAATTCGAACGTTTTTGAATTTGACTGAAAATTCTGTAAGCTCTAAATTCATCTAATTTGATCTTCATAGTAAAGATCGTTAATACGAACCCAACGCGACTGACTGTGTTGGATTTTGACCTAAAACGAACGTGTTATGAAATTTATAAGAATTGGAATTTTAATTAAACAATTTATATAACTAAATCACCATTTTAAATTCATTACCCACTAAAACTTGGGCCCAAAGCACACCAAGCAAACTGACCCGCTTTCTCTTCTACTTCCCCCTTTTCTATTTTTCCTCTTTCGCCTATATCCATGTCGTGCATGACTTCATGTATACGCACTCTAATAATTCATCCAAACTCCATGATTTTCCAAATCGACTTCGCCCCCAACTTCCTCTCCTCGATCTCGACCGTTTCCACCCCTTCTACCATTGATCGAGCCACCACAGCAAAACGCGTCACTCACGGTCCCCCTTCCGCCCTATCAGTTCGCAATGCTCCTCCTCACGCAGTGCACCTCCAAACTTCAACCCCAGGTGCAAAACTTCGCCATGAACTCGAATACCATACCCTCTTCATCCATCGATGCTCCTATCACTATGGAACCAAACCATAGTCATTAACTACTACTCGACAACCCATTGTCAAACATCAAAATGAAGCTGCAACCCTTAAATAGCATACCAGATTGAAGCACTCACCAAACTATGATTTTTGAAATTGGTTTCAAAAATTTTCATTTTGTATTTGTTGAGATATTGATTTTTGAACTTTGCTTTTTTTGTTACCTATGTCTGAATAAAGGAAAAAGAGAGGGACGCGATTTTATAAGTGAAATAAAAATAGGTGTAGGCATATAGGGTGGTTGATGGTAAGTTTTGGTGCTCTTGATGTGAAACGAAAATAATACATATATAAAATTTCAGAATGTCTAGATATTTACCCCGAACCCTGATCGAGGAGTGTCGCTTGGCCTTCTTAATGTTATATCCCTATTCCGAACGTAATGGAACAAGTTTGGGGACCCAACTCGATCACATGGAGAAGATAGTGTTTTGAACCCAATTATTGTATTAACTTTTCAATATTAAATTTCACACATTTCTATACCGTACAACCAAACAGTTACTCCAAACGCTATGGATCCAATGGAACTGGTTTGTCGAAATCCGAGACCGTGCCCCGTAATGCTATTTTTATATGTTAATTTAAATGAGTTATTTTTAAAATCGAGTAAATCACTTTTAAATTCAATTTTAAATTTTTATTATCTTCATCCTTATTAATAGAAATTAAATAAGCCTTTAAATCATTTTTATCCAAATAAAAAATCCAAGATTTAAATTATTTAAAGGATTTCAAATTTTCAATTTTCAACAATGGAATTGCCCAATAATTCATAATATTTGAAATTCAAGTTATTAAATCTACAAAATTAACTTTAAAATATTTAAAATCAATTTAATATTCCAATTTCAAACACCCAAAATTCTAGGTCGTTGCACTATATGTTGGACCGTTTGCTATTTTTCATATACCTTTTTATGTGAAAAAACCAAGGTTTTCATTGCTGAGCAAATTATAATGATGAATGTATAAAAATAATAAGTTACATAAATAAATATGCTCCTATCCGTTTTGCAAATTAAACTGATGGAATGTAGAAAACTCATAAATTGAAGGAAGAATATGCACTTATTTAATCGCCATGCATACAGTACATGAATAACAATTTGAGGACACCGAGACGTCGGCCTATAAATATGAACAAATGAATACAGTAAATATTTTCATTACTTCAATAATTTTTTTGGAAAATGAGGAATAAAATTTTACGGGATAGCAACAACAACATGAATCTTGTATATATCTTACCAGGTAATATCTTTTTTGGTTTCCAAAGCATAAAATGCCATAATACTCTATGTATGATGGAAAAATGGGCAACTGCATACTGATAGAAATTGCATAAAATTATGCAATATAATAAGGCCACTCCAATAGTTGTCCAGAAATAGGAAACAAAACAAATGAAGATAAAAGAGTGATTGAATAAGTGTTTGAAAAGCTGTATTCATAGTCAACAGATAACAGTAAATTAAGCAATAAGTGTCTTTATTTATTTGGTTGCATAAAAATATTAAGCAAGTGGACAATGTAATAAGTTAGGTAAAACAGTTGAAACTGTCGCATTGAGTAATTTACTTACTGAATTATGAAAAGAGTATAAGGAATTAATGTCTATTTAATATATTAAAAGGTGGAGAAATATCTACCGAAGGCCTGGGTGATCATAGCAAAAAGGGATCAATATTTAAAGGGCATAGGGCAGTTGGATGCATCGAATGTAGCTCATCACCGTAGATTGGAAGTTTTTGGAATTTGAACTATTAATACTATGTAAAAGCACATAGTGTGCATTAAAATGTTTGTGAAGAATAAATCTCCTGCAACATTATTGGTATCAAGTTCTAAGCCAATATACAGAGAAGTATAGTTGAAATGAGCTCAACTACAGAATTGTACTAAAGTTGCAAATATTTTATGATGTAGATACTTTAATCAGGTATAAAAATTAAAATTTTCCTACCACATAATGTGTTCGAACCAAATACCTTTTATGTCTTCAACATGTACAATGGTTGGGAAATATGCACATGCATATTTCCAAACAAACCTATCCGTATCGGTGTAATTGCTATTCAACTCGATAATTATTTTTTAAATAAATAAGGTTTGTTGTGAACCACACATATGGATTGTCGCTAGCCAAATGCCATATGAGAAATGAGGGTCAAGGTAATGGAAAAAAGTGACCAAATTATCTGATGTATACAGAACATTGCCTAATAAATTTTGCATATCAACCGCAAGAATGTATGAAATTTATATGATAATGTATGTCCTTGTAGTGAAGATACACTTTACAGTAAATTTGAAATTGTAAAATATCATTCCCAATTTTATGTCTATGTAAAAAAATGCAGCATGTCTAAAAGAATACGTAGAACTCAATCTTATATTTGCTGATCAACAAGTACTTCACATTATTTTTCGCATTCAGTATTAATATGCCAAGCTAATTTTTTTCTATAAAGTTACACGCGTAAGTGAAGAAACGTATGATTTCTACGCAGTCATAGAAATGCACTTATTGAAAGAGGTCTTAAAACCAAGAAGATGTAATTAAAACAAAGAAAAAGGCGCTACAAGTTTTCAAATATTTCATGGAAAACAATATTTTCGGTACAACCAACTTCCTCTGCACCTTGCTAGTTGATAAGCATTATAAGACCTTAGTGTGATGGTGTTCTGGATATAGTGACATAGAGTTGGCTATGGGAAAACACCCATCGTGGCAAATATGCACCAACATGATGCAAAGTTTGTCCTTGGCTTTTATTAATTGTCATTTCAAAGCAAACTTTTATCAAGAACTGCAAACGTCGGAGGATAAAAGACCATTTCGTATTTGACGATGTATGGATAATTCTAGGAATTAAAACCTTATTTCCAACATTAGTACCAGTGATAATTTCAGCTTCAACTACGTTTGATGCTAGCTGGGTGACGATCAAGTGCATGCTATTACAAAGACCTATATTAGGTTTAAATTACGAAGAAGCATTATCAGAATACCTAATTTGAGGTTGAGTTTATGGTTAGGAATGTATGAAGGGTGCAAAGTGTTTAAAAATTCATTTGGAAACAATATATGTTGATCCTCGATGCTTTTAGAAGCAGGGCTTATTGTGTCTGCACTAAGGTAGTAGTTAAAGATCCAAATAGAGATGATGTTATATAAATATTAACTTCTTCAACACAGCCATTCGTTAGAACCAAAATGCATCGAGTATGTAAATAATTTGGTTCATTCAAACGTTTTTGCAAGTCGGGGTAGTTACTATCTACGATCCCTGCAATTGGATGAGACGTTTGTTCAATTAGCAAATATGGTGGTATTTTTATCCATGTTGGCTTAGCACTTTATTGCAATGCAGTGGCATGTACTTTTCCATCACCTACGTCTAGCACTAACTTGGTGAAATTTTCTAGCTTCCTTATTTCGGAAGGTGTACCATCAGTCGACGTTAGATGCATGTTAATGTTCAGTTTAAAAACTTGGCATTTAGACCATAATTGAGATTTGTTTATGGAAGATTGGATGATTGCATTTCGTGATCCTTTGGGTATGACAAGAAGCACTTATCTAAAATCCCCACCTAACAAAACTGTTTTTCCACTGAATATACGTTCAGCCAAACAGTTAACACCATCGTCCATCAAGTCCCCAAGTGTTCGATCGGAAGCTTCCAATGAAATTCGATGAACCATAGGAGCCTCATCCCAAATAATCAAATCCATTCGTACTATAAGTTACGCAATGTTTGATTGCTTGGAATGCCACATGTTGTATCTTCTCCTACATCAATTGGTGTTTTAAACCGAGAATGGGCTGTTCTACCATCTGGAAGTAGTAAAGATGCTATACCGAATGATGTAACCACCAGAACAATTTTACTTTTTGACCGCGTCGTTGTTATTAACATCTTCCAAAGAAATGTTTTTCCTATGATCCCACTGCCGTAGATAAAGAAAAAACCTCCTACGTTATCATTCACTGACGCAGATACAACATCGAAATACTCTTCTGCTCGATGTTTAGTTGGTACAACTGTGTGCAGGCTTCCTATTCCAAAGCAACACAATCGTAGATTAGTTCTTAGTCTATTAGTTTATTGTGGTAAGGCCGTTGCAACGAGAAGTTTGGAGTTGGCATACGAGGAAAGTCGGCTAAAGAACGACTATTTACATTAAGTATATTTTCAAGCTCTATCAGGCAGTAGTTCTTTATTTCCTCTTCCGTTAGCAACAAAGCCGTGTTGTTCCAATGCGTCATTGATGCCATTGTATGTCATCTGACAACATTGCCCAATTTTTATTCTAGAGCTAAAATGGATTAGAAATTTCACAAAATAGTAGCATTGTCGCAAACATTTGACATAAGCTTTTATAGAGGACCAATTTCCTGATTCAAAGAGAACATCATTCCATTTATTATTATCTTCTAACAATCCTAATGCAAACACATGCAGATTGAAAATCAGAATACAACGTGCCATTTATGTTGAATATGCGCTTATATGATTTTTGTTTGATGATAATAAACATGTATATATATTCATTTAAATGTATTTGTTAATGTACTATTTTATTTTTCATAGATTAAATAAATATTTGTTGAATAAAATAAATTACACAGAATTTGAATTCAAACAGAAATTTTATTCAAACAAATATTTATTACAATTTTGAATAGTACAAATTCAAGCTCTCACTATACATATACAATTTTGATTCTAATTACATCACAATTCAATTTATATAAA
This sequence comes from Allium cepa, assembly GCA_030765085.1. Lineage (NCBI taxonomy): Eukaryota > Viridiplantae > Streptophyta > Magnoliopsida > Asparagales > Amaryllidaceae > Allium > Allium cepa. The sequence continues at coordinate 373,202,245 of CM060944.1, read as the reverse complement.
TTCCTCACTACATATCACTCACACTCGTAGTTTATCTTCAACTTCATTCCAGTTAGAATCCAGCATCTGAGCAATCTGCAAAAATATTCACTAATGCAGTAAAATTGAAAAAGAAATATTTTTGCAATATAAAATAAAATATGGATTTTGAAAATATTATTTGCCTCAGTTATTTGGGTTGTTTGTCATCATTTACATTTGAATTCATCATACACGAACAATGTGACATGCACAGTGTATCACTGTACATGCCACAAGGCCGTGCACATCGATATACACTTGATAATGCTACAGGGACAGGTGAGCACAGGTCAAACCCAAATGAAAAGCCGGGTTCAACTCACGTGCAATATAAATAAAATCACAACACGAGCACAAGGTCAAACCCGAGTTTTTAAAACTGGGTTCAACACAAGGCACAATAAAACTGAAGCATGGCAGATCATAAATGAAACAACACCAAACTGCAACAAGACCAACTACAGAAGCAAATCAGACCAGACTTTAAATGGAAGCCCAACTGAGAAGACTTGAACCAAATAAACAAATGAATCAGATGAACACAGACTTCAGCCACAAAATGTATGTGCTCAAAGCTAACAACAAAGAAACACTTCAGGACAAGGTGCAGACAATCAATACACTGCAAGTGCAACAGACACACAATGAAAATCAGTGCAACCCGAAGTCTCGACCAAAATCAATGACTCAATGCAAACAATATGAATGCACAAACTGTACAAACTGAAACTCCAGAAGAATCAGGCAGTACAAAGAATGACCACTTCAGTGATAATAAAAAATGCACCAGTGAAACCAATGCAAAACTCAAGCCTGGCCGAGAACGGATACAAGTGACTTAGGCAAATGCAAAATAATTGAACACAGCAAACTGTCACATAACCAAAGTCAAACAGAGGCATATACATATATGCACAGGAACAAAGACAGTGAGCTACATGATAATCAAAGCCACACAAGTCAACAATATCAAGTACAAGCCAGCATATCAAATATGAATCAATTCATATGAGGAATGGCCAGAGATGAAGCTCAGAGGGGCCAGAAAATCAAAGCCATAATTCACAGTGAAATCGAAAGAGATAAACAAGCTATAGTCAAAATTCACGAATGCAATGCTCAAGTGAAGTTCAGGTTAAACCAACCAGAGAAGATGAACCAAACAGTACAAGCTCAAGGAAATATGAGTGCAATGAAAATATGAAGTGAATGCAACAGAAGTATGATGAAATCTAGAAACTAAACAAGGCAGACATGATTATCCACAACAAACAAGTCAGTGCAGCAAAGAGCAACTACACAAACCTCAAAGACCAGTGATGCAAACAGTGAACCACAATATGAAATTATCCATATACAATGAAGACAGTAATTGAAGCCGAGAAACAATGTACCAAAGATCAGGTGACAAGTTCGAAGTCAAAGCAGAAGTAATCAAGTCGAAGTTAACAAAAGAAATATAAATGCAGACCAACTAAGTAATATCGTAAAATAAAAATTCAAGTGCGTATCTTTGAAATAGTCAAAGAAAATCAAAAGAGGAAAGTTTTTGCCGTATCATTCAAGGTAAATCGAACGTTTCAAAATCAAGACCGTGTGCATCAAGTAAGTCACAAATATCAGGCAATCGAGATATAGGAAAGTGACGAAGTCCATATAAATACAACCCCAAATCATCATCGGCATGTGTGGAAAATTTGAATCAAATCCAAATATAAACCCACAATCATCATCGGTAAAATCATCAATCAATCGAGTTCAAGCAAGCATTAAACCAGCAACGAAAGGGAAGAGATTACATACCACAATCTATCGAACTCGATCAACAGAGGAGCAGCTGCGAACGAGCGCAAGTGAAGCAAGCAGTCGATCGACAGAGAAGCAAAGAGCAACACACAAACCAAAGAATCGACCAAACAGGCGATCTGAGAAAAACCCTAATCTGGACGAAGAGGAATAATCAAAGAATCAAAGCCGCCATATTTTCTCAAAGAAAATAGAAAAGGAACGGGCTAGACAATAATAACAAAAGGGCCGACCTTGTTAAAGGGGATTAGGGTTTTTAAGAGTTTAATCCTTATTTTAATATAAGGGTGTTTTTATTTTTATTTTGAAATCTGTACTTTTCGAATCAAATCTTAGTAAATCACCACCTAGGATTTAGGTTGTGTCAGATTGTCTAGCTAGGATTAGTTCAGTAAGCAGGGTTTGCGAGTTTGCAAAACTCTATAGGCGGTAGCAGGGTTTGCGAGTCTGTTAGAGTGTTTGTAAGCGGGAGACTGTTTAATTCTAATAGCAATCTGGGAATGCAGCAGTAGGCAGGGGTTGCCGAAGCTGGGTAAATTTTGGGTGTGATTTACTTTTCAGCATATTTACTTCTCTGAAGTTTGTTTTTGCGTTTAGTTCGAAAAAATTTGCTACAACCCTATTCACCCCCTCCCCCTCTCTAGGGTTAATCTAGATCCTGACTCAAAGAGAACATCATTCCATTTATTATTATCTTCAAACAATCCTAATGCAAACACATGCAGATTGAAAATCAGAATACAGCGTGCCATTTATTGTTCAGATGTCTTCATAACACATTGCCCCCTTAACAACGTTCAGTAGCATTCGCAAATAGAACTGTTTTCCAGAAGTAGGATGCCCATAGTATATCCAACCTATTTTATCACCTTGTTGCCTTCTTTTCCATTGCTTCTCGGCTTTGTACCATACCCACTTTGTTGAGAAATCTACATATGCCAAAGTCCTTGCATCTGCATGTAGCATATTAGTTCTCATCCATTTTGTGAACATGGCTCGTTCAATATTTTGTCTACCAACAATTTTAGATATGGTATCATTATCGTTGAAAGTTACTATTGTTCTCCTGGGAGATGAAAAGGCAGTCTTTTTACGAAAATTTTACGATACTGCACCTCAAACTCAAATATACGCCAGCATGCTTCAGAAGCGGAAACATAGCGAGAATCGAGATATTTTTTTATCTCTTTAGCTTGATAGGGTGCTCTTTCTTTATCGTTGACATTTTATTCAATGATCACTATTGCTCTATCATATTCCTTATTGATATATTTAAAAAAATATTTTATAGACTTAGTTTTATTGCATGCCACTACATTTGTACTTAACTAATAAATCAACATTATAAGGTACAATCCATCCACTGTCAACTGTATTTTCCATTGATGTAAGAATAGAATGGCCATTTTTGCAACGCTTATAAATCGGAAAACCATCTTGGTCAAAACTTGTATCATTGGTAGAAGGCCTAGGGTTATGTTTTCCACAAACGTTACCTTCCATACAATATGCATGTTTATAAGCCAAATCACAGGGGCCAGGAACCATAAACTGTCAAACTGCATCGCAACCGATTGGATCGATGGAAGGGTTTGGCACCTCAACACTTATATTACTGTCAAATTGCAATAAAGTCTATGGTTTGTCGTTCGAATGAAGAAATAGTAAGATATGAGCATGTGGCAATCCTTTTTTTTAAGTCTATGGTGTATATAACTGTAAAGAAACACGAATTGTAAAGTTATAATTTGATAAGTAATAGAATCACTAAAATGGTGTTTTACAGGGCATATAGGTGTATGCAGGAAAGCATGAAGATCGTACCTGCTTTAGCTCGTCCAAATTGTCCATTTTCGTACACATCTTTGATAAACTGTTTGAGCGTTATGTGGAAGACACAGGCAATGATATTCGGTTGATGGTCAAGTTTTTGACCTGGAATGAATTCAAGCATATTTGAGTTCAGGCCACTTTGCATTACAGGTAATGTTTATAAACAAATCCGTACATCCACCCCATTGACAAATAGCCACGGCATCTTGATAATTTTGAACCATGTATCTAGTACCTCCAGTGAAACTGGAAGGTAAGATTGTATGTTTACCAATCATTTTAGCAGATGTATCCTCCACAAGCACAACATCTTGCAATCCTTTATAAAGTTCTGATAGTATGTTAGATTGATTATTTCTAATCCACATCAACCTATCTTCATCAATGCTTGTGTATGCGTCAACAATATATTGTTGTAGCAGACGACCCCTCTTATCAAAGTTTGTCCTTCACTTTCCCTATTCTACAAGCGAAAAGCATAGTACTCACAAATTGCTACGTAAATTCTTTCACCATAAGAGGCAAACTGAGCATTACGGTATTCAATAGACGACCTATATCCATCTTCAGCATAAGGGAAAAGGATTGAATACTGCATTTCCATGAAGCATGGATGTTTCTCATTTATACGACGCAGGATGCTTGTTTTCTCTTCTAAGATGATATCTCTATGTTCATTTAATTGATAGTCACAACCAACTATTAAAGCGGCAATCTCGAAAGAAGTAGGTAAGTTATACAACCTCCCATCATTGTTCCTTCCAGCAAGAATTCAAATGCTAACATCATGTAAATCAGCTACTTTCAATCGATCTCTTGCCATTCTAAAAACCTTTGTCAGTTCATTTGTTTCATCAAACATACGTATTAGTTTATCTATCAATGTTGGATCCATATGTTTAGTTCTGTTGTTCCCATACACATGCAACCTATTGTCTCTTTCATTTTCGGTGTCATAAATGTATAATTGTGCAAATTTGGGCACACCATCAATAGGAAGAAAAGATCCAATTTTATGATGATTTTGACCATTTAATCTAAATATATAAACTTTTTTACCATCATTAAAACTATTGTCTACATGTCCACCCATTGATGTGAATGCAAACATAGAGTTATAAATTCTAATTTGTTCTCTAAAATGGAAAACTGTTCCACCTTGTGCATAATCTAACAGATTTTTCAAAAGAGGAGGGGTTTCCTTTAATGAAGGCAAGCAAAATTTTCCAACCTAACAACAAATGGAGTACTTGCAGAGCTAGGGATATCATCCTTACGGTTTATCTCCGCACACCAAATGATGGAACAACAATAACTGCAAGTGTTCAAGGGGGGTCCGAAATTCCATGATTTAAAGATACGACCTAAAGCATTTTTAGCAGGGGCACAATTTTTTTGTTAACATGAGAAAGTAATATGATAATCAAAACAAAGGCATAGGAAAACCAACATTGATGTATATTATCTTAAGCTAGGTCGGGATTGGCATGGAAAACATTAGTCAATGGACTGCAAAACCGAAGATCATAGCTGGATATTTCGTTATCTATTAAATTTTCTATGCCTCCATCCCCTCTCTGAGATGGTACAGGAGAGCATAAAGGGAGACTACACCCTATAGTTAAAAGCATGAAACTCGGTTGTGGAAGGGAAGGAAAAAAAATGGGAATAGGAGTACTGAAAAATTAAGTTACCATTGCGTAAATTTAAAGATGTATAGATATTCTTCGACCGCAGCACATGAACTCAAATGCATCGTTTCTTCCATTTACCTACACGTACATAGCAAGTGACTAAATTATGTAACAAAACATGACCTAAAGGAGACAACACTAGTTAGCAGCTAGCACAACACCTATATCCTGAAGAAGGCACACAGGCGCGAAGAACATGCAAGTGTATTTGTCGATTGTTCATTCAAACTATTACTAGTAGGAAGTGTGTTTGTTTGTGCCACAGGACATGCACCTGCAAAGTGAAGTACTGAAATGGTTTCTTCTTGGTGAAATAAAGGAACATTAGATAGTGGATAGAGCATGGTGTTCAGACATATCGACTGCAGCTATGCAGTAAAGGGTATTGGGTTCACTAAAGAAACAGAGAGCCCTGAAAATTGTAAAATGGTTAGGATACGATAAAATGATTTTTAATATGGTTGATCGTAATATGAACTAAAGGAATAACCTAACATTCAGATGCGTCTTCAGTTAATTATGTTTAAATTATATGCATCGAATCCTATGTTGGTGATTAAACGGGAGTGGAAATACAGTGCGGAGGTAATACATAGATAATACTTTGACATAGTGCAGCACGCTTTATGCAAGCAACATGTGTAATGGTTTATGGTTACATGAACCAAAAGTGTGTTGGGAATGTCAAAAATATATCAATCATACCATTAACCTCCTTAACGGATGACTGGTTTGTTCGGTTTATGTGTAGTGCTATGCGAACAGAGCCAAATTGAGAAGAATTCAAGGTGGTAGGAGGAGGAGGGAGTGACAAATGTAAACACGATGATGAAGAAAGATTTGCCACACCATTCAAAGTATGAAGATGTTTCCTCCATTGAGATGCATAGGGACAAAATTGAGGGTTGGTAAAAGTAAATTCCTTTAGGCTGGTTGCTAACGAGTTTGCAGTGGACTTCCTGTATCTTCTTTTCACCATTGGAGGAATAAGGACCGTGTTCGAGTTACCAACAAGCTAGTGAAAGCAAGAATTAAGAGAGGTTGTTACATAACCTGTGCCCATAATACATCATATAGCAATATAGGAGAGAGTACTTACATCAGGCATAAATGAAGCTATTTGGCCACTTTCTCTATTGGACAACAGTGTGGGTGGAACAGTATCGTTGTTATCTCCACCTTCAGCAGAGACTGACACACCATGGTTAATTATTGGAGTTGAGTTGTCAGAAAGGGAGGTTGCTTGTCTGGTTGATTTTCTCTTTCTTTTATTGCCATGCTGCTCCATACCCCAAGGAGTCTACCATAACGGCAGAAGATATGAATCCCTGGTTACAAAATTTGCAATATGCACTCATCCCCAAGAGGCGTAATATCCCATAAATATAGCGATACAGACACGAAAGTGTACATATCATGCTAACTTTGGCGGGAAAAACTTAATCGTTTTACTCCAACCGATCAAACAATGGATGTATGAATTTTAGTGGAAGTCATTTACTTTTTGAAATAACATGAAATATATAAGTTAAACGGTTTAAAACTTTATTTAATAAAATATGTAATACAGTTTTAAGAGATTTATTAAAAGTTTAATTTAATATAATAAATATAGATTTTTATAATTACTTTAATAAATAAAAATGTAAGAAGTTAAGTAGAGATAAATTTGTAAGTTAATCTAGTGTATAGAATTTAAATTTAAATGAGATTTTATTTAAGTTGTTTATTTGATTTTCAAAGAATAAAATTTGGAAACGTAAAAATATAATGTAATATGAGTTATTAAGAAATGCATCAAATCTAAATTGTTTAACTTCAATGGTACTTAACATTTTGCTCCTAGCCCATAAATTTCATATGTTATTGAAAATAGCAAAACTATTCCGACATTACTCAAGATACCTCAAGATTACAAACGAGGTTATGAGCAAGTGCATGCCATGTTAGTATTTACATTAAATTATGGATTTACTAACTTGCAAATTTTATCCACCACTCCAATTGCTTTTCTTGTATGGAAAATGATACGGCGAAAGAATTGATATGTGAATATGTTAAGTACGAACGCAGTGCAATTATTTCCAGCATATGTTGGTGCATCGTATGCTGCCCCTTGGAAACGAAGGCATGTCTTAAAGAAAAACAGAGTTAGAATTAGTGATGATAGTAGTAAATATTTATTTACTTTATCATTGACAATATACATATTGACGTGGAAAATATCTTTAAATTACATATTTTAGCGGACAGTCTAAAGGAATTCATCATCAACAAAAAGCAAATGCGCAACTCTGATTTAGGGATGGAGAATAAGTTGAAATTTTGAAACATAAAATGATATCCCAAAATATGCTTTATGTTGTTCAACAGCATATAGATGACATTAATATGAATAATTTTGAAATGAAATGATTTTTTCATCTATTAAAAGGTAATGCTCATGGGTAGAAAAAAATCAACATGAGTATATTCAGAATTCAATGTACAAACTAATAGTAGTGATGTATATTTAAATTCCGTTTTACAGTTAAAGCATTAGAGTTACGATGTAAAAGTGGAAAGATAAATCTTTCCTAATCTTAAAGGGAAACGGGAGGACAAAATTAGTTCAAAAAAATAGAAACTTTCTATTCACAATTTCGAACCTTCAGTAAAGAACATCAATAGCGATAGACGCACCTTCATTGTATCTCTTTCAATCAAACTACCTTTTATATGATTCATTTTCTTTATTTAGTTAAAAAAATAGAGGAATATTATTTATCAAAAAATCAACCTGAATCACTGACATAATACTAACTCATATGTCGATATGAAGGGGAACTGTTGGTAGATACCGTTGGATTTAACGTTAAAAATAATGATTTATGGAAAAAGGAGAAATGAAAATTAGTAAATAAAAAGATACTCACCTAACACATCTGAATTGTAAAGAAATGATTGATTCTCTAATTAACTCCTTTTTGATCTATATCAATGGCTTTGGTTATTGATTTTCATCATCAGAGACACTCCCCTGAATATACTTTATACTAAATTTTGAATGAACAGCCAAATTCCTATGTTAACCTGCATCAAACCCATAGATTTAGTGGTGAAACTTATCCCCCGACAGCACTCATATCACAAAGCAAAGCAACATGGCACTTTTAACAAAAAAGCGATGATCACATGGTTAGGGCGGTTGTGTGTTAGATTGGAAATATGGTAGGTATGAATATTTTATGTTTTCACGCAGTAACATATGTGACGCCCCACCTCTATACCCACGCTAGCCAAGGACACTACATAGTAATACCGTCAACTAACACGGAGAATAAGGCTGGTTGGGAGCGACCATCTATAGCCTTGCTCTAACTATCTATTGAATACATCAACAATAAACATACCAAGCAGGTCGACATACTCAATGAATACTCAAAACAAAACCATAGGTGGTTGAAGGATCTATCAGAACAGAATATAACAACTTAAATGTAATATACATCACAGAGCAGTAAATCATCATATACACATATACTGAATACATAACAGAGTTTACAAAACAATACAAGTCAAGTGGTATAGCAGACCACAATATACAGACGAGTCAATAGAATATCAGAATTACTACAAAATGGGACTACGCAAAAAGCTATAACAAAAGGAAGCTAGCGGAGTAGTCCATGCGGAAGCAAAATAGGCTAAGTCCAAATGTACCTAACCTGAAACATCTCGGTCTGACCCGAGTATAAAATACACGGGTCAGTCTAGCTAAACAAATCAGTTAGATAAACTGAACAACAATAAACCTGCAAGGTTACAAAGTATAACAAATATCTCTAAAGGAGATAACACAATCATCTAACAAAAGATGAATCATATAGAACAAGCCTCATATCATCGGCAACATATAGAAACAAAGGATATTCTTATCCCAAAGCAAGCCATAAGGCAATAACAAATACCAATAAGGTACACAAGTTCCGCAAGGTAAACGCTACACATCATGCGGCTCATAATGACCAACACCGAAGGGCGGTACCTAGGGAATATACATATGAATGAAACATCAGAAAATTTGCTCGAGCTCAGTACTGTACAAACAAGGATCCATGAGCCCGAAGACTCCAAACCCAATATCACCCATGCGGCTCATAACGACCAACATCGGAAGCGATACTAAAGGGCAACCCAATATCACCCATGCGGCTCATAACGACCAACATCGGAAGCGATACTATAGGGCAACAAACCCGAAGGCACATACCCGAAGGCAACAAACCGTAGTGGTGAAGGTCAGAGACCCAGTACTGGACACCACTAACTGGCGGAATGTGTCACAACTCTCGAAAAAGAATCCGAAAAGTGTTAACGTATGTCCCATAACCACTCGTTCGCACTAAACGATTTACTATCCGTCAGCCACTTTCACACTCAAAGCAGTACAAAGTTCACCTCATCTCATCGGTAAACCAGACAAAAAGGTCAAAATAATCAATCGAATAGGTCGGGGACAAATCGGAAAGATAAACGCAGGGATTCATGGTCCGTGTTTTACCTAACCATTTAATCTTCCTTCCACTTCGCTCGAAGTGCGAAATTGTGTGTGCATTATAAATAGAATTTAAGAATTGGAGAAGGAAACTTTTAATACGATTTAGAGGGATTATTTATGAAAACCCGTGAATGAAGTCAAAAATAAGTTATCAAAGCCAAAGATGCAATGACAACCACTAAAAAGCAACTTGAATCAATAAAATTTGGAAAACAAATCAAAATATGCAAAAATAGGCAAAACAGCAAAATAGGAGCAGGTCGGTCGACCGGTTGCAGGGCTCGGTCGGCTGGCCAGATGCAGGAAATAGAACATGGCTCGGGGTAGCAGGTCGGTCGACCGGTTGCAGGGCTCGGTCGGCCGAACCTGATGAATTTGCAATTCCTGCCCTATATCAATGAAGTGCAAATTCTTCCAAACCGCGACCGTTCGAGCAATGGACCTAAGGAGCTTTAGCCAATAGATACCCCAGCTCCATTAGCTCTCCGATTCGCAACCAAAAACATATTCAAACATCAAAGTTAGGACCTTTAAAGAATTGAACCCAAACACTAAAAATTTGGATATTCACCAATTCAATCCAAACCAAAAGCAAGTGCATATGAACAAGGTGTTAGGAATTCATACCCAACATTAATGAAATCAAGAGAAGTAGATGTGAGTTCAAAACTCACCTTTTTCCAAAAACAAAGAAGATGAAGAAGAAGCTTAATAACAAGGCGAAGACCAACCAAACACTACTTCAACCCAACAAGCTTCAATCTAAGAATAAAACACATATTTCCCAATTTAGGTTTAGGAAATTTTCTGAAATTGAAGAAGAAAGAGTTGGAGAAGATGAAGAAGAGCTTACCTATGGCTTCTCTTTGATTTTGGAGCAAGAATTTGGAGTTTGCAAATGGAACTAGGGCTTGGAGTTTCTATTTCTCTTTCCCTTCCACCATTTCAGTTTTAGCTTAAGAAATGAGAATGAAATGAAGATGAATGAAGAGAAGTGGCTAAGCTAGAGTATTAGTTAAGCTAGTGGGCTGAACCCAAACCCAAAACCCAACAGAAAAAGGGTCAAAATTTCACAAACTCCAAACATATCAAAGATTATACTCAAAAAGATCGCAAACGGCATTTTGGAACCAATGGAGGTAGTTTCGAGCTCCAATTCGGCCGTTTGTAAAAATTAGCTTTTCAGACCCCAAAAATCCGACTAACGACGCTATATTTAAATAAAACATTTAAATATATAATCGTTAAATATGCGGGTTGTTACAGATCTCCCCTCCTTACAAAATTGCATCCCCGCAATTCCTGGAGACGATATTTGTAACAACTACATACATACAATCAATCAAAAGAAAAGAAAATAAGCTTGAGATGAAAAGACATACTCACCGTTCTCAAGCTAAGAAAGAAAACCCGGATAAGATCGCTCAATAAACTCTCTGGTTTCCCAAGTACAGTCATTGGGATTAGCGGACCATTGAACTTTAACGAGCGTCACGTCCTTGTTTCGAAGGTGTCGCAACTCCATGTCAAGTACGCGAATAGGTTGATGTACAATAGATAAGTCCGGTGAGATCTCAAGCTCTTGCAAATCAGGAGAAGTAATAACAGAATCCGACTCCCGAAGACACTTCCGAAGTTGCGAGACGTGGAACACGTCATGAATACCAGATAAATGAGCAGGAAGTGAAACTCTATAAGCCACAGGGCCAATACGTTTAGTAATAGAAAATGGTCCTATAAAGCGAGGAGCCAATTTCCCAGTCGTACTGAAACGCATAACCCCCTTCAAAGGAGAAACACGAATAAAAACAAGATCACCGATCGAGAACTCGAGAGGCTTCCTACGGTTGTCCGCGTAGGATTTCTGGCGACTCTGTGCCTCTTTCATTCTCAATCGAATAAGATCAATCTTCTCGGAAGAATGACGAACAAAATCCAGGCCAAGAATAAGCTTCTCCCCGGATTCTAACCAACAAGAAGGTGATCGACATGGCCTTCCGTATAAGGCTTCGAAAGGAGCCATACCGATACTAGATTGAAAACTATTGTTGTAGGAAAACTCTACAAGAGGTAGGTGATCCTCCTAACTACCACCGAAATAAAAAATACAAATACGGAGAAGATCTTCCAAAATACGATTCACCCGTTCAGTCTGTCCGTCAGACTGCAGATGATAAGCTGCAGAAAAATTAAGCTTTGTTCCCAAAGCTTGCTGAAGACTCTTCCAAAAATGACTCGTGAATAAAGGATCACGATCACTTACAATAGAACTAGGAACACCGTGAAGTCTCACGATTTCCTTGACATACAACTTAGCCAAATGCGAAGCAGTTCTATTAGACTTAATAGGAACAAAATGAGCAGACTTAGTGAGGCGATCAACAATAACCCAAATACTAGAATGGCCTGATCTCGAGCGAGGTAGGCCGTCAATGAAATCCATAGAAATCTGATCCCATTTCCACAATGGAATCTCAAGAGGCTGAAAAAGACCAGAAGGACGCTGATGTTCGGCCTTAAAACGCTGACAAGTTATGCAATTACTCACATAACTCGCCACATCGCGCTTCATGCCTTCCCAATAATAAAGACGATGCATATCGGCATACATCTTGCTACTACCGGGATGAATAGTATACTTAGAACGATGACAGTCATCAAGAATGTCATGCCTAAGTGCAAGATCAGAAGGCACAAAAAGACGGTTCTTCTTACGAAGACACCCATGAGAATCAATGCTAAAATCCCGCAACGCCTCATCACAAGATCCAGACTCACAAAGCTGAATAAGATGCAACAAATCAGGATCACGCCGTTGGGCATCGGCAATACGATCCAATAAAATAGGTCGAGCTCCCAAACTAAATAATAGAATAGGAGAATCAAAAGATGAACCTCGATCACGAATTTCACAAAAAGATAGAGTCTCAAGAACATTCCATTCGGTAAGCATCATAGAAATAACAGCCGAATGTTTGCGACTAAGCGCATCAGCAACACGATTACCCTTACCAGGGGTATACTGGATATCAAAGTCATAAGAAGCAAGAAACTCGAGCCAACGTTATTGTCTTATATTGAGTTCCTTCTAAGTGAACAAATACTTCAAAGATTTATGATCGGTATAGAGAATGAAGCGCTCGCCCAACAAATAGTGTCGCCAAATCTTCAAGGCAAAGACAATGGCGGCAAGCTCAAGATCATGAGTGGCATAGCGGACTTCATTCGGACGCAGTTGCCTAGAAGCATAAGCAACTACCCGATCCTTCTGCATAAGAACAACACCGAGACCACTACCACAAGCATCAGTGTAGACAATAAGATCATGATTCTTCTCGGGAACCATAAGAATAGGAGCATTAGTGAGAAGTTCCTTCAATGTCAGAAAGGAAGCTTCACACTTGTCGGACCAAATAAAACGAATGCCTTTCCGAGTAAGGCAAGTAAGAGGAAGCAAAACACGGGAAAATCCTTAATGAACCGACGGTAATAACCCTCCAATCCAAAGAAACTACGAATGTCATGAACATTCTCAGGCCTCTTCCAATTCTGGATGGCTTCGATCTTTGAGGGATCGACAGAAATGCCATCGGAAGATACAACATGGCCTAAGAACTTAACCTTATTCTCCCAAAAGTGGCACTTGGAGAATTTGGCTCTAAGCTGATGATGACAGAGAGTACTCAAGACAATTCTCAAGTGATTAGCATGCTCGGCTTCAGACTTAGAATAAATAAGGATATCATCAATGAAGACAAGGACGAACTTATCGAGATATTCCCGAAATACTCGATTCATGAGATCAACAAAGAAAGCAGGAGCGTTCGTCAAACCGAACGGCATAACGAGCCACTCGAAAGAACCATATCGAGTGCTGAAAGCTGTAAGAGGTATGCTATCCTCCGCGACTCGTAATTGATGAAAACCTGTGGCAAGGTCAAGCTGAGAAAAGACCTTAGCACCACTCAATAGATCGAACATATCATCGATCCTAGGCAATGGATACCTATTCCTAATGGTCAACTCGTTAAGCTTGCGATAGTCAATGCAAAGCCTAAGAGTTCCATCGGACTTCTTCACAAACACAACCGCGGATCCCCACGGAGAAAAACTGGACTGAATCAACTGCTTGGACTCAAGCTCTAAAAGCTGCTTCTTGAGTTCCTCATTTTTCTTTGTAGACATCCTCGTGGGAGGACGACTAATTGGCTGCGCGCCTGGAATGAGATCAATGCGGAACTCAATTGCCCGCTTGGGTGGCAAACCCGATACAGGCTCAAAAACATCAGAAAAGTCACAAGCAATAGGAATATGAGATATATCGTCATCATCTCGCGAATCAAGAGAATATAAAGCCATCTCGGAATTATCCACATCCCGAAGAACAAGAGATAGCTGAGTAGGTGAATCCGGATGTCGAAGATATATATTCTCTCCGAACAAATAATCCTGGCATCATATCTCACTAGCCAGTCCAAACCCAAAATCATATCAAATCCCAGACAAGAAATAACGTGCAGATTCACACGAAAAGAAAAACCACGTAAAACAATCTCAACATCATCACAAAGTAAACTAAGGGTCGCAGATCCCCCAATAGGATTCGCAATCCTTAAAGAAGTAACCATACAAGAAACATCCAAAGATAAATCATCAACGAGCTTCTTCGATACGAAAGAATGTGAAGCACCCGTATCGAAAAGAACTCGAATACTATGATCATGAAATAAAATAGAACCTTCCAAAATAGATGGAGATATACCCTTGGGTTGAGAAGGACCTTTTGAAGCCTTGGTAGCATAAAGATTGCTAGACTTGGCACCAGCCGGAACAGTAGGACAAGCTGAAACATGATGACCTTCCATCTTGCAATAACGGCAGAAGAGAGGCTTAGGACAAGCTCGAATAACATGATCCGGAGAATCACAATTGAAACACTTTCGAACAAAAGGTGTTCCGGAAGACTGAAGCTGAGAGCTAGGACCACCGGTCTTCTTTTTCTTAGAAGGAAAAGGCCTGGACTTCTGAATTGGAAATGGCCTCTTGTTGAGGTTTTTGGAAACCTCAACATCAACATCACTATCACACTCCTTCTCGACGGTCTCGAGGTGAAGTGCCGAATCAACCAACTCCTCAAAAGAGAGCTTAAGTTGGAGCAACAAGGACTTCTTAAGATATTTCTTAAGACCAGAAACAAACTTCAAATTCTTCTTATAAGAAGTACTGATGAATTCAAGACCATACTTAGATAAAGCCTCGAATGATGCAACATACTCAGAAACAGAAGATTTCCCTTGCTTCAACTCAAGGAAGCGACGGGTCAATAAAACTTTTTCAGATTCAGGAACGAACTTGAGTTCAAATCGCTCCCGAAACTGAGTCCAAGAAAGAGTAGACTCATCAATTTCGGCTATAAGAAGCTCATACCAATCAAGAGCACGCTCTTGTAATAAGCTAGAAGTTATAAGAACTCTATCATGGTCAGAAAGATCCATATGAGAGAAGATACGCTCGCATGTCCGAAACCAAGCTTGGACTTCAAGAACGGATTCAGAGCCTTTAAACGGCTATCCTCCAAGATGAGAAAAATCACTGCACTGACGTGCAAAGGCAGACTTGCGAGGTGGAGACACTCGAGGAGGAACTGGAGGCTGAGTGCTCCTAAACAATTCCAAAAACTGATTGGCAGACATATAAACGCCATCCGGATGTGTGCCACTGGATTGCCCAGCATCCGAACGTCGTCCCCTGCCTCTTCCAGCCATACGCTGAGAGTAAGATAAGAAAAAGATTATTCACAAGGTAGATTCTACAATATGGGATACTACGGAATAAAAATGCATTCCTAGACATATTCCCAAATTCTATCTAACCCTTGATGGAATAAAGAAACACGACGATTCAAAGATTTGTATCACTTGTACACTTTGATGTACCGTAATATGTGCTCTATTATGTGTTTATCATATTTTGTTCTGAAACCAGGCTCTGATACCACGCTGTGACGCCCCATCTCTATACCCACGCTAGCCAAGGACACTATTTAGTAATGCCGTCAACTAACATGGAGAATAAGGCTGGTTGGGAGCGACCATCTATAGCCTTGCTCTAACTATCTATTGAATACATCGACAATAAACATACCAAGCAGGTCGACATACTCAATGAATACTCAAAACAAAACCATAGGTGGTTGAAGGATCTATCAAAACAGAATATAAAAACTCAAATGTAATATACTTCACAGAATAGTAAATCATCATATACACATATACTGAATACATAACAGAGTTTACAAAACAATACAAGTCAAGTGGTATAGCAGACCACAATATACAGACGAGTCAATAGAATACATATCAGAGTTACTACAAAATGGGACTACGCAAAAAGCTATAACAAAAAGAAGCTAGCGGAGTAGTCCATGCGGAAGCAAAATAGGCTAAGTCCAAATGTACCTAACCTGAAACATCTCGGTCTGACCCGAGTATAAAATACACGGGTCAGTCTAGCTAAAAAAATCAGTTAGATAAACTGAACAACAATAAACCTGCAAGGTTACAAAGTATAACAAATATCTCTAAAGGAGATAACACAATCATCTAACAAAAGATGAATCATATAGAACAAGCCTCATACCATCGGCAACATATAGAAACAAAGGATAAGAATATCCCAAAGCAAGCCATAAGGCAATAACAAATACCAATAAGGTACACAAGTTCCGCAAGGTAAACGCTACGCATCATGCGGCTCATAATGACCAACACCGAAGGGCGGTACCTAGGGAATATACATATGAATGAAACATCAGAAAATTTGCTCGAGCTCAGTACTGTACAAACAAGGATCCATGAGCCCGAAGACTCCAAACCCAATATCACCCATGCGGCTCATAACGACCAACATCGGAAGCGATACTAAAGGGCAACCCAATATCACCCATGCAGCTCATAACGACCAACATCGGAAGCGGTACTATTGGGCAACAAACCCGAAGGCACATACCCGAAGGCAACAAACCGTAGTGGTGAAAGTCAGAGACCCAGTACTGGACACCACTAACTGGCGGAATGTGTCACAACTCTCGAAAAGGAATCTGAAAAGTGTTAACGTATGTCCCATAACCACTCGTTCGCACTAAACGATTTACTATCCGTCAGCCACTTTCACACTCAAAGCAGTACAAAGTTCACCTCATCTCATCGGTAAACCAGACACAAAGGTCAAAACAATCAATCGAATAGGTCGGGGACTAATCGGAAAGATAAACGCAGGGATCGTGTTTTACCTAACCATTTAATCTTCCTTCCACTTCGCTCGAAGTGCGAAATTGTATGTGCATTATAAATAGAATTTAAGAATTGGAGAAGGAAACTTTTAATACGATTTAGAGGGATTATTTATGAAAACCCGTGAATGAAGTCAAAAATAAGTTACCAAAGCCAAAGATGCAATGACAACCACTAAAAAGCAACTTGAATCAATAAAATTTGGAAAACAAATCAGAATATGCAAAAATAGGCAAAACAGCAAAATAGGAGCAGGTCGGTCGACCGGTTGCAGGGCTCGGTCGGCTGGCCAGATGCAGGAAATAGAACATGGCTCGGGGTAGCAGGTCGGTCGACCGGTTGCAGGGCTCGGTCAGCCGAACCTGATGAATTTGCAATTCCTGCCCTATATCAATGAAGTGCAAATTCTTCCAAACCGCGACCGTTCGAGCAATGGACCTAAGGAGCTTTAGCCAATACATACCCCAGCTCCATTAGCTCTCCGATTCGCAACCAAAAACATATTCAAACATCAAAGTTAGGATCTTTAAAGAATTGAACCCAAACATTAAAAATTTGGATTTTCACCAATTCAATCCAAACGAAAAGCAAGTGCATATGAACAAGGTGTTCGGAATTCATACCCAACATTAAGGAAATCAAGAGAAGTAGATGTGAGTTCAAAACTCACCTTTTTCCAAAAACAAAGAAGATGAAGAAGAAGCTTAATAACAAGGAGAAGACCAACCAAACACTACTTCAACCCAACAAGCTTCAATCTAAGAATAAAACACATATTTCCCAATTTAGGTTTAGGAAATTTTCTGAAATTGAAGAAGAAAGAGTTGGAGAGGATGAAGAAGAGCTTACCTATGGCTTCTCTTTGATTTTGGAGCAAGAATTTGGAGTTTGCAAATGGAACTAGGGCTTGGAGTTTCTATTTCTCTTTCCCTTACACCATTTCAGTTTTAACTTAAGAAATGAGAATGAAATGAAGATGAATGAAGAGAAGTGGCTAAGCTAGAGTATTAGTTAAGCTAGTGGGCTGAACCCAAACCCAAAACCCAATAGAAAAAGGGTCAAAATTTCACAAACTCCAAACATATCAAAGATTATACTCAAAAAGATCGCAAACGCCATTTTGGAACCAATGGAGGTAGTTTCGAGCTCCAATTCGGCCGTTTGTAAAAAGTAGCTTTTCGGACCCCAAAAATCCGACTAACGACGCTATATTTAAATATATAATCGTTAAATATGCGGGTTGTTACAACATATATGTAAGCAAACCAATTTGCAAATCTCCAAAATAATGTTATACAATCTTGCATAACAATTATCAAAATATTTAAGAATAATACTGAATGGAATTTGATTTGAATTTGGGGGCGAAATGTTATTTTTCAAGTTTATTCAGTTAGGAAAACTAAATTTAAGTTTATTTGACTATTGCAATCCTTTTTAGTATACAGATTTGAAAACGAATCTGTATAGAAATATTTTTTACTCCAAGGTTAAGGCATGTATATGATCCAATACATTGACAAACACATGAATTTCAATTAAACAATATTATATACCATATTCACAGTCATGTACTTCAATATGACACATATCATAAAATCATATATGTCCGAGCATACATGTCAGTGCACCAACAACAACCTATGTCCTTTACCGAGGCAACGACCATAATAATTATGCTCCATCAAGAAAAATAGATGTATTAATTAAAAATCTCAGCCTATCACTCCATTTCAGAATACCCAATCTCAGCATGCAGTTCATGTACAACACCCACCTTAAGCTGCTCGACAACAAATGTCATCCCATTCAACCACATTCGTACAGCCCAAATCGATATCCAGTTAGCCTATGGTTCTTCGATGCCTGCACTCACTCTTGGCCACGTAGAAGATGCGTCTGCTCACCCTTCTAACAGCCAGCCTCTTGTGCGGTTTCAGCACCTGCACATGCTTTATTCAACGTCAATGCATGTTCTGGTTGTGCACCGTCACGGTTCCAATTTGCCTTATTCTTACGGCTTCTAGGCCTTCATTCCTTCATGCACAACTCACTTCAATATGCCTATCAAATCTCAATTATGGCCTAGTATGCAAAGCTAGTGGTGCAGGAACATCCCAGCATATAAACTACCTCAACTGGAATGGTTCTAGCTCATCCAATTCAGTAGCAGACTGTGCAATTTGTTTCAGTAACCATGTTAGGAGCATCACTTTATTTTATCTCCATGCTCCAACACTTGCATTTTTATAATAAGTGCAGTCCAACAGCACATCCAATAAGCCATATCAACTGAACAATAATATATATGAATGTTTTGCAAAATCTAGTGCACAATCAACTATTCGAGAATTGCAGCCCAGTGTCACCATTATAGCGGCAATACATCTGTAATTTAGTTCCATAAGCAATTCATACTCATGCTTAATCCCTATCCATGTACATATAAAGTCTGTAGATTAAATCTCCCCGTATAACATGAGCAGGGCCGGCCTGGGGGGAAGCCCACCAAGCCCATGGGCTGGGGCAACCCCCCAGGCCTAGGGCAAAAAAAATACAGTTCAACAGCAAAAAAAAAAAATAGATGCAGCCCAAGGAATTGGGCCTGCTCAGCCTCCACTTTGCTGTTCCTCTTTGAACATAAACTCACGTTTCTTTCTCTTCAAACAGAGACTCGTTCAAATTAGGGTTATTTGTCACAAAAAAAAGCAAGCACAAGCGATCGACCGACGCTAGCCTTCAAGCTCCACTGATTGCTGCTCCTAAGCTCCAGAACTCCGACGCCAGCCTCCAGCCAGCGCAGCATGCTCCATCTCCCCTTGCAAAGCAGCAGCAACTGTAAAGGTAACTAAAAGTCTAAAACTGATTTCTGAAATAATTTGGTTGCTTAGATACTTAGAATTGGTTGATAGTGGATAATATGACAACCATGAATTTTGATCTAGGTAGAAGTTTTGATTAGAAATTTACAAATCATGAATTTAGAATTGGTTGCTTAATGCTACATACTGCAATATGTAGGAATTATGCACATTAATATATTTTTGGAACCAATTTTTCCAAACTTCATATATATATTTTTAGATTAAAAGGAGTAACATAATTTAATTTAATTATGTTATTAGATAGTGGAAAGTATGACAAAAGACGAAGACGATAAGAAACGGGTGAGAAATAGAAAGCAAAACTCTGGTGCTTATAATAGAAGAATGAAACAACGTCAAGATGCAATATCTACATCATTAGTCGGTTCAATTTCTAAACTATTCAATGCAAAAGCACAACATTCAATTGTTTTAAGTCAAGTCGGAGAAACAAGTAAAGCTATTGATGAAAATGTTGACGATGTTATAGAAACATATAAAGATCATGAAATTCATATCAATGAAGATGTTTATGTGAATGAAATTGTTGATGAAGAAACAAACAATGATAATCGTGAAGAAGAGGTGAACGAAGAAAGTATGCTTGATTTGAATAAAGATGTTGATGTAGATCATGATCCGGGTTTATGGGGACCTATTAATGATGCTAAAAGAATAATAATAGTTCAAAGGGGCCCAATCAAAATCCTTTAAAAAAATGACAAATTTCCAAGCGTCATAAAGTTGGGGAAAAGTAGAAGTTTTTCATCTAAGCATTATATTCGTTGTTTTCCAAATGGTGAGGAACATGAAAGGAAGTGGCTTGTATATTCTAATACATTGAATAAAGTATTTTGTTTTTGTTGCAATCTATTTAAAAATAAATTAATGGCAAGCAAATTGTCGGAAGATGGAATTGATGATTGGCATAACCTTCCACATAAACTTAGAGAGCATGAAACTAATCCGGAACATAGCGAAAATGTTGTAAAGTGGGTTGATTTGCAAAAGGGACTAAACTTGAAAGCAACGGTTGATAAAAAAATGGAAGCTCAAATTGAGAAGGAGAAAGTTCGTTGGAAGATGATATTAATTCGGATAATCGAAGTTGTGAAAACACTTTGTAGGAATAGTTTGCCATTTCGTGGAAGCAATGAGAAGATATATGAAAAAAAAAATGGACTTTTTGCCAATTTATTGAGTTGCTTGCGAAATTTGATCCGATTATGCAAGATCATCTTCGTCGTATGGTAGATAAAGAAATTCAACATCATTATCTTAGTCATAAGATTCAAAATGAGATAATACTTCTATTATCGAATGAGATCAAAGTCAAAATAATGACCAAGATCTTAAAAGCAAAATATTTTTCGGTTATTCTAGATTGCACACCGGATTTAAGTCATGAAGAACAAATGTCGATTATTATAAGATGTGTGGATATTGAAGATATTAATGAAGTGAATGTAGAAGAGTTTTTTCTTGGATTTATAGTAGTTGATGATACATCGGGGCTTGGCCTTTTTAAACAACTTGAAAATGTTTTGCATGAGCTTAAACTTAACATTGATGATATAAGAGGTCAAGGTTATGACAATGGATCCAATATGAAAGGTAAGCATCAAGGTGTACAAAAAAGACTTCTTGATATAAATCCTCGAGCATTTTATATGCCATGTGGTTGTCATAGTTTAAACCATGCTTTATGTGACATGGCTAAATCTTGTGTTAAAGCGAGAAGCTTTTTTGCATTCGTACAAAAGATTTATACATTATTTTCGGATCTACTCATCGGTGGGATGTTCTTAAAAAATATGTGAAAGGTTTAACACCAAAATCATTATCCGCTACTCGATGGGAAAGTCATGTTGAAAGGGTAAGAGCTATTCGATTTCTACCATCAATGTTAAGAGATGCTTTAATTGAAATTGCAAACAGTTCTAAGGAGGATATTGTGATGGCGGAAGCTAGAGGCTTATGTGTTAACGTTTTAGAGAATTTTGAATTCTTAGTAAGCCTTTGTATTTGGTACACGTTGTTAAATAAAGTGAATCAAGTAAGCAAAGCACTTCAACATGAGGATATGAATTTAGAGGACGCAATCACTAGATTAAAACAACTTATTGATTTTTTTTCAAAGCTTTAGAGAACATGGGTTTGAAGAAATGATGAATGAAGCAAATGAACTTGCTATCGATGTTGGTATTGAACCAAAATTTGAGGTGAAAAGAGTTATTCGTAGAAAAAAACTATTAGATGAGGATATTGAAATTAGTAACGAAGAAAGTCGCTCGCTGGAAGAAATTTTTAGAGTCTCGTATTTCATTCATATCATAGACCAAGCTCTTACATCATTCAAAGATCGATTTGAACAAATTGAACTTTATGACAATATCTTTGGATTTTTGTTGAAAGCAAAGTTTATGAATCTTGGTAAAGAAGAGTTAATGGAACATTGTATTCGTTTAGAAAGTTACTTGAAATACAATGAACAATATGATATATATGGAAAAGATTTATTTCAAGATTTAAGAGCTTTGCAAACTATGTTACCTAAAGAAATAGTTAAATCGATCGAAATTCTTCACTTCATAAGTTCTTATGTAGAAGAAGGTGGTTTTCAATGTGCAAGGGTTGCTTATCGGATTTTGTTGACTATTCCGGCTACGGTTGCTTCCGCGGAGAGAAGTTTTTCTAAATTGAAATTGATTGAAAACTATCTTCGAACTAGCATGTCACAAGAACGGCTGAATGGGCTAGCAATGATTTCAATAGAAAGTGGGTTTTTAGAGAAGCTTAATTATGACAATTTGATCGAAGAATTTGCAACAAAAAATGCAAGAAGAAGCATTTTTCTTTGAACCTTTTGAAGAAAGTTGGCCGTTATTTTGTATGAAAAGTTGATGCTTAGTTTATTTATTTTTCGAATTAAATGTTGTAACCTTCCTCATGCAGTGTATTTTGAATGGAAAGTGAACATTTTGTATGCTATAATCTTGTATGTTATCTTATACTTAATATTCAAAAAAAAAATTGAATTTTTTTAGAGCAATGGGCAACAAAATATGAGTGTGGCTTGGGCAATAAATTCTTTGGGCCGGCCCTGAACATGAGTCTTCAGAACCACAATCATATTCAAACTACCCAGATAACCAAGTATCTAAGATTAAAATTCCTAATTCAAATCATTCTGCTTTATATGAGGATCGCATACAACTTTGGCAGGCATGTTATGTAGTTTTCTAGCTAGCATATGTATTAAAGCTTAAAGAGGGGGGAAAACGGACTAATCTAATAAAACTGAGTATTAAAACGTGCCTAAATCCCATCAATATCAACAACGACAAAATAGACAGAAAGCATCCAAAAAGCAAGGCGAGAAGTAAAACAGAAATTACCTTCCTTATGATGTTGATAATCGCGGTGGAAGAAACCGGGCAGAACAATCGCCTGGATACCAGAGCCCTTCAATTTTTAGCCGACGGAACGCTGATGAAGCGGAGAGCAGGCAATAAAAACCCTACTTTTTAACTTGTAGATGAAGGGAAAAGGATGAAGCAGAGAGTTGGTAGGGGAGAAATCGCGTGGAAGAATCGCCTGAAATTTAATTTTCAAAGGATGGAATAAATTTTGACATGATGGAACAACGCTTAATCAGATAGCAGGTGTGGAAAACCCTACTCGTTCTTTTTATAGCCGACGGATGAAGGAGGAATCAGAGAGATGGTAGGAGAAGCGTGAAACATAAAACACGACCATTAAATTGAAAAAAAAACCGTGCTCTTCCAATGCAACTCAGCAATAATATAATAGCATGATACCTCGCTTATCGTAACTGTAAGTATTTGCGCTTGAATGTAAGGATACAATATATTTGCAATGTAAAAACAGCTTAAACCATTTTGCTAACAAAGTCATCTTTTCATATAAATAAGAGAAAAACATTTCAAATGAGGAGAAAAGTTTCTCTTTAATTTTACATTCAGTTTTTTAGTTGTAACCAAAACTTTAGTTTCATCTCGATCATTCATACCCTTAATTTGATATGTGATTGTTTAAAATTAAATTTATTACTTTTGTATTCTATTTAATTATAATTATTTGCACTAAGAGACTATTATTTGCATTTTTATCTAAAAATGCAAATGCAAACATTTGAATTAATGTATATTGTTTATTAATTGATGCAGTCATATATATTTGCATTAGCGAGAATGCAGAATTTGACCAGTTTCTTTTATATATGCTATATGGATTTTTTCTTAAAAGATAATGAAATTTATGACGAAAATAAAGTTACAATTCTGACTTTTCTGCAAAAAAGATAATAGTATTTTATATTTAAAATTGGCACTGTCTATATGGCATAGTATATTATAGTAAATTCAAAAACGAGGACCCATATTATATTTTATGGTTAAAATGAATGCCTAATATGTTCTGAAACTTAATAAAGATGCGAGCCAAAAGTTTCCTAAAATAAAACTGAACCCCAAAACATATAGCAGCAGTTGTGTTGTAGTATGAGGCAATTCAACTTCATAGGTATGGTGACCAAAGAAAAGTTAAGAGAGGAGCAGAGGTACCGTTAAAACTAGAAGCAGCGAAGTAAAAAACAGATAGACGAAAGAGAAAGACCAAGATTTGGGTAGATGAAATCATTATACGAACTATAATAACATTTTTTTTAACGATGAGAAGGGATGGAGCATTATGCTCGAAAGGCATATTTGCTTCTAACTCTCTAACCTGCCTCAAACACAGTTGACAATGAAACTACTAGGCCAAGCAGTTATTTCATCTAAGGTATTTGTTTCACTATAAAAAGTAAGGAAGTTGAGGACACTAACATTAATTAATGTTTGGTACTTGATGACACTGACGTACATAATGAAAAGAATAACCAAGCAGTACATTGAGGAAAGACATATTTTACCGCTAAAAATGGTTTTGAAGGGTCGAAAAATGTTAATGCTTCAGACAAGAAGTTTGGCCTGTTAACGTATACTTTTGGATATGCATAGAGCCATATCTACATCTCTATCCAGAATCATTTTCGAAAGTCGGATATCCGCACCGCGGATACGGACGGATGTCGGATAATTATCATATTCTCTAACGACTGATAAATCAGGTGATATGAAAAGAAAATTTTACTTTAATATATTTTTCCAATCCCATTGATTTTTAAAGTGTTAAAAATAAAAAATATGATAATAATAGATAGTTTAGAGCAGTTAATAAGCATTAAATGCATAGAATATAAACTACTAATTTATTAAAATAATAAATATGTATCTTTTGTTGTACTAAAATACACATAAGTTAAACCATAATATTGACAAAAATTGGATGGATAATTTTCAGATGCGGATGTCTCCATGTCCGCATCTACGTCCATTTTTCCAAGTATTAGATATTTTTCTGCTTTTTTGATACAGATGCATATGGATTTCGAATATCTTGGATATCCGTTGACAGACATCTATTGTTTGGACTTGGAAACATTATTTCATGATACGCTTTTATCCTATTTTATAGGCCCCATGCTTTTTACTGCTTTTTTTACTGTCGACAAGTACCCTTTTCCCTTTTAGCACTTTTGCCTACATATATGTTTGAGAACATTCAGTCCTATTACTACGTTGACTCAATAAGGAATGTGTACTAATTTTAGTAGTTATATTTGATATTGTAATAATGTTTCTAATTCCTACCTGTAAATAGTATATTCTAATTATTTTTCAAAAAAAAAATTAATTTTCTAACTGCAGTAAAAATATTTTTTTCCATACCTATGTGAGCACGGGTTCGCACTAGTACATTTTATTGCTCAAGTAGAAAAACAAACCAACCATCAAATTAAAGTTATCCAAATTGACGGTGATATTGAGTATAAACCATTCAGAGATTTATTTCAAAAGAAAGGAATAATTCATAGAATTACATGTTCATATACATCTAAGCAGCATGGACTAGTTGAAAGGAAGCATATTATAGTAGAGTCTCGTCTTGCAATATAGGACAAACATCTCTTGGTCTAAAATTTAGGCAATCTCGGTTGGTATAGCATTGTGTTTAATTAATAGACTTCCAACCAGAGTTTCAAAAAATAAATGTCCAATTGAAGAATTATTCAATATAAATCCAAAATATCAAAATTTAAGAACTTTTGGATGCTTGTGTTTTCCTTGCTTAAGGCCTTGCAATAGTCATAAATTAAATTATAGATCAATTTCGTGTACCTTTTTAGGGTATTCAACAAACCAAAAAGGGTACAAATGTTTAGATACAAATGGAAAATATTTGTAAATAAACATGTAGTATTTATTGAGTATGTGTTTCCTTTCTCTAATAAAATACGATTCCAACATAAAAGTTTTACAATCCAAAAGGCTCAGTACCATCCATATCTTTGTATTCTACCGATTGGAATAAATAATGGGTTAAGAAGAATTAAGTTGTCTCTGATCCACAACTCACAGTGCTCGGTGAACCAAGTCGTGGACAGGTAGAGCCATCTGATCATCTTAGCCACATTGCTACATATGCAACTGGTCAGACACAAAGCAACACTCAAGAAAATAATCAAGAAGATTCAAGCATACAACAAGAGCAGACAAAAGATAACACAATAGAACAAGCACATGACAATTCATATGTTCTAACTAGACATCACATGATCATAAGAATAAAGAGTGGAATTTTTAAACCAAAAATCTACACTGCAACTGTTGCATTAGAAGAGTCAAAAACATTTATTCGAGCAGTAAAAGATTCAAATTGGAAGAAAGACATCGATAAAAAATATCATACCTTTATAAGGAATAAGACATGGAATTTGGTTTATCCACAAGGATATAAATATGTTATATGGTGCAAATGGACATACAAGTTAAAAAAAATCCAAGTGGAACAGTTGCAAAATATAAAGTAAGACTTCTGGCTAAGGAATATACTCAACAACACGATTTTGACTTTAGCGAAACCTTTTCTCCAGTTGTAAAGTCAACAACAATCAGAATTATTCTTACTATAGCACTATATAGGAACTGGAATATCAATCAACTAGATGTGAGTAATGAATTTTTAAATAGTTATTTATAGGAGGAAGTTTATATGGAGCAACCACCAGGCTATAAATAAGATAGGAAATATGTATTCAGACTTAATAAAGCCATTTATGGACTTAAGTAAGCTCCTACAGTCTAGTTTGGCAAACTGAAAACAACATTGATAATTTTAAGTTTTTAGTTTTCTAAATCAAATAATTCCCAGTTTGTTAAAATTGATAGTGTATCAACTATGCGTATTCTAATATATGTTGGTAACATGATCATTACATGTAACAATGATGTAGAAATCAACAATTTTATTCAATACTTATATATGAAATTTTCCATCAAATATCTTGAAGTAATGAATAATTTTCTACGCACAAAAGTCAAAAGAGAATCAAATTAAGAAATCTCCTTAAGCTAAAAAAAATATCACAACAATAACGATCAAAGCCAAGATGGATGGTGCAAACTCAATGCCTAAACTAATCATAATAAATCAACATCTATTAAAAAACAAGGAAAAACTGATACTTAATAATAAACAATATAGAAGCATTGTTGGTGCATTATAATTTGAAACCATAACAAGACCAGAAATTTCTTTTAATGTTAACAATGCATGTCAATTTATGTAAGATCCACAGGATGAGCACTAGAAGGTAGTTAAAGGAATGCTGAGATATCTAAAGAAACCGCAGATCATGGATTAAGCCTAAAAGCATGCAAGGGCCTTTTTTCATGGCATAATTAAAGTCAATTATCATTTTAAAAAGTATGTTTATGAATTCATTTATCTTAAATAGTTGTGGAATATCCGTTTTCGAGGTTTATTAGCTAATACCTTCAAATATTTTCACAAGAATTTGGCAAATAATCCTAGAGCTGTTGCCTCTCTACACGAGCTTGGATTTCATCATTCTCATATAATTTGATCGATCGTTTAAGTTTAAAAAAATTCCATCGATTTATTATAGTTTATTTAACTTATTATGTAATTTAAAATTCTAGGCTTCAATAATGTTACTAAAGGAGACGTCCAATTATGTGATGTTATTGCTCTACGGTGGTATAAAACTACCCATACATTTCATTTACCTTGCGGTGAGTTAGGGATTACACCGTTCGACTTTTCTATGGCCACTGGCATCGGTATAGGAGTGACAGCTTTTCCACTGATTCAATATGACGATCAGTGGCATATTCCCACACTTGTTCAGGATATTTTTTCATATGTAGACACTTCATCAAGATCTTATCAGTTTGCTACTTATATTAGTGTCAGCGCCATTACAGGTGACATGGACAACATATTGATGGAGAGTATTCCCCAAAGCACGATTTGGAGCTTACTAGATTGTTTTTTCTATACTCAATAGGGAACTTATTTTTCAGTACCTCTAGTAGTAGTTTACAGGTCACTAGTATTAAAGTCGTAGTTGGTTTCGATTTTGACTGTACTGTTGCCTACGATTGGGGTACTCCTATTTTTGCGTACCTATAAAAATGTTTGGACGCACAGTGCACCATGTTTGATTCAAAGGTTTCATTGTATGGTTTTTGGGATTTGTTACAATAATTGTATTTTGAGTATTCCAGGAACTTCCATTTCATGACAGTGACTACTGATGCGTTTAGTTTCTTTCCTATTTCATTATTTTGATATGTGAACAATAGGAGGACTAGGGAGAATGAATCCCCTCATGCATATTCGGTTGCCTCTAAACAGATTGACTTGAGGATGTACAGAGGGAAAATTATATGGCATCCATTTGATAATTTGTGCAGATAGCTAGGACGCTTAGTATGAGGAGATTTCTAATTGTATCGTATCTTACAGTGTTCAATTCATACTGGTTCCGTATAGAATTGTATATTCCCTATTATATGTTTTCACTCCATTGAAGAGTCTATGTTCTATGTGATTTATTTTATATTATGTATTATTATATCCTAGAAACACATGTGTTCATTATTTTTCCAGCAAAGGGTACATAGAATTATATGAGATTTTGAAAAATGCATCGGTATTAGTACAAAGGAATATTCATGTGTGATAGCCAGTATCACATTATTCTTCGAATCATCAGACAGTATTACCTAGTAATACTCTTCAATAGTATAGGTATAGAGGTGGGGTGTTATAATTGGTATCAAAGCATATTTCGAATAGTACATTATATATTTGAGACACGAGTCTTGGCCTTAATTGAGGCATAGAGTCCTTATCCCCATCGGTGTGTTGGGTAGTTACCCTATAGTAAGGGATGGTAGGAGTATACAATGATTACTGGGGTAATCATCCAGGGACGTATCTATGTTTTCTTACCATCTAATATTAATCTCTTCTACCTTCTGAAAGTTCTACGCTATATGAGATACAGAGTAGTTAATGAGGGTAGTGAAGGTAGAAGCTATTGCTTGACCATTAGGGTTAGGTCTTGTTGAAGAATATTAGACCTCTATATGGCTTTGAATGGAGTAATCTAATTCATTAAAAATCTGAGTGTGCAACGA
This sequence comes from Allium cepa, assembly GCA_030765085.1. Lineage (NCBI taxonomy): Eukaryota > Viridiplantae > Streptophyta > Magnoliopsida > Asparagales > Amaryllidaceae > Allium > Allium cepa. Next base: position 373,172,620 of record CM060944.1, on the reverse strand, counting down.
AAGTCGATGGATTGCATTTTACTAAAAATCTTGATTGCTTGGTTGTTTTGATTGTTGATTAATGTTTGGGTTTTATTGTGTGAATGCTTTGATTGATTGACCTTTGACGTACCAACCATTAATGTGGTAATCAGTAGGAGATATTACTCGGGTAAGTATTTCACTTAAGTCTTATTATATAGAACCTTGCAGTGATATTAGTATTAAAGTTACCGCAAAGGATATTGGGAAATTATTGCTCTTATATTGCATAATATATATATATATATATATATATATATATATATATAATATGATTGAATAAGTTGAGATAAAATTTAAATTGAAAAGCTTGCTTGTTTGTATGCATGAATGGTTGATGGGTGGTTGTTTAAATTGTTGTATATGAATTATTATTCGATTTTGTATATATAGATTATCTGCAAATATTTTCATTATAAGCAATCATATGTTGGGTTAAAAATATTTTTAGTAAAGTATATATATGCGTATATATAAGTGTAGTATTAAATGATGTTTTCATATAATTACATAATTTTTTAGGAAGCAAGTTTATTAGAATATAAATAGTTTTGGGAAGATGTTTTATTAGAAGCAAGAAATTGCTTTATAAAGATCAAGTTATTTAAAGCATACCTACAAATAAATTTTTAAAGGAGCTTTTGAAGTTAATATATTGTTAATTTGTCCTTTGAGTGCTTTAAAAATTCTGGACGATGTGCCCAATCAACGTTATCGATAGGGGTTCCTAAACAGTAGGACGAGACATTTGGACACAAAGTTTTGAAAAGTGAAGTGATACTTCAAAATGAAGTAAAATGTTTTGGGTTGTGTTAAAAATAAAGTTTTGAAATAATACTTCAAGGAAAGTTATAATGGATGTTTTGAAAAGAGAAGAATGATATGAAGAATACTTCGAAATAAATATAATGTTTTAGAAAATGATGAATTACTGTTTCTGAAGAATATAGATGATGGTTTGAGCAATGTTATAAAACATTTTGATGAGGAAAATATGTACATTATTTACTAAAATTAAATAGTATTTTATAAAGATGTTTTAGTAAATGTTTTAATATAAAAATATAGATGTATTATTTTATAAAGTAAATTGTTTTGGAAATAATAAAGATACCATCACAAATTAGATATTTTATATGATGATTGCAGCCATCGGGTATTAGTGGACGACTAAGATCGATGGCAAGGAAATGCTGATTACACAGTCATAGCTGTAGTCGTCGGCAAAGTACGCCGCTAAAATTCATGGTGAGGCATTGTTGATAAATTGTAAATGTTATAGAATTTGAAATTATATGATATATGATGTTGTAATTATATGCCTACCATGTTGTATGTTTGGTTATGACTTGGGTGAATGTTTTGAAAATGTTTATAATGTAGCGCATAGTGATATTATTTTTTTATATATTTAAGCTTTCGACTAAAATAATTTTTGGAACTAATATGGTATTTTAGAGCTTGAGCGAAGGATCTATTGTTTTGAAATTGTTTATGTAGACGAAAAGTATTTTTGTGAAGTAAAGTTTTGAAGAGAAAGGTGAAATAGTACTTAGAGAAAATATTATAAAACTAAAGGAAATATTTTTGAATGTTTTGAACAAAGTATAGATTTTGTTAATTATTTTGTTAAATTGTAGTTTTATAATAAATATATATTTCAAAGTGTAACGACCCGGAGTTTTCGATCCCGAAAATTCCAGATAGTTAGGATAAGAAGAAAGAGATAGAAGAAAAGAAGAAATAGAAACACCAACATCTCACATTCGCAGCGGCTAAAATATAATAACAAATAATAACAGTTATACAAAGGAAAAACTGTACCTATCAAATTTCACTTTAATACATCAGAGTTACAACATATATACAAACACATGACATATATAAATCAACAGGTCACAGATATATACAACAATAATACAGCGGAAACACTCCATACGTTCTTGCCATCCGGCTCGCCTCTTGAGCTCCAGATCGTTCTTAACTGAAAATCTGTAATACTCGATCTGACCCGAGCATTACATCAAAGTAACACCCGGGTCAGGCTGAAAACCAGCGTGAGCAAACCCATCAACATGGAACACTAAACATACAACTTATATAAACCCGGGGTATTTGTATAAATTTACAACTTCACAAGTTATTATTAACATCATTTATTTCACACATCAATTTCTAAGTATCAAAAACTTAGATTAAAAGGTCCAATTCAATTAGATCATTCCATTCCAGCTTATTGATTTCACATATCAATCTATAAAGAATCGAAGTGGTTTCGGGTATTTACTAATACCCGACCCCGGTCTCTTCGAACCCAATGTCATCTTATCTCAAGTTATTCAAATGAAAAATCAATTCAAACTTAAAATATATGATGTTACTTTTTATCACAGCAATTCATCATTGATAGATAACCACATTATTACTGTCTACCCAAACAAATCATATCACAAAACATTTCATATTAGAGATATCAACCAATTTAAGGCATTTCACCACAGGATTTATCACTTCCAAAATTAATTTAATTTTCTCTAATTAAATTAATTACTAACCTTTAATCCCTTGGATTACCTTTACTTATTATTAATTTAATCAATTTATTTACTCACCTTTTAATTATCCATCTTAATTAATCATCCTTGATTAATTATCCTTTAATTACAACAAGTAATTAATTCTTAATTAATTTCACAAATTAATTAGCCTTCACTCATCACATTAAATAATCCTTTAATTAATTAATAAACTTAATTATCTTAAATTAATTACATTAATTAATTATTTGATAATTCTTAATTAATGACCTTTCATTAACTATATTCATTAACCAATACTTTAATTACTTCTCTAAGTAATTAACTTCAATTACTCAATTATAATTAATCAATTCTTAATTACAAATTAATTAATTTCTAATTTCATAATTAATTTCTAAATCTTAACTTAATTAATCTTTAATTACCTGATAAATTAATCCCTAATCATTAATTAATAATCAAAAATTATCTAATTAATGTTTCTTAATTACAAATTAATTTAACCTTAATTTATTAATTAAACCTTTAATAACTTAATTAATTCAATCATAAATTAATTAACTTATTAATTTAACCATTTAATCACGGTAAATTTTTATATGAATTACAAATTATTAATTAACTTTAAGATAAAACATCATTTTCATTAATGATTTAATTATCATTTTCAAACCATATTTGAAAACATTTTAACTTTCAAATTCTATTTCAAATTAAAGATTTGAAATAAATACTAATTTAACTTTAACAAATTAAACCAGGTTAAAACTCTTTTAAAATCAAATGTTAAAGAACAATTATCATATAAAGAAATTTATATGAGTTTTTAAACCAATTTCATTTTAAATTCAAAACAATTTAAAATATACTTTAACCCTTTATAGTTGTTTAAATATTTAAATTTTACAAAACTTTCTTTAATTTCAAATTAGGATACAAAAATAGATTTGAATCCCTATTTCAAATTCTGATTTTAAACTTCGTTTAAAATCAGGTTTTCAAAATTTAAATTCCGTTTGAACTCAACAGACAGGTTTTATTAAAAACTTGTAACAAAAGCAAACTACCCGAGCAACCCAAAATTTGCTTCGAGTCCAAACTTAAATTGCTTCGAGCAAAACACAGAAATTACTCGAGAAAACTCGAGTCTTCCCACCTCTTCAACCCAGCATACATCAAAAATCAAAAATGCACGGTGCACATGCACTGTTCTCTGGTCAACTCCGACCATCCATGATGGCTTCACCATGTCGACAACCATCACCGCACCAACCCACGATCATCAGATCGTCATCATGACCTCGAAATCCAAATCGAGGCTCAAACCCAAACCTAAAAAAAACTGGAACCAACTCCTCAAAACCTGGCAATGCCTTGCCCAAGCATCTCCGACCACTAGATCGACCGAGATTTCAGCCACATCTTCGACCACACTCCATCTTCCATTTCCCAGAGTTCAGACGAACTCGATACACCATAGGCCTCGAGACGATCAAAACAACCTGACTAGTCAAAACTAGGTTTACAGACTACATAAACCAGCCACCATCTCCACCGTGCCTGGAGCACCAACCCAATATTTTTCCCAGCTACTCCGATCACTCCTCCACCTCCAGGAAGAAACACGACCTCCCAATCCATCGAGATCATCAGAATTTCCTAAATTCCCCAAAACAGTGCAACCTAGAAATGCACTTAAATTTCTAATCCAAAAATGGTGATTTAGATCTTAAAAATCATGATTAAGTTTAGGGTTTCAGTTTATGTTACTGAATTTTTAAATTTTCATATTTGAATTTTACACAAATTCAAACTTCTCTGTTCCTTTTTGGTTTCTAGAGCAATCCATATTTTATTTTAACTTCAATAAAATTTAAATCTAAATCTTAAAATCAAACAAACAAATCTTGTTTAAATCCTAGGTACTAACAGTAACTAGATCAAAATATATTGAATTCTTTTGTTTAGAATCTAATTTCAAACTAAGAACAGGCAGAAACAAGATTCAACAGCAAACATCATCTATCCATTCATATATACACAGGAAATTTCAAATATATACTCACAATTTAAACTTCATCTCGGAAAAACTAGCATGCAATCCAATTATTCAAATATCTAAGCTTTTTAAAATAATATTGCTCACCTGAAAAGATTTGTGAACAAGAGCAATTTTGTGTTTAAAAACTGCAGTTTTGATCTTCCTTTATATCTTTTTTTTTAGTTGAATGATGTTTTAGTTTGTAAGATTAGTTTCTGAAATGCTCAATTTTTGATGAACGAACTGAAATAAGAGGAATGATGTACATATATAGAGAGAAAAGGTGTTTACAGAGAAGGCTTGTAGTACAAGATTCTTTTTTTTACTTTGACGAGGCAGATTTTTTTAAAAAACTGAAATGATTTTTTTGTGGAAAATTAAATGACTTGTTTTGTGCTTGAATTGATAGCATTAAATGTAATTGTCTTGTTTCATGTTACATACTTATCCCCTTTGATTTTTGTTGTATATAGATATATTTTTTTTGTTTTTATTTTCTTGCCTTGCATATACAAAATTTACATTCATACTTGTCTGGTTTTACTTTGCTTAATATAAAATTGTTATAGTTATTTTTTTATATAATTTTAACTTATGTATTTACTTTATGTTTTCATAATGCCATAGAAGTTAACTTATATAGTTATTTCTATTTCTAACATAAATTCTTGTTTTTGTTTTTATTTTAAGCTTAACTATTAAACACTTTATTTATATTCATATACTTTCATACTTATATTTAATATTGATAAGATTAATTTTATTTTAAACACTATTATTTAGATTACATCCATATATATATTTAGATTAAATGTAAGGTAGAGCTTTTAATTAAATTGAATAAGATAGATTTTGTTGTAAATATTTTAGAAAGATTTTATTTTGAATGTTCAAATCATAGCTGTTTTTCAAAATGCATATATATGTATATAAATTAATGGTAGAGGCTAAAAATCTTATTTATTATTTATTTTGTTTTTAAAATGATGAGTTGTATTCTAATTAATTAGATTAAATGCTTAGTAAAAAATATTGCCAAAATCCCGGGTCGTCACATTCCTCCCCCCTTTGAATCTTTTCGTCCTCGAAAAGGAACGAAGCTAGAATTATTAAAATGCTTAAAATCAGATAAATTTTCTTTGATCATTTTTAAACTACTTTAAAAATCTATATAATATTACTAAAATAGTTTTTGTAAAATACTTTTATAACTCGATATTTCGACAAGTCCATGTTCTTACAGAAATTCGGTCATACGTTGATCAGGCGTAGGACTGAAAATCTATAAGTACTTGGTAAACCCGTTTCAATACCCAGTGAAAATACTTGGGAAAATAATTTTATTGAAAATATAGAAAATAGTTTTGGAAATAGAGGAAATATCTTTGGTGAGAATGCTCTGGAAATCATCACCCCCATCCATAGTCGCAGTTACATCCTGGGTTACGTTGCCATCGCAGCAAAAGTCCATGTAACTATAGGCACTCTGCGCCCCTCGATTACGCCATGGAACCCACAACAGATCGCAGTTCCATTCCAGGGTTGCGTTGTCATCGCAGCAAAAGTCCATGTAACTGTAGGCAACAGCGCACTCGATTTTCGCTGTCAAAATGAAACTTCTCCACTCCTACATAAGTCGCAGTCTACCGATGTAAAATCAAACGCAGACTGTTGGCTCTTAGTGGCACACACGACTTTCGCTATGTTACCATAGGTCGCAGTATACCGATATAAAATCAAACGCAGACTGTTGGCTCTCAGCGGCACGTACGACTTTCGCTATGGTCTGCAATAGATCGCAGTGACATCGAGTTACACTGTCGTCACGGTATAACCCAAATGCCTTTGTAGGCATTAGCGCCCCTCGACTTTCGCTACACACTACTCATAATCCTCAGGAACTAGTTTTGTCCGGACTCCTCACATGATCAACTTTAGAACCCCCTTAGGGTTCAAGGCAGTACCACCCTGTGGCACTCCTGAAAAGTTCATTTCAAGGGAGCGCCTTTTTCCCCAGAGCCATTATCAAAACACTTTATACTATACACGTATAGTATCTTTCAAATCATACACCTAGTATGAATCTCATATAAATCTCCTTTCTTAAATCGATTATCCCAAAATCGATAATTCTCAAACTAGGCTTTTCAAATTCCAATATTGATTTTACCCAAAAATCAAAAGCCTTTCCAAATCCAAAGGTTCCCAAAACCTTTTTCCAAAATCCTCATAAGATCCTTTATATATATATATATATATATATATATATATATATAATTTTTTTAAAAAAAACTTTGGATCATTTCAAACTTGTATAAAACTCCTTTTATACTTCAAACACTTTTAAAATCCTTTTCTTCTGGCAATAGCTTCAACAAGGGTAGATTTATCTTATATAACAAAGATATATAACTTTGTTCATTCAAAATCAAATATTCAAATTTGATTACTCTTTAAAGTCACTTTTATCATAGAAATTGCCAACTTTCACTTTTATCAATTGTATATTTCACAAAATATACTTCAATTTCAAAAGAAATCATTTCACATTTCTTATTCACAGATTTTCAATATCATTTTCATTTAAACCCGTACGATGTATACATATCATCCGTACGCTATACCAATCTGACCGCTCAATCGATCACACAATTTCACTCCCAAACTAGTATCGTCCACCCGACTTCCTAATGCGAATACAGATCTGGTTTCTTGATCAAAAACCATCATTCTCCTTGCATAGCCATAGCTATGATAGAGAATATCCAGAACCAATCAAAAATCCATATCCAGGTTCGCCTTCGAAAATCGAGTGAAAAATCTCAACTCGGATCGATATAACTATCTCGAAATTCTATGCTCGAATCTGGATCAATCACTATGCAAATAGAATAATATACATACATCCTACGTATTTATCTTCACTGATTATTAACCAAATCAATTTCCTTTTGTATTCACATTTACTTATGGTTTCTATACACTTATTCACAATTGCCTCAATCCCAATTTGGATTATCACTTCAATTCTTACCTCAGTTGGGTATTTAATCAATAACAGTTTGAACTCCGACCAGTTTATCTTTGGAAAATAGCTTGAAAATTTTAAAAATAGATAAGTAGTTGAAAAATAATTATTAGTTTGCAAAATAGCTGCAAAATAGTTAACAAATTGTAAAATAGTAGGAAAATAGTTAAATAGTTTCAGAGATTTTTATAATTACAAAATAGTTGTAAAATAGTAATTAATTTGTAAAATAGTTGAAAAATAATAATTAGTTTATAAAACAGTTGAAAAATTGTTAAATAGTTCCAAAAATAATTGTAGAATAAATATAAAATAATTTGGCTTTGAAAAAGAAAGGCTGTATATATTAAATAGCTTGGAAAAAAATACGTTTATATTAAAACAATTTATATTGAAATTAGTCCAGAGTCAAAACTGTTCACTTCCCCATCAATTTTAATTTAAATTCCCTCTTCCATTTAAATTGACTCAATTCCAATTTGAATAACTTCAATTTCCATTGAAATTGATTTAACCCCAATTCAAGTTGAATCAATCCTAATTTCTTTCCCAATATAAATCAAATTCCATTTGATTTTAAACCTATTCAAATTTAATTATAATTTCAAATTATTCCAATCACAGACTACTATCAATTGAACCCACTTCAATTTCGTGTCATTTCAATTTCTGCTTGAATTAATCCCAATTCCCATTTGACTTTGAACTTATTTATTTTCAACTTCATTTCAGACCAATCCAATCCAAATTTTCCCTTTGAATTTTGTACTTATCCATCTTCAATTCAAATTAATTTAAACTAAATTCATTTTGAACTAACGCAATTTAAATCTGAACTTTAAACCATTTCGAATTATATACATTTGAGTTAAAGCTTTAAATGTTGGTTTAATCCTTTAAATCAATTTAACCTTTACTTCTTCATAAACCAATTTCTAGGTTCAAATAATAATTCAAATCCAATTCACAATTTAAAGATTTTAAATAACAATAGAATGATATCATCCAATTTATTTTAAAATATCCATCCATTTTAAATTTCCAGATCTCAAACCCATTTTGAGATTACACAAACTCCCAATTCAAATTAACCATTAACTTTCCAAGTTAAATTCCAATTCCATCTTTAAAGTTCCAATTCAAGTTGTTCATTCAAACTTAACTTCAATTTACTTAATCCAGTCAACCTTACCTAATTTGAATTCCCATTTCAAATTTTAAACTTCACATTAATAATTTTATAAGTTCAAAAATTTATCACCTAGGGATATTACATCTCATTCCAAATTTAAAACTCAACATTTAGAGTTTATTACAAACCATCCTTGATATTACGTATATTCCTCGTATATATATATATATATATATATATATATATATATATATATTAATCTCCTTTACACACCACGTTATACTTAAAATTTTAAACCACCCTGGTTTCAATTCAAATCAAATTCCTTTAAATTTTCAAACAATTCTTGTTTGAAATAGGACCCTTTCATTCAAATATATAATATTATTTATTATTCCTTTATCACTTTGAAACAATTTCAAATTCTGGACCAAATATAAAACTTCACAATTTAGATCATCCTCAGTTCGAATTTATAAGTTGTATTTAACTAAATGTTTAACTTCCCTAAAACATTTCATTTTGCTTACTCATTAATACACATCTTATTAATCATTTACGATAATACCCAAGATTATCGTATCTAAAAACTAATTCATTATTATCTTATTTCAGAAATTCTACTTAAATTCAAGACTTTAATTTCAGTTTGAATCCATTTCAAACTTACCTTTAATTAATTTCAATTTGACTGTATTTCTATTACCACTTAATTTAATTCCAATAATTTAACAACGAATTACCTTAATATTTATTAGAAAGAAATATTGCTTTTTGTATATATCAAAATATATTCCCATATAAAATCATTTAAAAAATTTATATAAGAAATAACAAGTACGCTCTCATATATATATATATATATATATATGTATGTATGTATATATATATGCTCACTCATTCTAGGGTACCATTGACCCTATCCTTAATGAGTAATCCCACCAGCGCCAAGGTTCTCACTTAACCTTCAGCTCTGATACCAACTGTAACGACCAGAGTTTTCGATCCCGAAAATTCCAGATAGTTAGGATAAGAAGAAAGAGGTAGAAGAAAAGAAGAAACACCAACATCTCACATTCGCAGCGGATAACATATAATAACAAATAATAACAGTTATACAAAGGAAAAACTGTACCTGTCAAATTTCACTTTAATACATCAGAGTTACAACATATATACAAACACAGGACAGATATAAATCAACAGGTCACAGATATATACAACAATAATACAGCGGAAACACTCCATACGTTCTTGTCATCCGGCTCGCCTCCTGAGCTCCAGACCATCCTTACCTGAAAATCTGTAATAATCGGTATGACCCGAGCATTACATCAAAGTAACACCCGGGTCAGGCTGGAAACCAGCGTGAGTAAACCCATCAACATGGAACACTAAACATACAACTTATATAAACCTGGGGTATTTGTATAAATTTACAACTTCACAAGTTATTATTAACATCATTTATTTCACACATCAATTTCCAAGTATCAAAAACTTAAATTAAAAGGTCCAATTCACTTAGATCGTTCCATTCCAGCTTGTTGATTTCACATTTCAATCTATAAATAACTGAAGTGGTTTCGGGTATTTACTAATACCCGACTCCGGTCTCTTCAAACCCAATATCATCTTATCTCAAGTTATTCAAATGAAAAATCAATTCAAACTTAAAATATGTTATGTTACTTTTTATCACAGTAATTCATCATTGATAGATAACCACATTTATTACTGTCTATCAAACAAATCATATCATAAAACATTTCATATTAGAGATATCAACCAATTTAAGGCATTTCACAACAGGATTTATCACTTCCAAAATTAATTTAATTTTCTCTAATTAATTTAATTACTAACCTTTAATCCCTTGGATTACCTTTACTTAATATTAATTTAATCAATTTATTTAATCACCTTTTAATTATCCATCTTAATTAATCATCCTTGATTAATTATCCTTTAATTACAACAAGTAATTAATTCTTAATTAATTTCACAAATTAATTAGCCTTCACTCATCACATTAAATAATCCCTTAATTAATTAATAAAATTAATTATCTTAAATTAATTCCATTAATTAATCATTTGATAATTCTTAATTAATGACCTTTCATTAACTATATTCATTAACCAATACTTTAATTACTTCTATAAGTAATTAACTTTAATTAATCATTAATAATTAATCAATTCTTAATTACAAATTAATTAATTTCTAATTTCATAATTAATTTCTAAATCCTAACTTAATTAATCTTTAATTACATGATAAATTAATCCCTAATCATTAATTAATAATCTAAAATTATCTAATTAACGTTTCTTAATTACAAATTAATTTAACCTTAGTTTATTAATTAAACGTTTAAGAACTTAATTAATTCAATGATAAATTAATTAACTTATTAATTTAACCATTTAATCACCTTAAAATTTTATATGAATTACAAATCATTAATTAACTTTAAGATAAAACATCATTTTCATTAATGATTTAATTATCATTTTCAAATCATATTTGAAAACATTTTAACCTTCAAATTCTATTTCAAATTAAAGATTTGAAATAACTACTAATTTAACTTTAACAAATTAAACCAAGTTAAAACTCTTTTAAAATCAAATGTTAAAGAACAATTATCATATAAAGAAATTTATATGAGTTTTTAAACCAATTTCATTTTAAATTCAAAACAATTTAAAATATACTTTAACCCTTTATAGTTGTTTAAATATTTAAATTTTACAAAACTTTCTTTAATTTCAAATCAGGATACAAAAATAGATTTGAATCCCTATTTCAAATTCTGATTTTAAACTTTGTTTAAAATCAGGTTTTCAAAATTTAAATTCTGTTTAAACTCAACATACAGGTTTTATTAAAAACTTGTAACAAAAGCAAACTACCCTAGCAACCCAATATTTGCTTCAAGCCAAACTTAAATTGCTTCGAGCAAAACAGAGAAATTACTCGAGAAAACTCGAGTCTTCCCACCTCTTCAACCCAGCATACATCAGAAATCAAAAATGCACGGTGCACATGCACCGTGCTCTGGTCAACTCCGGCCATCCATAATGGCTTTACCACGTCGGCAACCATCACCGCACCAACCCACGATCATCAGATCGTCACCATGACCTTGAAATCCAAATCGAGGCTCTAACCCAAACCTGAAAAAAAAAACTGGAACCAACTCCGCAAAACCTGGCAACGCCTTGCCCAAGCATCTCCGACCACCAGATCGACCGAGACTTCAGCCACGTCTTCAACCACACTCCATCTTCCATTTCCCAAAGTTCAGACGAACTCGATACACCATAGGCCTCGAGACGATCAAAACAACCTGACTAGTCAAAACTAGGTTTACAGACTACATAAACCAGCCACCATCTCCAGCGTGCCTGGAGCACCAACCCAATATTTTTCCCAGCTACTCCGATCACTCCTCCACCTCCAGGAAGAAACACGACCTCCCAATCCATCGAGATCATCAGAATTTCCCAAATTCCCCAAAACAGTGCAACCTAGAAATGCACTTAAATTTCTAATCCAAAAATGGTGATTTAGATCTTAAAAATAATGATTTAGTTTAGGGTTTCAGTTTATGTTACTGAATTTTTAAATTTTCATATTTGAATTTTACACAAATTCAAACTTCCCTGTTCCTTTTTGGTTTCTAGAGCAATCCCTATTTTATTTTAACTTAAATAAAATTTAAATCTAAATCTTAAAATCAAACAAACAAATCTTGTTTAAATCCTAGGTACTAACAGTAACTAGATCAAAAGATATTGAATTCTTTTGTTTAGAATCTAATTTCAAACTAAGAACAGGCAGAAACAAGATTCAACAGCAAACATCATCTATCCATTCATATATACACAGGAAATTTCAAATATATACTCACAATTTAAACTTCATCTCGGAAAAACTAGCATGCAATCCGATTATTCAAATATCTAAGCTTTTTAAAATAATGTTACTCACCTGAAAAGATTTGTGAACAAGAGCAATTCTGTGTTTAAAAACTGCAGTTTTGATCTTCCTTTATATCTTCTTTTTTTTAGTTGAATGATGTTTTAATTTGTAAGATTAGTTTCTGAAATGCTCAATTTTTGATGAACGAACTGAAAAAAGAGGAATGATGTACATATATAGAGTGAAAAGGTGTTTACAGGGAAGGCTTGCAGTACAAGATTTTTTTTTTACTTTGACCGGGAAGATTTTTTTAAAAAACTGAAATGATTTTTTTGTGGAAAATGAAATGACTTGTTTTGTGCTTGAATTGATAGCATTAAATGCAATTTTCTTGTTTCATGTTACATACTTATCCCCTTTGATTTTTGTTGTACATAGATATATTTTTTTGTTTTGTTTTTGTTTTCTTGCCTTCCATATACAAAATTTACATACATTCATACTTGTCTGGTTTTGCTTTGCTTAATATAAAATTGTTATAGTAATTATTATTATTTTTTTATAATTTTAACTTATTTATTTACTTTATGTTTTCATAATTCCACAGAAGTTACCTTATATACTTATTTCTATTTCTAACACAAATTCTTGTTTTTATTTTTATTTTAAGCTTAACTATTAAACACTTTTTTTATATTCATATACTTTAATATTTATATTTAATATTGATAAGATTAATTTTATTTAAACACTATTATTTAGATTACATCCATATATATATTTAGATTAAATGTAAGGTAGAGCTTTTAATTAAATTGAATAAGATAGATTTTATTGTAAATATTTTTGAAAGATTTTATTTTAAATGTTCAAATCATGGTTGTCATTCCAAATGCATATATATGTATATAAATTAATGGTAGAGGCTAAAAATCTTATTTATTATTTATTTTGTTTTTAAAATGATGAGTTGTATTCTAATTAATTAGATTAAATGCTTAGTAAAAAATATTGCCAAAATCCTGGGTCGTCAAACAAAGCGTACAGAATATGTTTTTTATGAATTAGAAATTATGTGGTTGAAAAGAGTTTTTACAAGAACTTATGTGTTATGATAACTGTATTGATTAATAAAATTTTCCATAAGTGATGGATAATTATTGTTTGTAGTAAAATGAGTTTTCGAAGTACAAATAACTTTGAAATTATGTGAGCAATTGTCTTATTCATAATTACTTTGTTTTGACTTTCCACAAACGAGTTGTAAAAATTTTGGTTTGTGGAAAACTAAGGTTGTGTTTGATTTGTCATTTTTAGTTTTGAGTTTTCATCCATACAAAAATACGGAAGACGTATATATATTATCAAAATGGGCAATTTAGAAAATGAAATTAACATACAAAATAGAAAAAAAAAACTTTTTTTATATTCCATGTTTTCAAAAACAATAGATGCACGAGAAACAGTCTGTCATTTCGTCCATCCTTCATCCCCTCCATCGTCTTTTCAATGTTCCTTCCATCATGTGACATCCTCCCTAATTGGAGGCTCGAAACTAATGGCTACGGATGCTACAGTCATCCATTGTTATTAATCTTTGAAGACCAAATATGGCGGTGCTAAATACATTAATACACAGACCATAAGAGTATGGGAATAATTTTAACAATTCAAAAACCTATTTCTACATTCAAATCAAAACATTTCATGTTCATTACATAATCCCAAAATGTTAACCATGATCAGCAAAAATATAACTATTACAAATAATCTAAGAACGACATATGAAGATGCCCCCTTAGTTGATCAGAGTATATAGTAAGGCTAATAAATCCGCCATTACATCTAAATATACAGCGGAAAAGAAAACTTTAAATAACTAGTTGTCTCCTGCATGCCTTCGGAAGCTTTGTTCGATTAAGGAAAACCTAAAAACCCTAAACCTCAAACTACTCAAAATCAATTGAGTACCCGAGTGTTTAAGGGGAAAACAAAAACTTCGAGTCAGACATAAAGCCTGGTATGACTAATAATCTAACATCTCAATCCATTTAGATATCTAGTGAGACCACGCCGCTTAGTGGAACGAGTTTTCCCCTCACTGGTATTCTAAAACCTTTATAAAACCATATTCGATGCTCCTACCTCCACAATGGTAAAACACATATTTTCTAACTATTACGATGATATGCATGCTTGCAAACATTTAGGATCTCCCCATCCCCTATTAAGATTTTAATTTGCCTCAAAGAGGGACTATCCATCCCATATTCGTTTTACTTAAGTAGATGTGTACTGTCCATCCCACATCCCATATTTTTCCTAGGACGCCTACAAACCCTTAAACATATGAAGACCATCCATCTCTAACATGATGTTGACTATCCATAAATCATCCCATAGTTTTCCTAGGATAACTATGAACCCTTCTTCAATCATATGGAGACTATCCATCTCCAACTTGATGTTGACCATCCATCAATCATCCCATAATTTTACTAGGATAACTACGAACCCTTTTGCTTGGCCACTTAACTAATGTTATCCCATGAACATAGTTATTTTATGCTATCCACACGATGAACCTATTTCCATTAGTATCTTCAATTTAGGTTATATCCCATTTATCCCCAACTATTGTGTTGCACTCATTAAGCTCATCTAAGTTTCCCCAAGATTAAACAACATTTTATAGGTTTAAAAGAAACAATTTTCCAACCCCTTTGAAAGTATCCCTTTCGAAAGCTTTGAAAGTATCCCTTTTGAAAGCTTCGAAAGCAACTTTTCGGCCCCTTTGAAAGGTTTTCTTTCGATCCCTTCAAAAGCATAAACCATAAATTTTAAAACATTAGGCATCAGCATTTATAATACTTTAAAACCCCTCCTTCGAAACATTTCAACCATGTTAAAGTATTATTATATAAGGATAGAAGCATAGCTTCAAAATTACTTGAAAATATCCCTTTCGAAAGCATTGAAGGTTACCCCTTCAAATCCCTTGAAAACCAAACCTTTTCGAACTATTGAAAATCAAACCTTTCGAAAGCATTGGGTTTACACTTAAAGATATTACTTTGGGTCATAGGTGAAAGTTTTTGAAACCGCCCTCTACTTTATAAAACATTGGGGAAAACATTTAAACCTTTCGGCTGTGTAGAGAGCTCTTGCTTTCGATCCTTCTGGAAGGTTGAATAAAATAAAGGCGGCGGTCCTTTACAAAAATCCATTTGAAACAACCTTTCAAAACCAAACATTTAGGCCTTGTCGAAAAGAATCTTAAATCCTTTTAAAACCTAACCTTTCAACTCTGGTGAAAGGTCTTATAAAATAACCTTATGTAAACCAAACCTTTCAGCCCCTTCGAAAGGTCTTTAGAAAAGGGCAAGTGATTTCTCAAATCAAAACAAACTAAGAATCCATCTCCTTTGGAAGCAACCCTTCATATGCAACCCTTCGACACCATACCTTTTGACTTAAAGCAATTCACTTTATACCACCTGAATGGTATCATGTGCATCATTGAAGTCGAAAAGTCTTGTCCGAGAGGTTTGAGGCGAAAGGTTTGCCAAAGAAGATGGAACAATTTTTTTGGTAAAGCTGATTTTTTCCATAATTTGTAAACTTTTTACAACTAAATTTCCTACCTGTAATCGTTTTATTGGATTTTATAACTTTTTAAATATTTTGGATAATATTTGCCACAATTTTCTCAAATCTGAATGAATTAATCATTTCACAAATAAGCCCTTCCTCTTATTTAGGTCCTCCTCTCAAAAAAATGAAATTTCCGTACTAAATCACTTAATAAAAATCCTCAAAAATTCCAAAAATTCGATTTTATCAAATTATCTAAAATAATAAAATTTCAAACTCAAATTCTTAGTAATTTTTTCCACAATAATTTATAAACCCAAATAATCATATTTTCTTTTGAAAATTCGTAATAAATTCTCCACGGCTTGGAAAAATATAAAAATCGAAATCCAACCCTAAAATCATGTTTTTTATAACCTAAAAATTTTCCATGGCATTTGAACATCATTTCATCTTGATTTTACCCTAAAACCGTGTATATCCATTTTTTTAAACAATTTGTTTAAACTTTTGTAAATCAAAATCAAGCATATCATCATTCATGTATCATAAAACAGATTTATGGATAAATCTGAAACCATTTGATGTAAAAATCAAAGCAGATATGTAGGAACTATTATCCACCTTGCTTGAGATAAGGAGATTAGAGATTGTTTGAGACTGATTTTTCTCTAGCTTGAATCCTAGGCTTTTCTTAGATTTTCTTCTTCTCTTCTATCTTCCTATGGCCGACCTTATTGCTTCTTATGGTATACGTATTTTTGTTTGAGAATAAATATGAATGTGTATTGGTTGGGGGATAATATAACAGTGGGAAACATGGGTAGCAATTACTCTTATGCCCTTGTTTTTAAGTACTTAATCATTTTTAAGTTCCTTAAGTTTAATAAGCACATTCACTATATTTTTATTAATCAACCTCAATCTCCTTATGTACATTATTCTGTTTAATTTATTCTAATTAAATTTCTTGAGTAATGTCAACAAAAATAAGAGAGTTACACATCACATCCGTCATCACTTCACTCTTCTCATACTTGACATACATATTTGAAAACGGTAAACCCAAAATTTGTTTTTAAACCAAACACAACCTAAGAATTTGAAATTAAAATAATATTTTGGGAAGTTGAGCTTTTATATCAAAGGATTATTTGGAAAACGTTTTGTAAGCTTATTTAAAAGAAAGTGAAATTGAATTTAAAGAAAATTAAATTTTGGGTTGTTTAAACTTGTTGATTATAACTTTAAACCACAATAAGTTTTGATGGTTTGTGATTTTAGAGAAGTATGATTGTTAGCTATAAATTATTAATTACCTTTTGAGGTTCTGGAGTATAGAAAATATTAGAAAATTTTGAGATCTTTTTATGCAATTAATGTTTATATATACTTAGAGAAATTTATTTGGAAAGATATTTGTTTAAGATAAAGTGTTTTGAACTTAATAAAGCATTGTTGAATTTTGTTTTTGAAAGGTAGTTAGTTTTAATAGGAGTATTTTGAGAATTAAATTTTTGAAAATGGATTTGAAATTAAACATCCATGGAATAAATTAATTTTACCCAGTTTTAAGATTTTCAAAATGAGAGGTGGATTTGAAAAGAATTAATATATTGAACGGAATTTTTGGAAACATTTCAGTGATTTAAAGGTGAAACTTAGTAAAGTATAGTTTTTGTATTAAACACTTTTGAGATTGAAAAGTTTTCGAGTACTAATCTTTTTTAAGAAGAAGTATATACATGTCCAAAGAGCAAAAGTGTTGAATTATTAGATCTTGAATCTTAAATGAATTTATATCATGTATTGAGTATTGTGAATTTTTGTAATACACTTTACACCATAAAGATTACCCCAGAAAATTTCGAAAATTTCAACTTATAGTATTTTTGATATTATGTGCAAGTATTACAGTCTTCCAAATAAGTTTGTTCGAACTCATAGTCCATGATTATAGACGGCGGGCGACGAGGATGGTCACTAATTTTTGGTAAGCCACCACTAAAAGATCTAATAATTGGATTCGAGTCACTCTATTCAATACTTGATGAGTTAGCAGATCATTATTCATGCTAGCCAAAATCATAAATGTGGAGCATTGTGTTTGTGATTTGTTTTAATTAAGATGGGAGTAGATTAGCCAGAAGTTTTAACTCGTTATGGATTTTCCCTACAGGAAATTGCGTGGAAGCAATTTTCCTTAAGGAAGAGTTTGTAACAACTTAATGTTGAGAATTAACCAATTAATTAATAATGTTAATTTAACTAATTAAATGTGTTTTAATTATAAAATGCGAATATTGGGTTTGTGGTGATTTGGAAAAATAAATTTTATTTGGGATTTAAAATAAAGGTATAACAAATTAAAATGGGTTTAATATTTAAAAACCGGATAAATGGAAACAATTAGCAAATTTTTATAGTAAAATGTTTATAAAATAAGGAAATAATTTATTTGAGCAAAATTTGATGTTTGAAATGAGTTTGGACATTTTTTAAGGGTCAATTAAATTATATTTAATAATGGTAAATAATTTTTGTAAAGTTAAATATTAAAAAGTAAAGAAAACAAGGAACTTATTTTGCAAGAAAGTGAATTTTTATTTCACTTATAAAAGGGATTTATAAATTTATTCTACTAAATGGGCCTAATAATGTAAATATGGAAACAAATATTCAAATGGGTTAAATTATAGAAAATAAATATTGTAACAATTATAGAATTGTTGTAAACACTTATGGAAAGTGAACATGGATTTTATTTGGAGTTTTGGGCTAGTTTTTCATGGTAGAATAATAGAATAACTAA
Organism: Allium cepa; assembly: GCA_030765085.1. NCBI lineage: Eukaryota > Viridiplantae > Streptophyta > Magnoliopsida > Asparagales > Amaryllidaceae > Allium > Allium cepa. Next base: position 373,153,522 of record CM060944.1, on the reverse strand, counting down.
TTAAAAGGAAAGAAGAAGCGAATTATTTGTATTAGTGTTTTCAAGAAGCTGAAGGTTCTAATGCAAGCCCAAGCCCACCATGCATATATCTAGACATTTCTAAAGTCTAAAATTCATCCCCTTCATCCACATTATCATTTCATGTATACTTACCTTCTCTTTATTTTCATTTTTCCAACTTTCAAAACTAAATAACGAAAACCTCCCTCTTCTTCAAAAATTCATATAAAATTCTATAAATCATGAAACTTCAAAGCAAGCCTCTTAACAAGGATTTGCACCTTTATGAATCTTCAAAGTTGGAGTTTGAAATACTTTGCGTCATGTTTCATTTTTAGACAAGATGAAAAGTTCGGTTTGTTGATGCTATGAAGTGTGGTATGAAGTATGGAACCTCTCTTAGCTAAGATGAGTAAATTCAACTCACAATCTATGTCTAAATATTTGGATTATTTGTTGATTGATGAAGGGTGAATTATGTATTACTTTCTCTCCTTGAGTTCACTGTTTTGCTCTAACCATGATTGAATCAAATTGGAATGATGATGTTTGAATTGCTAGGTTGTAATGTAGTATGTTATATTGTAGTAGGCTTCAGATGGAGAGGCATCGAGTGGTCAGAGTCGCTAGCAAATGGTTATGGCTTGAAAAATGCACATTGTAGGTCATGATAGATGGATCGGTGCATGGCTTGATCGAATTTTTAGGCCTATGCCTGATTAGTATTGGTTTGTATAAATTTTAAAAAAATAAATAAATAAAACTATAAAATATATTTAATAAATACAAACCTTATACTTTATGATTATGAAATCATTTTTAAGAAATATTGCATTTGAATTGGTATGGATTATATTATTAAAATATTAATCAATTAAAGGAAAATTGATTTTTGACTATCAATGATTATTTAAAATTCCTATGAAATTCTAGAAAAAATATGACATGGTTTCTATTTAATATTGTATAGTTTTTAAAGTGTATTTCATGATATATGAGTATAATTGAGAGTTTTGTAATTTACTCTACGGATCTTGAAACAAAAAAAAGGAAATTGGTTTAGAATTTATAAATTCCTTATTAAAATTGTATTCAATTATCGAAAATTGTACAATGATTTTAATAAGTAATATTTGGTTATAAGAGAGGTATCTAATGATACAAATACAGAAAAGAGCTTCGAAATTTATCTGCAAGGAATAAATTGTTATTTTTGGCTTTATACAAATGGCAAGGAAAAAATAGTATTTTAATTCGTATTATATATAAAGGCATAAATTATTTTCTACAAATAAAACTTCTTTTCTACATGAATTATGTGCATGGTTGATTATATTTCAGTGTGTTGAGAATATTAGATAAATGGAATTATAATACCATCTAGTATAGACTTTCAATGATATATCTCTGCCTATTCATTGGACTTATTGCAAGAATATTACCGAGTGTAGTTTACGGGCATTGAGTAAATGAACGAGTAATACCAGGTGTTATGGGACACTTGGATTGATCTTTGTTGATTACTTCTTATAAGTAAATGTCACTTATGTTGTATTGTGGTTTAGGAATTTATGATATCATCTAGAGGTGACTCTTTTATAGAGATAAGTAGTCAAGAGTCTATTTCTCTCCAAGGCCACAGTTTCGACTTACGTCGATTGGAAGTTACAAATTCATTCTCCAAGGTCTGACTAGTCAAGTATTATTATTTATTATTAAGGCTGGTAGTCGAGGATTTATTATATTCAGATACTCTCATTTAGACGCAATAAGTCAAGAGTACTTATTACTACTCTCATTGGGACTCATCTATCGAGAGTATTCATTGGGAATCCACATCATAAGGTTCACGCCATTATGGAGAGCAGGTGATTAGGACCCGCCAAATAGGCTAGCATCCATCCTAACAGTCCTGATTACAGGTCATGCCCTAGATTTATGATGTTACTTCGTTGAGTTTGCGGGCTAAGAGTTATTACTCTCATTAAAGCCATTGCTCAGACTTCACTAAGGACCCCTACCAAGTGTAAGTAGGAGTCATGACCAATGCACAATGTAGACTTTTGCAATTGTCTTAAAGGTGGTTGCTTTCTTTTTTAAACACTTATCAAACATCAGTGTAACATCCAACAACATTAATTACTTGCAACATAATATAAACATTTCTTACTTAACAATTTAGAGTTCTCACATTTTGTCGCTTTCAAACTAGTTTTAAACTTTTATAACTTTGATGTACTTTGCTTTAAGCTCTCTAGAACTTGCTAAACTTCCACGTACTTGTCTTAGGAGGCCACGACCATGCTTGAAAGGAAAATTGTACTCGGCCAAATGGAGGAAGAGGAGGTGTGAGCAATAGAAGAGGGAAGGAGGTGTTTCAAAGTGGTTCGGACAGAGTTTTGTCGATATTTTTATTTGTTTTATATTTGAAAATATTTTGACATAACTTTGTTAAGTTTGGAAGCCATTAGAGGAGGTAAGAAGAATCTTGAAATTTTGAGAAGAAGAAGTGTGGAAGGAGGTGAGAAAGTTGGTTTGTATTTATAGAAAATATTTGAGAATAAAATATAGATTTGTGTTTTTACTTAAATAACCTTCCTGAAGAATTAAGTAAACATATTTAATTCAAAACATACCATCCACATCACATCATACTTTTAAAATTCAAATACTTTAGAGTTAAGTAAAGAATAAGAATGATTACTTTACTTTATGTCACTTTTCTTTACTTTATGTTACATTTGATGTGATATGTGTTTTGTCTTTTTTAGTTTACTTTTGCTAATTACTTTCTAGAATTTTCTAAGCGTAATTATTAAAAGTAAACTTGTTTTGTTAATTGTTAAATATATTTATATGTTAACATATTTATTAAATTGTGTACATAAAGGTGCAACAATGTTGCAACAAATTTAATTCGACAAAACGTTGATTTTTGACAAAATATTTTACGGTCATATTTTGACATTTTATTTAAGCTATTTATTTATGTAAATCAAATTTAAAAAATAAATTTGTATAATGTTATTTAAAAACATAAAAACTCATAAATAAATTAAAATAATTAATTAAACCATTTAAACTTGCTTTTCAGAAATCAAGATTTTGTCACTTTTGTCGAAATAAGCAAATGTTACTATTTTCATGTATATTTCTATTTCCAAATTCTATCTAATATTGTTTGAATCATAAAAACTTTTATATTTTATATTTAAAATCACATTAAATGTTATATTTTGAAGTGGTTAAATTTTGGGTCGTTACATTCTCCTCTACTTAAAAGAATTTCGTCCTCGGAATTAGATAAGTAGAAAATAGCTCAAAAGGAAATATATATTCAATAAGATGGAATATATACAATAATCGACTGCACCACATGTGGTGAATACACTCAAATGATAGATAAAGTCTATACATCGATCCCAAACTTGGGATATGCTTTTCTCATTCTATCTTCTGTTTTCCTTATGCAATCATCAGCATCCCCGCTCCATTGAACTTTTACCAACCTTACAACCTTCCTTCTTAATCATTTCTCATCTTGATCCACGATTTGAACGAGTCTTCTAATAACCACTAAGTTTTGTTCTATCTTCAAGTCATCCAGGGCAGCTGTTTCTATGATTTGTTCTAGGTCATATACATGCTTCCGTAAATGTGATACATGAAAAACATTGTGTACACCAAACAATCTTTCAGGCAATTGTACTCAATAAGCTAGTGCGCCAATTCTTTCGAGAATGGGAAAAGGTCCAATATATCGAGGTGATAACTTTCCAGCTCTTCCAAATCTTACTACTCCTCTCATTGGAGAGATTTTCAAAATGAATGAATCTTCAAATGAGAATTCCATATTTCTACGCCTTCGGTCTGCATAATTCTTCAATCTACTTCAGGCTTCTTTTAGCTTCTTTCTAATCATATCAACTTTTTCTGAAGCTTCTTGTATCATATCTAGGCCAAGCACTAACCGATCTCCGAATTCTATCCAACATGCTGGCGATTTACATAGACGACCATACAAAACTTCACACCGTGCCATGCCAATACTAGCTTGATAGCTATTATTATTGGAGAAGTCTACTAAATGTAAATGATTCTCCTACGAGCCTCCAAAGTCTAAAATACATGCTATTAAAAGATCTTCCAAAACACGGTTGACTATTTCCGTCTGTCCATCAGTTTAGGGGTGATACACAGTGCTTATACTCAGCTTCATTCCCAAAGCTGTCCATAGGGCTTCCTAAAACGGACTAGTGGAGATTGGATCATGATCGCTTACTATACTGCTTGGAAATCCATGCAATCAGACAATTTCCTTCATATATATATATATATCCACAAGGCTTACTGCAGTTCTTGTTAGCTTTAATGAAATAAAGTGTGCACTTTTGGTTAATCGGTCTATGATAACCCAAATGCCTTCATTTCCTTTCCTTGTTCGGTGTAAGCCATTAATGAAATCCATGTATATTTGATCACATTTCCAAGCTGGAATCTCCAAAGGTTGAAGTAATCCTGCTGTCTTTTGTTGGTCACTTTTGATTCTTTGGCAATTTAGACAACGACCGACATAGATAGATATATCCCTCTTCATACTTCTCCATCAAAATGTACGCTTCATGTCCTTGTACATCTTATGAATCCCTAGATGAATGCTAAGTTTGGCTGTGTGGCATTCAGTTAATACTTCTTGTTTAAGATTTCCAACATCTAGAACACAAATTCTTCCATTTAACAGCAGTACTCCAAGGTTGTCTACTTTAAAGCTTGAACACCTTCCTCTATGTATATCTTCAATAATCTCCATTAGGAATCGATCTTCTTTTTGCTTGCTAGCTATTTTCTCCTAAAGAGTTGGAGTTCCTACCAAATTAGAAATAGTAGCTAACTTCCAACTTAATGCATCAGCTACAACGTTGGCTTTCCTGGGTGTATATAGAATTTCTAGATCATATAATCTGAGAAATTTTAGCTGGCGTTGTCGTCTCATGTTCAAATCCTTCTGGGTGAAAAGAAACTTCAAAGATTTATGGTCCATGAAGAGTTTGAATTTTTCACCCAGTAAATAATGTCTCCATATCTTTAGAGCGAACACAACAACTAATAATTCTAAGTCATGTGTTGCATAATTCTTCTCATGCATCTTTAGCTGTCTACTTGCGTAAGCAATCACCTTTCCATCTTGCATTAAAACTGCACCAACTCCTTCTCCATAAGCATCTGTATAAATAGTCAATCCACTATTTCCATTTATAATTGCTAAAACTGGAGTGGTTGTCAATTTCTTTGTAATGCCCCACCCCGAGACCCACATTAGTAAAGAGAATTAACAAGTAATTCCGTCTACTAAAGTGGAGAATAGGGCTGGTTAAGGGAGACTATCTATAATTTTGTCTTAAACATCTACTGAATAAGTTGATAAATGCAATAAATTTTTTTTTTCCACTCAAGTGGATCAACGTACCCAGTAAATGCTTAATCCAAGACTATAGGTAGTTGACGGATCTATCGAAACAAAATACAATAACTAAATGTAAAGCACGTCACAAAACAGTAATCAACATCGTATATATACATATACACCGATACATGTTTAGTACAATACAATATGAATACAATAAAGGTGGTACATGACCATACCATATACATTGACTCAAATATAAATACATCAGAGTATGCGGAGGAACAGAAATTGCTCAAGAGAAAGGAGAGCTGATATCCAGCATCAACTTCAAGCTAAGTCCAGTAGATGATACCTAAAACAACTCGGTCTGACCCGAGTATAAATATCGGGTCAGTCTAGCTATATGAATCAGTCAATATCGATAATATGAAGCTGAATAGACGTGAAGATACTTCTTATCAAAAGAGAAGAATGAATCGATAAAATCATAAGCTCAACACTTAAGTAACAAACGCTACTTAAGTGAACAAATACCTCGAAGGAGGTAACTCAGACTCAATACTCAAATCAAACACAAGTGCCTCATATCATCGGTGACATCCCAAAATGTCTGCATGGTTTCCATGAACCATATCCCCTCAAAAGGAGAAATATCAATACAACTCTCACCAAAATGGCAAACATAAAACATTCTCAAATAGGATTATCCAAAATCCAACTATAGATGAATTTCCAAATTCAATTATACCTCATCTCATCGGTATAAATGTATATAAATATCAACTCGCCAAAATGGCAAAACCCAGAATATCTTATAAAATCCAGAAATTATCAAAACTCATAACTCAAGGAACTCGATAAGAGTTCAAAACACCATAATTGAAATCATCATATATGTAGCATCTCATATAGCACTAGGCTATCGATGTAATAAAACATCATAAAAAGGTGAAATCATAATAAAAAAGAAAGCTCAGAAAATCTGGATTGGCCAAATGCCGAAGCAATGCCGAAGCAATGCTGCACGTGCAAAACTCAAACGGCCGACGCCTCAGACAAGGTCGCTAACACCTCCCAAAGCAGTTCGTCCTTATGACAAGGTCGCTAACACCTCTCCAAGCCATTTTGTCAGCTGTAACAACGTCGCTAACACCTCCCAATGCAGTTCGTCCTCATGACAAGGTCGCTAACACCTCTCCAAGCCATTTTGTCAGCTCTAATAAGGTCACTAACACCTTCCAAAGCAGTTCGTCCTCATGACAAGGTCGCTAACACCTCTCAAAGCGGTTCTGTTAGGTAAACATCATGAATGTGTCACAAACTCAGGGGTGGAACCCAAAGTGTTAACGTCTGTCCCATACCACACATTCCCACTTAGCGATTTACTAGCCGTTCGTCAATGCCACACTAGAAACATCATAAAACTCAGAAAATTATATCTCGCCTAGTCTCATCGACGAGTAATAAAGAGACACCATACTTGTCTCATCTCATCGACAAGTATTAAATGGTATCGTAACTTGTCTCATCTCATCGACAAGTGAAAATATCATGATGGTTCCTTATAAACTATAAATCTCAAAATATGAAATCATAAACTCAAGACTTGCCTTATATCATTGGCAAGTAAATAAAACATCGAGATGGATCTCATCGACCATACTCCTATATAGGAGATCTCAAACCAAAATATTTTCCAAATATTGGACATCTTAAATAATTCCAATAAATAGGAATTATAAAAATCAAAATACGCCATAAAATGACAAAACATCTCAGAATCAATAATCTCCAATAGCTTCGATCGTACAAGCCCAAAATTAACTGAAATAGTAAACGCATATGTCCTATACCATGTGTTTTACTAAATCGTTTAATACTCTTTCTCATATGTTCGAATAGTGTAAAAGTGTATGTTTTATATCTAAAATAGTATACTAGAGAAAACAAGCTTCTAAAACATTTTTCCGAAAAGATTAATAAAACCAATATTTGAAATTCCTTTATTATAGGAAATAAATAGGTTTTTTTTATTAGAAAAATAATTTTAAAATACTATATAATAATAATTTGAAATGTCCATTTATTTCAAAAATTACTTCAAAAATGGTTTGGTGAAACCATAATTGAAAACAATGAAAAAACAAGAAAGATAACTCAAGACCGATAACTTGAGTTCAATACGAATTCAATTCGAATTTAACTAAAAATCGATTCGAATTCTATTCAAATTTGAATTTCAAATTCTCCAAATATAGCTAGCCTATTGATAGGCATCATAGCTCTCAAAAATCTCAAAAACATCATCAAAACCGAAAGAGAATAAGAGTAAAAATGAGCTAATATAATTCTAAGGTCAATGTTTGTTGTTGTTGTTGTCATCTTATTCTCAGGACAGCAACTTATAACCATAATTTCGACCAAGCAAACTTCAAAATTCCAGAAAACACAATGAACAAAACTTGTAGAACATGATCTAAGCTTTCTGAAACATCCAAAATTATCAAATTTGGTTAAGAAACAAAGAAGTTATGACCAATTTTGTTTCAGCTTCAAGCACAGAGCAAATATTGGTTTTGCTCTCGGGATTACAGTAGAAAAATTATATTTTGACATAGCTAACCTCAAAATTGCAGAAAATTCAAAACATGAAAGTTGTATAACATAATTTACGCTTTTCGGAACATCCAAAATTATAAAAATCGGATAAGAAACAGAAAAGTTATGAGCAATTTCATTTCAGCTTCGACGACAGAGCAAATATTGGTTTTGCTCTCGGGATTACAGTAGAAAATTTCAATTTTGACATAGCTAACATAAAAATCATAGAAAACACAAAACATAAAAATTGTAGCACATGAATTAAGATTTCCGAAACATCTAAAATTATCAAAATAGGTTAAGAAACAAAGAAGTTATGGCCAATTTAGTTTCAGCCTTAAGAACAGAGCAAGTATTGGTTTTGCTCTCGGGATTACAGTAGAAAAATTAGATTTTGACATAGCTAACTTCAAAATTACAGAAAACTCGAAACATGAAAGTTGTAGTACATAATTTATGCTCTCATTAACATCTAAAATTATTAAAATTGGATAAGAAACTAAAAGGTTATGACCAATTTCGTTTCAGCTTCGACGATAGAGCAAATATTGGTTTTGCTCTCGGGTTAGCAGTAGAAAATTTATATTTTGACATAGCTAACCACAAAGTTACAGAAAACTCAAAACATGAAACATTTATCACATGATTCAAGATTTCCGGAACATCTCAAATTATTGAAATCGGATCAAAAACGAGAAAGTTATGATGAATTTAGTTTCTGCTTCAAAGGTGGGCAGAATTCAGTTTTTACAGAAACAAAACATCAACCAAAAATCAATATTCTCAAGCTATTTTCATGTATTTTTGAATTTGAAGCTTTTCTTCTACTAGAGATTGTGAGTTTATTAACTCACCTTGCTGCCATAGATGATTAAGCAACGATTTAGAGCCAAAGATTGCAAATTTCTCTCAAGTACAGACCAAAGAAACCTGTAGAAACTAGTAATAGATGCATGCAAACAAAGAGAGAGGCAAAACAATAAATTTTCACTGTAAAAATAGATTTTGATAGGAAGATTGGTTTTAGATTGAAGATTACCTGAGTTTAGCTCTAGAATTGACATTTAAAATCGCCAATTTTCATTTCATTTGACAAATTTAAGCATAGATTGAAAGGGGAAGAAAGGGTTTCAGCCGTTAACAAGCTTTTGGAATTTTGAGGAAGAAAAGAGAAAAATGTACGTACTGTATTTTTTTCTTCTCATTACTCATTTCTGGTAACAGGCTAATGATAGTGGTAATGTGCTTTAGTCCAAATTAATAAAAGAAGTTAACTTAAGTTAATTACTTAATCTCTTATTTCATGTTACAATGCATATTAACAAATGGAATTAACACTATTTCAAGTTTTTCTTCTTTAAAACTTTTGAAACTCAATACTCATGATAATAAAAATGTTTTACACTTAGAATAAAAGATTATTTATATATTAAAACATTTTTGTTATCATATTTCTCTATTTTAAATAAAATAGCAAATTTACATCTTTAATTACAAAACTCATTGTAATTAACATTATAAATTACATAAAAATCACATTTTGTGTAATAAATTTTTATAACCCATTTCAAATATAATTTAACACTAAAATTATATTTTTAAACCCAATTCCATCATTTAAATATATCTCATTTTAAAATTTAATTACTTCTTTTAAAATTCATTAAAAGAAGTAAATAGCAATAATTTACAAAATTATTGCATTAACTCTAAGTAAAACACATTTCCTCAATCTTTTAAACCAAACCATCTTAATGAAGTTTCCAAAATTCTATTTTTCTCATTTTATCTTTAAATATATTGTTTATTCCTAATAAACAATTTAAATTCCTCTTTAATTATTAATTTACACTATTATTATTCTTAGATAATCGCTAAAACCTGGGTTGTTACATTCTTCTTTAGTTCTTGGAATGCTTCTTCACACTTAGGATTCCGGATAAATTTAGCATCCTTCATTGGCAACTTCATTAGGTGGTAGGCAATCTTAGAGAATTCTTAAACGAATCTTCTATAACATCCTGCCAAACCTAAGAAGCTACGAATCTCTTTAGGAGTTTGTGGCTGCTTCCAATCTTGAATAACTGCAACTTTCCCCGGATCTACTGAAATTCCATCTCTTGATATTATATTTCCAAGGAATCTTACCTCCTTCTCCCAAAAATGGCACTTTGAGAATTTGGCTTTAAGCACGTTATTTCTCAATATTTCCAACACAGCTTCTAGATGCCTTGTGTGTTCTTCTTCTGTCTTTGAGTAGATGAGGATATCATCGATAAAGACTAACACGAATTTTTTTAGCACATCTCTAAACACTCTATTCATAAGGTCAACAAAATAAGTGGGTGCGTTAATCATCCCAAAAGGCATAACCAACCACTCATAGAAAGTATTCGGACCTTTGAATGCAGTTAGATGGATGCAATCTTCTGCGACTCTTAACTGATGGAATCCTTTAGCTAGGTCCATTTTAGAGAAAACTCGATCTCCATGTAACTGGTCAAACAATTCGTCTATTCAGTGTAGAGGATACTTGTTCTCAATGGTTTGCTTATTTAGATCTTGATAATCTACACACAATCTCAAAGATCCATTCGACTTAGCAACAAAAACTACGGCTGATCCCCAACTTAAACGGCTGGGTCTTATCAATCCTTTATTTAATAGATCTTAGGTTTGGTTATTCAACTCATTCCTTTCTTTCGGATCCATCCTTCTGTCTTGTTGTTTAATTGGCATCGCACCAGGAACTAAATCAATATGGAATTTGATTTCTTGATGTGGGGGCAAACATTTTACTTCCTCAAAGACATCTACAAATTCCTTAACAACTGGTATTGTTTGTAATCCTGTCTAGGATGTATCTAAAGCATAAATAAAACTATCTCTTCTTGGACTAGGACCTTCACAAGGTATTTCTATGAGTTTTCCTAACTTTGTTTTCACTGCAACTGTTCTTTTCAAACAATCTAGAATAGCTTCATTTTTAGTTAACCAATCCATACCAAGTAAAATTTTGAATCCAATAAAATCTAAGATGAAAAGAAAGTGATGGGGAGGATAGGAAATTGAGACTTTTTCACAGTGCATGCAAAGATTAGTGGAACCTCCTATAGGATTTGCTACGCAGATTGGGTCGTCAACAATTTTAGGTTAAGTTCCAATCTTCTACAGTTGTTTTAGAAATAAAACTATGAGAAGCTCCTGTATCAAATGATACTCTAAGTAAAATATTTTTGATAAAAATATTACATTCCAACACTCCTTTGCCCTTCACATCTTTGGAGGTTGAAGGCTCATACTTGATAGCGTAAACTTTGGTTTGTTCTCCTTTCTTCACTAAGGGACAATCCTTAATAATGTGCCCTGGTTTACAATTATAGCAGAGATAATTCTAAGCCACCGGAGAGACAACACTATGAGATTTGGGAACCCAATAATTCTTCGCAATATGGCATTTCTTCTTGCAGTTGTTACCAGTGATGTCTTTAAAGTGGCTCTCTTGAGATCCTCCTTTGGGTTTTCCCTGCCATGGCTTCTTGTCATTAAACTTCCTCTTCTTTCAGTTATTGTTGTTTCTTCCTTGTACTATGGGTGGATCTATTTTATCCAAAGCTTCATATTTGTATCCCATATCTATTAAGTTATAAATAATGCTTTCACATGCCCATCATTCTGACATGGTATTGCTTCTTCATTCCCGAGATAAATTTTTCCTTCTTTTTTAGGGATGTATCTATCAATCCAGGCCCAAAACAAGATAATTCATTAAACTTGTTAGCATACTCCTCAAACGACATATCCTCCTCCTGTTTAAAATCCATAAAATTTGGGCAAAGACAGGATTTTCTTGCTTTCGGAATATACTGCTCCGCGAGAACTTTCTTGAATTGTTCCCATGAGAAATCATCTTCTGACTCATTCTGAGTAATAGATTCCCACCAAACTAGAGCTCTATCTTTTAGTTGCCAAGAAGCTAAGAATCTCTTCTGCTCATCTTCAATATTCAGTCCTTTGGAAATTCTTTCACATTAGCAGATCCAAGCTTGTACTTCAATGATGGTTTCTGTTCCTTTGAAAGTTTTACCACCAAGGCTGATATAGTTCTTGCATAAAGTTGCAAAGTTAATTTAGGGTTGTACCGGAACTACTACTTCCACGACTACTGTAGCTGCGGGAATTTGATTATTTGTGGCATTACTACCTACCCTACCTCGTATTCTTCTTCCACTCATTTTCTACTATCTGTACATAGTAAGCAAAAGATATTTAGGATATATAGACGAGATATCTTAGAGAATGCTATACAGTATGAATGTACTTAGTCAAGTTAAAAGTTTCAATTATACGCTCGCTCAGACTAAACTCATTCTCGGGTGTTACTAACCCTATCTCTAATGAGTCATACCCTAACAAAGCCAATATTTTTCCTTAACCTTAAGATTTGATACCACGTGTGACGACCCGTCTTCTCGACCTTTAGAAATCGACACTAATACACCCACAGTATTCCCATGCTGTAAATCCAAGTGCTGGGGAGGCAGATTATAAGGGGTGTAAATGAAAACAAAGATAGAAGATAACGCAATAAAAGAATCTCATATCAAATTCAATATTTAAATTAAACATAAATGATCAGAGTCAAATAAAAATCCAGCTGGATAGTTATAACTAGCTATACGTACATATGCTGTAAACTATATACTACATGACACAGCGGAATATAGGTATATATCTACATAAGGTATTTCAGCTTCATAGCTCCAAAAGACTTCTCCAAAATGCTCCCAACATGCTGTAAAATGCTCCTAAGGTATCCTGACTACACGGTTGCCTAAAAAATAGGTCACCCAGAGTTTAAAGGAAAAAATAAATTCCGGGTCAGTCATGGGACTGTTGTGAGAACTCAAAGTATGATGTTTTAAAAACAAAAAGGTATCTCACAATACCACGCTGCACATAAACACGGAACGGGTTTTACCTTATGATAACAAAAAATCTTTATTACGTAAAATTTAGGAATATTATTCTCAATGACTTTCTTTGAAAACATTTGCAAATAAACTAATTAATCTTAGCCGAAATTATTACATTGATTAAATTCTAGCATAATAGGTTTACAATCAAATCTGTAAGCTCTTATTGGAGAATAAATTTCCATACAAATAACCAGGTGAAGGAACTACCTTCCGATGGGCACACCTCTAGATGGATGTCCCGAGGTTCAAGACATCTGCCCTCAACCAACACAAGATCGGCCTACCTCTGTAACTAGATAGTACCGAATATGTCATTCCTCAGTCGTTACCGACCTATATCCGAGAGCTCTCTTCGCATACATCCACATTAATTTACATCCCGAACGTCATAGCGGGAAGAAATATATATACAAGAGGATGATCATATCCAATTAGGAATGACCCACTTAACTTTGCTGCATCTGGTCCTGTTTCGGTCATTTTCGGTGGATGAGGCTTGAGGCTATGATTACCTTTTCACATAACATACATTACACCTTTGAATGTCACATTTCCATTTCCGTTGACTACTAATTGCCTTCCACAAAAATACAACCCTTGAGCTCGTAAGTCTCAAGGAGGGTGTTAAGTTATGAAAAGTTGCCTTCTCCGCCACCGCTGATGTACGCTTGTAAAAACAAACGTACGTAAGATTTTTTAGAAATGCAATATCAGACAAACGTCCATACAAGTTTTCCAGGAACATGACAAACTGAAGGCACTTTCCTCGGCCGTTACTAGGCGAGAAGTCCTCGTGATTTTGAGGTTTTTCAGAACAAAGAGACCACTGCTACAATACAGTGAATCTGGAGTTTATCCCCAATTAATCAACAAATAGTTCATCGTTATTATTCGTCTCAATATCTCCATCTTCAATCTTCGAACATGTAAATTGGTTCGAACTGGTTTTCGGATAGGAATCACCCAAATCCGACCCCGGTTCCTCCGAAATCCAATCATCGATAAAAATTATGTAATTAAGAGATTGTTTTTTCGATTCATTCATCTTCCTTTACCAAAAATATCTTCGAGAGATATATATTTTCAAAATATTCTTTTAGTGAATACGGAATCATTTAAACCTCTTTTTGAATATTTCTCAAATCATTTTTAAAGAGTAACTTTTGAGAAAATTGGGTTATCTAAATCATTCTATTTTTATTGAAACTTAACTTCCGTATTCAATGAGTACTAAGGGTGGAATAACGGTGAGATCATCTTTTAAATTCCATGAGTAGGACAAGTTCCCTCTTTGGATTTTAATAATAAGTATAAGAAGATTATTTCTACAAAATCCAAGTTGAGCATCTGGGCTTTCCTTTCGATATATTCCACCCCTCGCCTAAAAGAGAAAACTAAGGCCAGGTAAGTTCGGGGCATTAGTTGCTCCATCCTTGACCTTAGTTACACACCTTGTTTTCACTTTTAGATCTCACAGGCGGGATAAATGTACTAATCGTTTCTGCATACTCATTTTCCATTTTTAAATCATTTTGTTGAACCATCTTTGAAATAATGTTGAATTATTCAAATTTCTTTTGAAATGCTTTCTAATTCACTTAAAAACATTTACTAATGATTTGGTAAAGAATTGTTAAGTTTCAACATTTATTTCAAAAGTTATAAAAAAGCGTTGCGAAAAGTGTTGCATATAGTGTTACAAAAGTGCTTTAAAAGCTATATTCTTCAAAACAACTTTTATAACATTTAAAAAACCATCTTTTCAACTTGAATAACTTTTAAAACATTTTAAAAGATTTTTAGAATTTATTTCATATTTTACAATGATTATTTTATCGATTTTCAACTTTGGTCATTTAGTGTAAAAACGGTATTTTTCTTGAAAATTGATTTTGCCATATTTCAAAATAAACAAAATGAAATCTTGATTTTTTATGAAAGATATGGATATAAGGGTTTGAAAAATTGTTACTTCGAAAAATTCCAAACTATATTGCACTTTGTATATTTATTTGAACTTTTGACGCGAAAACATGAACTACCGTTACGCGACACGTCAAAATTTGGGTGTATTTTGAGATTCATATCCAAACTTTGTCGAGATAAGCTTAAATACTTTGGAATTATTTCTAAAGCATTTTCAAACATTTTTCAATATATAAATGATTTCATATCACATTTCATTTCTTTTGAAAAGTGATTTCCATGTGAATATACGTCGTGTAAATCCGTGACTTGTGTCCACATAATATTCAATATACAAATAATAAACAACAAAAACAATGTTTATAACCATTTTAACATATTCTAACATGTCATATGAACTTACTTATCAATTTAAAAATATTTTTATTACAATGTCACATAATTGTTATTTATGTACATAATTGTTTACTAACTTTTGCAATTGTCTTAAAGGTGGTTGCTTTCTTTTTCAAACACTTATCAAACATCATTATTAACATCAAAACAACATTCATAACTTACAAAACATCATTAAACATTTCCTACTTAACAATTTAGAGTTCTTAACTTTTGTCGCTTTCAAACTAGTTTTAAAATTTTCTAACTTTGCTAAACTTTGCTTCAATCTCTTTAGAACTTGCTAAATTTCCGCGTACTTGCCTTAGGAGGCCATGACTATGCTTGGAAGGAAAATTGTGCTCGGCCAAATGGAGGAAGAGTGGGCGTCAACAATAGAAGGGGGAAGGATGCGTTTTGAAGTGGTTCGACGGAGTTTTGTCAATATTTTTCTTTGTTTTATTTTTGAAAATATTTTGGCATAACTTTGTTATGCTTGGAAGCCATTAAAGGCGGTAAGAAGAAGCTTGAAATTTTCAGAAGAAGAAGTGTGAAAGGAAGTGTGAAAGGAAGTGAGAAAGTGGGTGTGTATTTATAGAAAATATTTGACAATAAAATATAGATTTGAGTTTTTACTTAAATAACATTCCTTAAGAATTAAGTAAACTTATTTAATTCAAAACTTACCTCCACATCACATCACACTTTTAAAATTAAATACTTTAGAGTTAAGTAAAAAACAAGAATGATTACTTTACTTTATGTCACTTCTCTTTACTTTATGTCACATTTAATGTGAGTTTACTTTTGCCAATTACTTTCTCGAATTTTCTACGTGTGATTATTAAAAGTAACCTTATTTAGTTAATTTTTAACTATCTTTATATGTTAATATATTTATTAAATTGTGTACATAAAGGTGCAACAACGTTGCGACAACTTTAAATCGACAAAAAGTTGATTTTTGACAAAATGTTTTACGGTCATATTTTGACATTTTATTTTAGCTATTTATTTATGTAAACCAAATTTAAAAATAATTTGTATAATGTTATTTAAAAATATAAGCACTCATAAATAAATTAAAATAATTAATTAAACCATTTAAACTTACTTTTCTGAAATCGGGATTTTGTCATTTTTGTCGATATAAGCAAATGTTACTATTTTCATGTATATTTCTATTTTCAAATCCTATCTAATATTGTTTAAATCATTAAAAAAATTATATTTAAAATCACTTTAAATGCTATATTTTGAAGTGGTTAAATTTTGAGTCGTTACACTGAGATGACATTTTTTTGGTATGTTAATATCTTTTTTTTGTTGATTTGTGGATGAGTTGATTGTATTCTCATATTAACCATTTTTTGGTCAGTAAAGTGAGGTGAAAAAAATATATTTTAAAGTGCAGTGTTAGTAGAGTGCTTGCTAAGCTATGAACTTAATAGTACTTCAGCTAAGTTATGAAATCAACCGTGCAAGTAAGAAAGCTCAGTCAACTATGAATTTTCCATGACTTCAGTAGGAGAGAAGCAAGTTTTGGTGTAAGAGATGTCAATAACATAGCAGCAACGGTACAAGAGAAGAATCAAGAAAGGAAAGAATGGGCAGTTGTCTCCTAAAGAGGTCTTGAAAATGATTTGTCGAGCTGTAATAAAATTGATAAAAACAGAGGTTGAGCAAGGAAGGTGTAGAAAAATATTTGAGCATGAGAAATTTTTATTGATACAAATCTAAATGTGGAGCATGGTAGGATCAATATTGAAAAATATGCTAGAATGTGGAGTTATTGGGGAGATGCAATATGCTGGTAGCATGGTAGTTATACCAACAAGTTAGAAAAACTAGCCATTAAGTGAAAGTGAAAGTAAAAGTAGTTACAGCCATAAAAGGATAGTAAAAGTAAAGGTACTTGAGAACATATACATCAAATTCATTAATCTGAGCCGCCATAAAGAGCTAGTGAATACTTAAATGGAGCTGAATCAAATTAGAGCATGTGCATGGAATGGGTGATTGAATTTAAATATGTTCTGGAAGGAATAGATTCCTAAGTTCATGTTGAAGTACAGAACTACTAAGCTTGTTGAAATGTGTATAATGCATGGTAATGCACATGTATATAGCTGTGAATAGAGTTCGAAGCAAATATGTAATTAAATGGGAATATTTATAATATTTGCGAGTATAACTTTTTTGTATATAAGTGTATGAGGTTATTAGACACAAGTTACAACAACCTATCAAGATAAAAAAGAAATGGATTATTTAGATAATAAAGAAACAGCTGACAAAAGAGTATTGGGATAAAAGGATTATAAGTAGTGGAACCAAGCAAAATCATAATATGGTAGACCTTATTGGTAGCCATCCTTAATCTTTTTTTCATTAAAATAAATTATATTTTTCTATTATGCCTAATTGGAATATTTGTTTTTCTACATAGCTTTGAAGCTTATTAAGTAAATCTAAGTAAGCTTTTTTTGAGTTGATTGCACAAATCATCAGTATTTTTACTACAACGACAAAAGGACAACAATGAGAAGAGTTATATATTACTTCTTAATATAGCCTGTAACTAAAGTTGATGTAGATCTAACTACTTAATAGGGGCTATTCTAGTATACCTACTTTATGGTAGAACTATAAGATTATTTCAATGATACACACACACACTATTACCTATGTTACTTATTCAATATGTGATTGAATTATTCGCTCTCCTTTACGAAGCTAGCAAAATATATTATCGTTCCTTAATATGTTGATTATTCCAATATAATACATAATGTCAGATTGTTTGTTATTGCACTAGAAAAGAGATAATATATGACAACTTTTATATCATAAATACAGTGAGGTTTTGGTTACAAATACTAGCTGACTTCACTAACACACACAATAGCCTTCAATTACACAAACATGCAGATACACACTCATATAATATACACTTGCACATATATATATCTGTCACGACCCGAATTTCAGCTTTCGAAAATCGACATCCGTACTTCACTTGTACTCAAATGCCGTAGATTCAACCACTGGAATCCGATTCGTGCCGGAGCTTATAACACATTAAGAATAACAACACAGCGGAAGAAAAGAGTATATCATATAATTCCAATGAATACAATATCCAGTGATATACAACAATGATACAAATGATATCGATATCTATTAGAGATATAAGACACAGCAGCGGAACAATATCATAAACTTGAACTCCGAATGGAACTCCAACATCAGCAATCTCTAAAGCATCAATCCAGAAATAGCTCGAACTCCCAATCAAGTTGTACTAAGCAAGGCTAGTCATCCAAAGACTGAAGAAGATTACCAAAGACTCCAAGACTATCGAATCTACATCTACAAGTTGGTTATCCGAAAAACCCAACTCTAGACTGCCCGTGTGGAAAATTGTGAGCGTTTAGGAAGGGAACAATGAACTCCGGGTCAGTCATGGGACTGGTGTGAGCAACAAAAACAGTTTTCTTTAAAACAAATAATAAAAGAATTTTAAAACATTGAAATCCACAATGCTTTTTGGAAAATGAAACTACCATACGGCCACCGGCCACAAACACAATGCAAGTGCAAATTTGGAGGAGATTTCTCCTTATGACAGTAAAAAATACTTGATACGCGAAAACCATTTGATATTATTATTAGTGCATAGTGGAAAACAATTGAAAGTATAATATTAATCTTAGTCAGCATACGTACCATTATAGTATGCCTGCTATAGCTACCATGTTAAATGGCAGGTTCTACAACTAAAACCGTACAAGGCGCGTATTGGATGATTGAATTTCCAACAAATGGTCAGGCTAAGGAACTTCCTATTGTCTCATGGGAATGCCCCTAGAGGGATGCCCCGAGAACTTAACAAGCTCTCTACCAACACAAGGCCGGTTTACTCCCTTCCCGGGAGTAAAACCTAAGATATGCCACCCTCGGTCATTTGCGACCTTTATCCGATGTACCTCAATCACAAAGCAACATCACGCAGTAATAGATTTTACAGTGTCCACACGAGTTAAGTATCTGGGCTCCATACCATGATACCACCCTTTTCCAGAAGGATTGGACATACCCTAGGGGCGCGACCCCTACAACCTTGCCGCATCTTTTCTGTTTCAACCATTTCCAGTTTGTAAGGTCCTGATGCAGTCTCGTCCATAAAGCTACGCTTTTTTCACAAGGCCATGCTTCGATCAACAAATGATCAGCAGCACTTTGTATGCCACATTACCAAATTAGGAATGTATCACTAGTAACCATCAACTACATAACCTCTAAGCTCGTACGTCTCAAAGAAGGGTGTTAAGCTAAGAGCATAAATCTCCGCCACCAAACAGAAATGTATTTGATAGAAAATGGTTTTACATCTCAAAGTGTAATGTCAGACACACATCCATACAAATCTGTTCCAGGTTCGAACAGAACCGAAGGCACTTCCAAAGAAGCCCTTACAATCGGGTATTCACAATCCCGATCGGACTCCCCATCATATATGAAGATCTCTATACCGTAGCTACTCAGTGCAGAGCCATTCGATAGGTTATCCTATCGTTCTCGTAAATACCCGATCTTCACCACTGGTCTTCAATTGCTATCCATATCGTCGTATCGTTATTCGGAATGGGTTATATGATAGAAGGTCCTCTCCCAGCTAAACCGAATAATGAGCGCAATATTTAAATCATATGGATATGGGATTTCAGTTAAGTCACAACTTTAAAACCCAAAACTCTTCCTTAAATGGTTTAAACGAATTACCATTTCAAATCTTTAAACAAAAAGATTTACTTCACAACGTTCACCCATTTTTCTTAAAGATTAAAACAATTTCCACTTCAAATCGGATTAACTCATCCAATTTTTAAATCAAAGATTTAATTCATAGCTTTCAAAATCGTTTCCAAAGATTCATTTATAACTTGGAAAACCATTTTCATTTCAAACCTGAAATTCTTTTAAACACAAATTGGAAATTCATTCCTTATATGAAAGCTTTTATTATTTAAAAACAAATAGTTTTCGTTTCTGAAAATTTCGATTACATTTGCACAAGTTAAAGCCCTTGGGTTAAATTCAAATTCTCAAAACAATACTTTTAAAATGGTTTAAAATCTCATATAAACACATTTATAACTTGTATATCCTTTTTAAAACCATAATTTCTAAACATAGAATTCAATTTCAAATTTTGAATTTAAATTCAAATCAACTATTTAAATTTCAAAATTTAATTAAGTTATTCAAAATAACTTTTATTTTCAAAATTTCCTTTTCAAAAGCTTTTCTTTACATTTAACCCATATCCATTTCCCAAACCATTTGGATTCAAAATTCAAATTCAAAACCATTCCAAAAATCTATGACTTAACCAATTTCCTTGTGCAATTCATCTTTGTGTGTGTAAGGTGTAGTCCAGGGGTTTTGCCCAATAGTGCAACATCATCAATCATCACATCAATATCGGTAAGTGGTATAATCCAATAACGCTTTTCTCCATTCACAGATTCATAGATAAACAACGTAAATTTATCACAGAAAATAAATTACATCATCACAGATCACACCAAAGCAATTCATAGCACAAAGCATAACATATCAGGGATATCAAACAATTCAACAATCAATAGAATTCAAAACATCCATAAGTAAGATAAATTAATTAATTTAATAATCTCTAATTAAATTACTTGGATTACCTTGATCCTACTTACTTAACATTAATTAATTATAAATTAGTTAATTAATTAATTATCTCTAATTATCTACCTTAACAAATCTTCCTTGATTAATCATTCTTTAATTACATTTAAGTAATTTTCTTTTAATTATTTATTCAATTAGTTATTTTCAATTAATCACATTCATTAATCTTTGATTAACCACATTCAGTAATTAATTATCCTTAATTAATTACATTACTTAATTAACTTCTAAATAAATTTTATCGATTAATTCTTAAATTAATTACACTATGTAATTAATTCTTAATCACTCCCACTGAGTAATTATCTTTCAAGTAATTACATCCAGTAATTATCCATTAATTACTTCACTAAGTAATTGTTCTTTATGAATTACACTAAGTAATTATATTTAACCCATTATCCAATGATTATTTTAAATTAATTAAATTTAATTAATTAACTTAAACTAATCACATTACTTTAATTAATTACAATGAGTAATTAATTCCTTTAATTACTTTCATTAAGTAATTATTCTTAAATAATTCCACAAATAATTTTTTTTCTTAATTAATATAATTAATTATTAAAAATTAATCACATTAATTAATTATTTAATAACCCTTCGTTAATGATCTTCATTAACTATTAATGATTTTTTAATTACTTTTCTTAAGTAATTAAACTTAGATTGATCATTATTAATTACAAATTAATTAATCTTTAATAACAAATTAATTAATCTTTAATTATTTAATTAATTAAGCGCTTAACTGTAACTTAATTAACCTTTAATTACTAGATTAAATAAAATTTTAATCATTAATTATTAATCTATTCTTATCTTAATTAATGATCCTTAATTACAAATTAATTAACTTAACCCATAATTACTTAATTAAATTAATTCTCAATTAATTAACTAACAATCCATAATTAAAAATTAATTAATATTAAATCATTAATTAATTAACTACATTAATCATTAATCATTGAAATCTACTTTATCTTTAGGATAAAACATTCTTTCATTAATGACTTTAATTATCATTAACATATGCATTTAAAAAAAAAAAAAAAAAAAAAAAAAAAAAAGTTTACCTGCGCGTTTGAGAGTTTCCATGGCATTCTCCTGCGCGTTTTCCAGAACCGTGTTTCTCTTTTCCAGATCGCCGTAGCCATACTCACAATCATCTTCCCTCCCGTCCGTGTTCATGCCGAGCTCCCCACCTTGTTTTCCAATTCTCCCCGTAGCCCCTCCCCCTTCTTCTTCCCCCTCTTCTACTCGTTCTGGAAAAGTTTTTAAGGTACCCCTGGTTATGAATAAATTTATGCCGGCCTTGCTATCTGCGACGGAGTTCCCTCCGCTACCTTCCACGACGGAGTTCCCTCCGCTCCCATCTGCCCAGACGAGCACAGTGGCCATTGCGTGCCCATCTGTGAGTCTTGAGCGTGTTTTGGTGGGTCAGGACTGTCTGACTAACAATGGTTCCATGCATTCACTTGCGAAAGTAGTTGATGTTGCTGGTGATATTGATGATAATGGTGTGGTCAGTGGAGTGATTGGAAGTGAGATTTTTTCGGCTGATCCTAAAATATCGAATTTGCCACAACGCACTCCAAGTGTTTGTCACAAGTCCAATGAGAAGGAAGTTTCCAATTGCAGTGTTTTAAGAACTGGTGGTACGTTTCTTGCGGCCTCCCCCACTGTTGTGCTTGCGTCTTCTGGCGGTGGTTCTTTTCTGGATGCCGTTCAACCAGCTGCTTCTCATATAGGATCCAAAGCTTGGTCTTCGCTTTTTACTTCAATGCCCCGTAACGCGGGGGTTTACGAACCTGTGGAATTTGATATTGTAGAGGAGAATGGAGTGATGATCCCACCTCCAAATGTCATGCAAGCGGGTTTGGACTATTGGTCCGAATATTTAGTTGGTTTCTTTTTGGATCCTAAGCAACGACTACATGAACCGTCCACTGTTTGTCGTAAGGCTTGGAGGCTACGAGGTAATCTCCGTGTTAAGCTAGTCGACACTATGTATTTCCTACAGTTTTCCTCCGCCGAGGAACGTTGCCGTGTTCTTGAGGCGGAGCCAACCTTTTTTGATGGGAAACCGTTTATTATTACTCCTTGGTCCCCTACGGTTGCTAGTGCTCGTGAACAAGTGTTATCTATCCCTGTTTGGGTTTATTTTTCTCAAATTCCTTCGGCACTTCAACCTCTTCTGGGTTTGAATTGGCTTGCTTGCAACGTTGGTAAGCTGAAATGTTTTGATGCGAATACAGTTGCGCGTGAAAAGCTGGTGTATGCTAAGGCCTTGATTGAGATTACCCCCCTTAAGCCTCTCCCTACCTCTATTCCTGTTCAGTTAGCGGTTGGCCATGTAGTTGATGTTCGTGTTCGATATGGTTGGATCCCCGACATATGTACTTCTTGTCACTCCTTTGGCCACTTAGTTTCTGCCTGCTCCCATTCTGCTGCTTCCGCTTCTGTGCCTAAGATACCACTGCCGCGGCCTCCGATCAGGAAATGGGTTCCCAAGGTGCCGAAGGATTCACCTCCTGTTGTTCCTGTCCCTGGATCGCCGTCTTGCTCTGCATGGCCAGCTTCCCCTGTTGCATCCATTGTTCCTGATGTTGTTCCTGTGGATTCCACTGTTATTTCGGATCTTGTTCCGTCTCAGTTGCCTATTTTTTGGGATGAGTCTGAGAGATGTTGGGTTGATCGATGTTCTGACTTGCGTTACAACCCTTTGGATGATTCCTTCTTTAGATATGTTTCCGACGATCTTTCGGACCTTCGGTGCCTCTATTACAGACCGTCTGGTGACTCCTTGGTTCTTGATTCGGATGGTAGGTATGCTGATTTAAATTCCACCATGCTTGCTGATTCTTCTTGGGATCGATCATTTCTATACTCATCTGATGTTGACATCTACGATCCTTCGCTTGCTCTCCTATTTCGCCCCTACTATGGTCTTCTTAGGGATGTCTCTTTGGTATCTTCCTAGGTTGAAGTTGATGCTAGTGGCACTTCCTCTTTGGAGGAGTCTTAGTTTAGTCTGTTTTTTCTAGTAGCTGTGACATGTCTGTCACACTCCTGTGCTGTATTTATTCCCCTCTTTTTAGTAGTTAGGGTGTCTCTACCTTACTCCTGTACTTCAAGTTTTTTATTACGTTCGTAATAAAAAGTGGACGGTCCACTATAAAACCGGCTGGCTTTGCCAAAAAAAAAAAAAAAACATTTCACTTTTAAATTTACTTTAAATTTCAGATTTAAAATTTAAAATGATTAACAAATTTAAACTTTAACCAAATTTAAATCAATTTTATAAACCTCTTTAAATCAAATGTTAAAAGAACTTTTATATAAATAAGTTTTAAAACATTTTATTGAAAAACCATTTCATTTTTTTAACATTTAAACTTGTTTAAACAATTTCAATTTTAAAACTTTATTTATTCTAAAACTAGGATTCAAAAGTTAATTTGAATCCATACCTCAAATTTTGATTTAAACTTAATTTAAAATCTTGTTTTCAATTTAAAAACTCAATTAAATTTTTTGAAACAGTCGGGTTTTAAAACCTGTAACCATACATATGACTCGAAACTACCCTCAAAAGCTTTGAGTCAAAACCCATCATGCTTCAGGAAACACACACAAATTACTCGAGAAAATCATGAGTGCCCCTCCTCGTTCATTCCAGGCTTCACCAGGAAAACAAACTCATCTTTGGTCGACTACGACGACTTCCCCATACTGGCGATCACTCTCGCATCCCAAGGCGACCATCAAATCATTGATTTAAACTCGAAATCAAATTCGAGCCTTCAAGACCCAACCTAAAACCACAAACCAGCCTGGAAATCACTCATATATCCAATGCCAACCGCTAGAGTATCTGAAATTCCGGCTATCCCTTTGTCAACACTCCCACCTTCATTTCCCAAAAATTGGTAGCACTCGATCTACCAGAGAAGCCGTGGTGGATCGTTTACTGACCATCACAAAAACTAGGGTTATAAAAATAAAATGGTCACCGCTGCTACCACAACGCCAAGATCACCATTCTGACAATTTTGCCGACCTCTTTGATTTCTCCACTACTACGAGTAAGAACCCCGACCACACCGAGCTAATAGATCACCAGAGATAACCCAAAACTCCCAAACTGACCAAACAGGAACCGCTCTTTCATCCCTTAACTAAAAATTATAATATCATTCTTAAAAATCATGTTTAGGGCTAAGGATTCAGTTTATGTTCTTGAATTGATGAATTAAAATGTTTGAATTTTCACTTACATCAACCTTGCTCTGTTTTTTTTGTTCCCAGATCCATTTCAAATTTGTTTTGACTTCAATAAAAAATTTAATCTATAAGTTATGATGAAACAATCAGATTTTTTTTAAGTCTTAATTCCAAACCAAGATTAAATCAAAAGATGATGGTTTCAAATCAAACTGGAACTTAAAAATCAAGGAAATAGGAATGCTACAGAAACAAGCATGCACACATTGTATTCATTCATAGATAATTCACTCATATAAAATCACACAAATCATTTTATTTTCCAAATATTTAACATGCAACAGATTACAGATACTTTAATTTTTAAAAAGTGATGTCACTCACCTAGCATGCATGGAACAGAGGCAATCTTAGATTTGAAAACTTGAATTGTTTTTAAAACTGGAAACTTGCATTGCTATTTCTTTTTAGACTTGAATGCTGAAGAAAACTTGCAATTGAAACTGTAATGCTTATTACAGAGACTTGAATGCTTGCTTTGGTAAATTCTCAGGTTGAATGAGATCTGCAGACCTTGATTTACATTCCAGATTTTAAGAATGCTTGCAAGCTTGCTAATTTTTGATTTCAGGCTTTAAGAAATGCAGGCTAGATGATTTTCATCTCAAATTTGAAACACAGGATTTGGAAATGAAAATGATTTGTAGTTTTGATTTTGAAATCGAGTTACAGATTTACGATTTTGGATTTTAAGGGATGAACAGGTTATAGATTTCTGGTTTGAGGGAATTTATTTCAGATTTTGTTTGAGAAATGGTTTAAGTTTTTTTTCCTTGGCTTTTGAATTAGGAAGATAGAAAAAAGAATTGGAAGGAAGAAACAATGGTTATATAGGTGAATTTGTAATTTATTTAAAATAAAAGAAAAAAAATGACACTTGTAAAAAAACTCTTAACATTTGTCATTTGAGTTGATTATTAATTTACACTTTTTATAAGGTGTTTTAATTTCATCACACTTGTCCTTTAAGTAATTAGTATTTATTTTTAAATGTTAAGAAAAAGTTTTTCACTTAGTTTATTCTTATGTAAATGTATATATGAATTTCTTTTTAAAGAAAAATGTACTAAAACTAATTATATATAAATAAAAGCTTATCCTTATATTTTTAAAATGTCTATCTTTTGAAATTTAAATTCAAATTCAAATTGGAAGTCCAATTTAAATTCAACTAAAATATATATACGTACATATATATATATATATATATATATATATATATATATGTATGTATGTATGTATGTATGTATGTAATCAACACACATATGTATATTATAGGATTTAACTTTTAAACAATTGTTTTGCAAATCATTTGTATTTAATTCAAAATATAATTTTAAATTATATGTATATTAAAATTAGGAAACAAATTCTTATTAATTTTAAAATATAGTTCTAATTCCAATTTATTTTTCAACACAATTATATTTGAATTTCAAATCCAAAATCATTTTATACACATATAAAATAAATAAACAAATATCTTGTTTTATTTGGAAAAATCAAATAAATTTACAATTTAATCCAAAAATTATATTAATTACTAATTTAATTCAAATTTATCCCCAAAAATTTACATAAATTATCCATTCAAATTTAACTCAAAACTGGGGTTGTTACAGATTCCCCCATTAAGAAAATTTCGTCCTCGAAATTTGCCAGGGAGACAACAAAGAATGGATACACGAAGATAGAGAATCGACTCATCAATCAAGCCGATTATCTGTTCTGCATTTGGCTCACCAAATCAGAATATTACCAATATGAGAAGAAATTCATTCGATACTTTACGAAATATTCGGGTCATCGGTCAACGAAATATACAGAAGTATTGGTTAGTTCGAAGGATAACTAACAACTCGTAGAATATATCTGGACCCAGAGAATAGATAGATAGATTCAATCTTTCATAATTTTCCAACACTATGTTTGGATTCCAAATTCAGGTTGGAATACCCCAAAGTATACACCAACTTATCCCACCTCAGGATTTGATCCATACAAGGGATTACAATAGAATTTCAAATTTGGGTTTTAATCGAAATCATTTTATCAATACACCTTAATTCAGTTTCATATTTTATTCATCAACTCATTTTAAATAGAATCTCAAATTCATTAAAGTTTTAAAACGAGAAGCTGATAGAAAACCAACGAAGAGAATATGAAATAGAAACTTATCTATAACGATTCTCAGGGCCACCACCACACCGAAGCTTCTCCCTTGAGCTACTACGAAGCAATCAAAGAACTGAAACTGGATCAAAGGAGATTGAGGAGAAAAGTTGTTTCCGTTGTTGTTACAGGGTATCGACCAATTGTAGTGGTACTCCCATGTCCCCTATCTCGTCCTCTTCTTGCACTCATACTCACTATCAGTGGATAGTGAGAGAATTTACTGAGGCATTCAAACAGATATCTTAGGGATACTCATCCTAGGGTATACTTCACCTTATCTCTAATGAGTTACCTAACGTGTTATACTCCTGAGCTAAAGTTTCAACCTTCAGCTCTGATACCAAGATGTCACGACTAGAATTTCAGCGTTTGAAAATCGACATCCACACTTCACTTGTACTCGAATACCGCAGATTCAGTCGTTGAAATCTGATTCGTGTCGGAGCTTATAACACATTAAGTATAACAACACAGCGGAAGAAAAGAGTATGTCATATAATTTCAATGAATACAATATCCAGTGATATACAACAATGATACAAACGATATCGATATATATCAGAGATACAAGACACGGCAGTGGAACAGTATTATAAACTTGAACTCCAAATGGAACTCCAACATCAGCAATCTCCATCTCCAAAGCATCAATCCAGAAATAGCTTGGACTTCCAATCAAGTTGTACTAAGCAAGGCCAGTCATCCAAATACTGAAGAAGATTACCAAAGACTCCAAAGACTATCTAATCTACATCTACAAGCTGGTTATCTGAGAAACCCAACTTTAGACTGTCCGTATGGAAAATTGTGGGCACCCAGAGTTTAAGAAGGGAACAATAAACTCCGGGTCAGGCATGGGACTGGTGTGAGCAACAAAAACAGTTTTCTTTAAAACAAACAACAAAAGAATTTTAAAACATTGAAATCCGCAATGCTTTTTGAAAAATGAAGCTACCGTAAGGCCTCCCGCCATACACACAATGCAAGCGCAAATTTGGAGGATATTTCTCCTTATGACAGTCAAAAATGCTTGATACGCGAAAACCATTTGATATTATTATTAGTGCATAGCGGAAAACATTAGAAGGTATAATATTAATCTTAGCCAACATACATACCATTATAGTATGTCTACTATAGCTACCATGTTAAATGGCAGGTTCTACAACTAAAACCGTACAAAGAGCGTATTCGATGATTGGATTTCCAACAAATGGTCAAGCTAAGGAACTTTCTATTGCCATATAGGAACGCCTCTGGAAGGACGCCCCGAGAACTTACCCAGCTCTCTGCCAACACAAGGCCGGTTTACTCCCTTCCCGGGAGTAAAACCTAAGATATGCCACCCCCGGTCGTTTGCAACCTTTATCCGAGGTACCTCAATCACAAAGCAACATCACACAGTAATAAAATTTACAATGTCCGCATAAGTTAAGTATCTAGGCTCCATACGATGATACCACCCTTTTCCAGAAGGAATGGACATACCCTAGGGGCGCGACCCCTGCAACCTTGCCACATCTTTCCTGCGTCGACCATTTCCGGTTTGTGAGGTCATGATGCAGTCTCGTCCACAAAGCTACGCTTTTTTCACAAAGCCATGCTTCGATCAAAAATGATCAGCAGCACTTTGTATGCCACATTACCAAATTGGGAATGTATCACTAGTAACCATCAATAACATAACCTCTGAGCTCGTACATCTCAGAGAAGGGTGTTAAGCTAAGAGCTTAAATCTCCGCCACCAAACAAAAATGTATTTGATAGAAACTGGTTTTACATATCAAAGTATAATGTCAGACACACATCCATACAAGTTTGTTCCGGGTCCGAACAGAAGCGAAGACACTTCCAAAGAAGCCCTTGCAATCTGGGTATTCACAATCCCGATCGGACTCCCCGTCACATATGGAGATCTTTATACCGTAGCTACTCAGTACAGAGTCATTCGATAGGTTATCCTATCATTCTAATAAATACCCAGTCTTCACCATCGGTCTTCATATGCTATCCATATCGTCGTATCATTATTCGAAATGCATTATATGACACAAGGTCCTCTCCCGGCTAAACCGAATAATGAGCGTAATATTTAAAAACATATGGATATGGGATTTCAGTTAAGTCACAACTTTAAAACCCAAAACTCTTCCTTAAATGGTTTAAACGAATTACCATTACAAATCTTTAAACAAAAAGATTTACTTCACAACGTTCACCCATTTTTCTCAAAGATTAAAACAATTTCCACTTCAAATCGGATTAACTCATCCAATTTTTAAATCAAAGATTTAATTCATAGCTTTCAAAATCGTTTCCAAAGATTCATTTATAACTTGGAAAACCATTTTAATTTCAAACCTGGAATTCTTTTAAACACAAATTGGAAATTCATTCCTTATATGAAAGCTTTTATTATTTAAAAACAAATAGTTTTCGTTTCTGAAAATTCTGATTACATTTGCACAAGTTAAAGCCCTTGGGTTAAATTCAAATTCTCAAAACAATACTTTTAAAATGGTTTAAAATCTCATATAAACACATTTATAACTTGTATATCCTTTTTAAAACCATAATTTCTAAACATAGAATTCAATTTCAAATTTTGAATTTAAATTCAAATCAACTATTTAAATTTCAAAATTTAATTAAGTTATTCAAAATAACTTTTATTTTCAAAATTTCCTTTTCAAAAGATTTTCTTTACACTTAACCCAAATCCATTTCCAAAACCATTTGGATTCAAAATTCAAATTCAAAACCATTTCAAAAATCTTCGACTTAACCAATTTCCTTGTGCAATCCATATTTGTGTGTGTAAGGTGTAGTTCAGAGGTTTTGCCCAATAGTGCAACATCATCAATCATCACATATTCAAGCACATCAATATCGATAAGAGGTATAATCCAATAACGCTTATCTTCATTCACAGATTCATAGATAAACCATGTTAATTTATCACAGAAAATAAATTACATCATCACATATCACACCAAAGCAATTCATAGCACAAAGCATAACATATCAGGGATATCAAACAATTCAACAATCAATAGAATTCAAAACCATAAGTAAGATAAATTAATTAATTTAATAATCTCTAATTAAATTACTTGGATTACCTTGATCCTACTTACTTAACATTAATTAATTATTAATTAATTAATTAATTATCTCTAATTATCTACCTTAACAAATCTTCCTTGATTAATCATTCTTTAATTACATTTAAGTAATTATCCCTTAATTATTTATTCAATTAATTATTCTCAATTAATCACATTCATTAATCTTTGCTTAATCACATTCATTTATTAATACCCTTAATTAATTACATTACTTAGTTAACTTCTAAATAAATTTTATCAATTAATTCTTAAATTAATTACACTAAGTAATTAATTCTTAATCATTCCCACAGAGTAATTATCTTTCAATTAATTACATCGAGTAATTATCCATTAATTACTTCACTAAGTAATTATTCTTTATCAATTACACTAAATAATTATACTTAACCCATTATCCAATGATTATTTTAAATTAATTAAACTTAATTAATTAACTTAAACTAATCACATTACTTTAATCAATTACACAGAGTAATTAATTCCTTTAATTACTTTCATTAAGAAATTATTCTTAAACAATTCCACAAATAATATTTTTCTTAATTAATATAATTAATTATTAAAAATTAACCATATTAATTAATTAATTAATAATCCTTAGTTAATGATCTTTATTAACTATTAATAGTTATTTAATTACTTTTCTTTAGTAAATAAACTTAGATTAATCATTATTAATTACAAATTAATTAATCTTTAATAACAAATTAATTAATCTTTAATTATTAATTATTTAATTATTTAAGTGCTTAACTGTAACTTAATTAATCTTTAATTACTAGATTAAATAAAATTTTAATCATTAATTATTAATCTATTCTTATCTGAATTAACGATCCTTAATTACAAATTAATTAATCTTTAATTAATTAACTTACCCTTAATTACTTAATTAAATTAATTCTTAATTAATAACTAACAATCCATAATTAATAATTAATTAATACAAACTCATTAATTAATTAACTACATTAATCATTAATCATTGAAATCAAATTTATCTTTAGGATAAATCATTCTTTCATTAATGACTTTAATTATCATTAAGATATGCATTTAAAACATTTCACTTTTAAATTTACTTTAAATTTCAGATTTAAAATTTAAAATGATTAACAAATTTGAATTTTAACCAAATTTAAATCAATTTTATAAACCCTTTTAAATCAAATGTTAAAGGAACTTTTATAAAGAATTTTATATAAATAAATTTTAAAACATTTTATTGAAAAACCATTTCATTTTTTTTAAACATTTAAACTTTTTTAAACAATTTAAATTTTAAAACTTTATTTATTTTAAAAGTAGGATTCAAAAGTTAGTTTGAATCCATACCTCAAAATTTGATTTAAACTTAATTTAAAATCTTCTTTTCAATTTAAAAACTCAATTTAAAATTTTGAAACAGTCAGGTTTTTAAAACCTGTAACCATACATATGATCGAAACCACCCCCAAAAGCTTCGAGTCAAAACCCATCATGCTTCGAGAAACACACACAAATTACTCGAGAAAATCTCGAGTGCCCCTCCTCTTTCATTCCAGGCTTCACCAGTAAAACAAACTCATCTCTGGTCGACTACGACGACTTCCCCATACCGGCGATCACTCTCTCATCCCAAGTCGGCCATCATATCATTGATTTAAACTCAAAATCGAATACGAGCCTTCAAGGCCCAACCTGAAACCACAAACCAGCCTGGAAATCACTCGTATACCCAATGCCGACCACCAGAGTATATGAAATTCTAGCTACCCCTTTGTCAACACACCCACCTTCATTTCCCAAAAATTGGTAGCACTCGACCCACCAGAGAAGCCGTGGTGGATCGTTTACTAACCATCACCAAAACTAGGGTTATAAACATAAAATGGTCACCGCCCACCACAACGCCAAGATCACCATTCTGACATTTTTGCCGACCTCTTTGATTTCTCCACTACCGCTAGTAAGAACCCCGACCACGCCGAGCTACTAGATCACTAGAGGCAACCCAAAACTCCCAAACTGACCAAACAGGAACCGATCTTTCATCCCTTAACTAAAAATTATAATATCATTCTTTAAAATCATGTTTAGGGCTAAGGATTCAGTTTATGTTCCTGAATTGATGAATTAAAGTGTCTGAATTTTCACTTACATCAACTTTGCTCCGTTGTTTTTGTTCCCAGAGCCATTTCAAATTTGGTTTGACTTAAATAAAAATTTTAATCTATAAGTTATGATGAAACAATCAGATTTTGTTTAAGTCTTAACTCCAAACTAAGATTAAATCAAAAGATAATGGTTTTAAATCAAATTGGAACTTAAAAATCAAGGAAACGGGAATGCTACAGAAACAAGCATGCACACATTCTATACATTCACGGATAATTCACTCATATAAAATCACACAAATCATTTTATTTTTCAGATATTTAACATGCAACAGATTACAGATACTTTAATTTTTAAAAAGTGATGTTACTCACCTGGCATGCATGGAACAGAGGCAATCTTAGATTTTGAAAACTTGAATTGTTTTTAAAACTGGAAACTTGCATTGCCATTTCTTTTTAGACTCGAATGCTGAAGAAAACTTGCTATTGAAACTGTAGTGCTTATTACAGAGACTTGCATGCTTGCTTTGGTAAATTCTTAGGTTGAATGAGATGCTGCAGACCTTGATTTACATTCCAGATTTTAAGAATGCTTGCAGGCTTGCTAATTTTTGATTTCAGGCTTTAAGAAATGCAGGCTAGATGATTTTCATCTCAAATTTGAAACATAGGATTTGGAAATGAAAATAATTTGCAGTTTTGATTTTGAAATTGAGTTACAGATTTACGATTTTGGATTTTAAGGGATGAACAGGTTATAGATTTCTGGTTTGAGGGAAATGATTTCAGATTTTGTTTGAAAAATGGTTTAAGATTTTTTTTCTTGGCTTTTGAATTAGGAAGATAGAAAAAGGAATTAGAAGGAAGAAACAATGGTTATATAGGTGAATTTGTAATTTATTTAAAAAATAAGAAGAAAAAATGACACTTGTAAAAAACTCTTAACATTTGTCATTTGAGTTGATTATTAATTTACACTTGCTATAAGGTGTTTTAATTTCATCACACTTGTGCTTTAAGTAATTAGTATTTATTTTTAAATGTTAAGAAAAAGCTTTTCACTTAATTTATTCTTATGTAAATGTATATATGAATTTCTTTTTAAAGAAAAATGTAATAAAACTAATTATATATGTAAAAAAAAGCTTATCCAAATATTTTTAAAATGTCTATCTTTTGAAATTTAAATTTAAATTCAAATTCAAATTCAAATTAAATTTGAAAGTCCAATTTAAAGTCAACTAAAATATATATATAATCAATACACATATGTATATTATAGGATTTAACTTTAAAAAATTATTTTGCAAATCATTTGTATTTAATTCAAAATATAATTTTAAATTATATGTATATTAAAAATAGGAAACAAATTCTTATTAATTTTAAAAAATAGTTTTAAATCCAATTTATTTTTCAACGCATTTATATTTGAATTTCAAATCCAATATCATTTTATATACATATAAAATAAATAAACAAATATCTTGTTTTATTTGGAAAAATCAAATAAATTTACAATTTAATCCAAAAATTATGTTAACTACTAATTTAATTCAAATTTATCCCCAAAAATTTAAATAAATTATCCATTCAAATTTAACTCAAAACTGGGGTCGTTACAATATCTTTACTACTAATAATGGAAATTCAATCAACAGGCTTTAACCATGTCTTTCTGCAATTCCCAAAATGCCCTTACATTTTCCATCAGCTCGCGTTCGTTCATCCCCTTTTCGTTATCGGTACATAAAAACGTCCGTTTCCACAAATTCGACCACATTCTTGAATCAATTTCCTCAAAACCATGATTTCATTCCTCGTCGTCATCCGATCTCAAAAATCGGTTTCTCCCACTCGCGAATCATTAATGCCAACATCAGCAGAGACATAGCAACCGCGTCTGGGTTTTGATGGGCCGGCAGAGATAGCTAAGGCGTGCTATCACTTTTTTATTTTAATCGAAGGTATAATCCTTTATAACGTTTATATTTCAGTTAGAATATTTACATTCTTCGATTTGCTTCACCTTTTTTCATCGTTACTCATTATTTTTTGTTTTGATTGAACTAATTTGTGAATGGTGAACATACGTTTTCCAATTTGATTTCCGACTCATGAAAACAATAGATCTATACAACATTTGACATCTTTTTTGTTGTTTTTTGCAGTTAGATGTTTGCCAAGTATAAATTATTTATATTTTCCGTAGTTTGAAGTTTATAATATTTGAATATCGAGAATGTTGCAGTTGTGTTTTGTTGCTTGATGTTGGTGCATAAATTTTTAATTACATTCTGCCGTAAATGCTTAATTATTTTGAAACGACCCGCCTTACATACCATGGAAAGACGCATCATTAAGAAGAAAGAAAGATATAGATAAGAGAAAAGATAGAAAATAAAGAATCAAACAACATCAGAATCTCACAGCGGAACGAATAATTATATTAACCAAATAAAATATTACATAGTATCATATACATCATAGTTATACATCTCAAACTACACAAAACTTGACAGTTATAACACCTGTCTAGATATTACAACTCAAGTACATAACAGGAAACAGATACAACTCAAACACAGCGGAAAACTCTATATATATCTACACGCTGAAGCTAACTGCTCCATATCTCCTCCAGAACTCGTCAAAGAAAACCTAAAACACTTGACTACTCATACATAATATGAGTACCCAAGAGTTTAATAAAACAGAAAATAAACACTCGGGTCAGACAGGGGTCTGGTGTGAGCAAACGGTTAAAAGTTGCTTAACTTTGAAAATCCTTTGAAAACAAAAAGGTGTCACGTAAGACTTCCTACACATAAACATGGAAAAGTTTTTACCTTACGCTAAACAAAACATTTGATATAAAATCCAGTGATATTATAATAGGGTCTAGGGTTTTCAAAATAAAATACAGAAATAGCTGGAATGCTTACATCTCACGTTCCAACATAGTTGGGCACAATCAAAACCGTACAGGCACTTATTGGATTTGGGATTCCATACAATTGCAGGGCTACTGGGGTACCGCCCGTCACAGTACGTGGCCTAGATCACCGTACCGAGGAGTACGTCCGCTCCCCTGCAACACAAAGCCGGAACCATCCCTTACTGGACAGTCCTGAACAAGGCCACCCCGGCAGTTGTCATGATCAACCGCCCCACACAGCCGAAATAGAAAGGGACCTCTAGACAGGGGTAAAACTCGTCCTACTTGGGCATGACCCACTTAACCTTGCTGCACCTCCTCTGTTTTAGCCATTCCCGGTTGATGAGGCTTGAGGCTGCGATTACCTTTATAGGACACATCTATCTTAGAATGCTCATCGTCCACCTGACGATGTTCTGAAAGCATTCAATCCATACAAGTTCGTTCCGGGTTCGAACGAAACCGAAGGCACTATCTCATTACACTCATTTTGGAATCACCCTCGGAGTTAACGACAATAGCCCTTGTACTCTGAATCACCATCTCGAACCTGTAAGTACTATTTCCGTCAAACTCATCACGGAATCACCCCCAGAGTTATACTGACGAATAGTTCTTACACCTCGAGTCTTCACTTGCACTCCCCTTGGATTCACGACCTAACGTTTAACTTGGATCGATGTGGTTTTCGGAATTCTAGATTTGGAACCCGATCCCGGTCTCATCGAATCCAAACGCCATCTTAATGTCCAAGTGATTTAAGTTTAACAAATTAATTCAATTTAAACATATTGAATTCACACAGCATCATTCACAGATAAATACCACACATTTATCATTGATATATCAAATATCATACCACAGAATATCACAACATACCATCTAAAGATATCAACCAATTCAGATATTCCACAAACAATCATACACAACAGGTATCATTATTTCCTTTATAATTAATTTAATCATCCTAAATCAATTAATTACTTGAGAATTAAACAACTAATCCTGCTTAAACAATCATTAATTAATTACAATTAATTAATTAATCACTCTTTTATCATCTTCATAATCCAATTAATTAATCTTCAATTACAGATTAACAATCCTTTAATCATATTCTTAATTAATCAATTAGATTAATTATTCTTTAATTACACTATGCAATTAACCTTAAATTAATTACACAGATTAATTTATCTTTAATCATTAATTAATCTCTAATTCATTAATTAACAATAGTTAATTACATAAAACCTTAATTAATTTCATTAATTAATTATTACTTCTTTCTCACTTCATTGATTAATTATCTAATAATTAATCATATTTATTAATTAATTAAACAATTAATTATTCATTAATTACATAAATTAATGACCCTCTAATTACTTTATAAATCAATTGTTCTACAATTACATTTAATTATTAATTATAAACTTAATTACAATTATTAATCAAACCTGATTAATCACAATCAGTAATTAACTTCCTTTAATTACTTTACTAATTAAACCATCACCTTGATTAATTACATTAATCAATTCTTTAATTACACTGAGTAATTATCCCTTAATTACTTCCCTAAGTAATTATACCTTTTTAATTACTATCCATCCAGTAATTTCCTCAATTAATTACATTCAGTAATGATTCATAAATTACTTCACTAAGTAATTACACATCTTTAATTGCATTAAGTAATTATAGTTAATCCCATCATTAAGGTATTCCTTTTAATTAATTAAACTTAATTAATTAACTAAAAATTAACCATTATGTCTTAATTAATTACCTTGAGTAATTATTTACTTTATTTATTTCATTAAGTAATTATGTTTAAATAATTCTTCTTAATCATTAAGTAATTAGCTTCTTAATTATTCATTAACTAATTTATGTCTAAATTTATTTAACCTTGATTAAAAAAAATTAATTAAGTAATTACACTTAATTAATTACTCAACTAATTTACCTCAATTTAATTACTTACATTAACCAATTTAAGTTAAATAAGTAATTTACCTCAATTACCTTTATCAATTATTTAAAAATTTAATATTTGAATTCAAAACTTGTATTTGGTTTATACAAAAACACCATCTTTTAATTTATCATTTTTAAATACTTTACTTCAATCACATTTTAAATTACTTCAAATATAATTTTATTTGAAAACATTATTTTATCATTTAATAAGGCAAAAAATGAAACAACTATTTTTCAAACAAAAGTTTATATTTTAAAAATCCAAACTTTAAAAATAAATTTCTTTTAAATTCAAACATTCATTCATTATAAACTAATTTAAATCACTTTGTTTAAAACATCAATATGCTTTCAAACTTGAGTCTTCGTTTTTATAAAGTATAAACCCGGTTAATATTTAACTTTAAAACAAACAAACTATTTTTAAAAACAAGATTAGCTTAAACTTGTTTATCACCAGGTTTTAAATTAAAGCATCTCAACATTTTTAAAACTATTTAAATCTTTGATTTAAAACTCAGTTTTGCTTTGATTTTCAGAAAAATTAATTTGCAGTTGAAAATTGAACAGGAGCAAAAATCCTGGAAACCCAAAACACATGCGACACTCCCTCTTCAAGCTTCGAGTCACATGCGATTACCAACACAAGACCATCACGACCCCGCTCTTGAGTAACAACGAAGAAACCCAGCTAACCTCTGTCTTAACAAACCAAAGCAGATCACCAATTTCTGGTCTCGTGCACGTGCACACCGGAGCCGGTCGACGGCGAACCCTGTTGCGCCACCCCACAAATCGCCACTGACCTCAACAACCACCTCGAACTCCTATATCGACAAAAATGCCACCGCATCGAAAAAAGATGCTTCAGCCTTCAACCAGAAAATATCGAACGACAAACGATCGCCGCCAACGGCGAAATCCACCACCAGAGGTCCTACCACTTTATCCACGCACGCGCCTCACCCCACGCAAACCTTTCCCCCACCAGCGATCCACCCCGAAGCAACGACGACGACGAACTCATGTCATTTCCGATCCAAATAAAAAAAATAGGTCAAAACCCTACTACGCCCCATCACGGCCATCACGGTCGCCATAAAAATCAATCACCAATTTTCCCGTATTCCCAGACGCCATGGCCACCCTCATGCAGAACCTCGACATCTCCTTTGACGCCGATCAACAGTGAATGACCAAAAACCCATATTCTTAAAACCCCCAATTTCTCTTTCAATTCCAATTTAAAAATTACAAACTTCATTTTAAAATTCATGAATTTGAATAACATCTCAGATCATATGAACAGAAGTTTAAATTATTAAATTTGATTTTTACCAAATTTAGATTTTCCCACTCTAAATTCATCGTTTACAGTATTTTGTTCAATATAAATTTTTATATTTATTTTTAATAACAAGATTTTCTTGTTATAACTAAATTATGTTCAATGATCAATGCATATAAGTGATCAACTTAGAAGATAAAAAATTTTCTTTAAATAGAAGATGAAAGAACAGAATTTAAAAAAAAAACTTCATAGCTACAGGTTTTCAACAGCTAATTAAACATGCATTCAAACATTAAATTCAACATGCCAGCATAGAATACAATTTTAAACATTTCACAGATCAGCAAATAAAAGATTCAAAACTATTTTTTAAAAAGAAATTTACTCACCTAGATTAGGAGCAGAGAATAGCCTTATTACTGCATTTTTTTTATTTCCTGGAATTAGAATTACTGCATTTTACTGCTGTTGAAACACTGAATCTTCAAATTGAATTTTGCTTGCTGAAGTTTGCTGTTGATTGTTGAAGATTCCAGGTGAGTTTGAAATCATATTTCAGGTTCCATCTTAATCTTGCATTTGAATTCTTTCTTATTTTTTTATTTTTTTTAGTTGAAGAGAAATTTACAGAAAATTTAGCTGAAGAAACAAAACAAGCAGATCTTTTCTTTTCTTTCTTTTTAAAAAAAAACAAAACTTTCCTTTTTAAAATAAAGGCTTGCCACTTGTTACAAGAATAAACTATTTATTTACAAATGTCACACTCTTTTATTATTTTGTAGACAAGTGTATTTCCTAAGTTCTTATGATGCCAAATGTTTTTAAAGATTGCATTAATTACTTGTTATTACCAATAAATTTAAACCTTAATTACAATACTAATTTAATACTCATGTTACATATATATAACTTATGAAATGTATTTAACTTTGTGATTTAATTGATAATTATTTAAAACTTACTTCCTAGAGATAAGTTTAAAAGAAAGTAACATTTATTTAAATTTTATTTTTAAAAGTTTTAAACTAAAGTTATTATAACTAACATTGATATTATATT
Source organism: Allium cepa (assembly GCA_030765085.1). Taxonomy (NCBI): domain Eukaryota; kingdom Viridiplantae; phylum Streptophyta; class Magnoliopsida; order Asparagales; family Amaryllidaceae; genus Allium; species Allium cepa. Next base: position 373,113,529 of record CM060944.1, on the reverse strand, counting down.
TAAAATCTAAATTTATTTTCAAAATCGAATTTAAAAGAAAACAAATTTTAAACTTTTAAAATAAGGTACTATTTCAAGCTATTATTCCTTTAATAAAAATAAATCTTCCTTTAAGTCTTTTATAAATAAACATAAATTTTAAATAGCTTTTGGAAAAACATTTTTATTAAATCAAATCAAAACCTTCCAAATCACTATAAAAACTTATGTATATTAAAAATTTGAAAATACATTTTCTATTTATGTTTAATCCATTATTTTCTATTTACAATAAATATATACAAACATAAATATTCATTATAAATAGAACATCTTAAATATTAACTTTAGAAATTATTTGAATTTTAAAACAAAACTCCAAATCACAATATATAAACATATACATTATAAATTTGAAAATATTTTTATTAAATTGAAATTGAACCAATCTCCTTATTACAATGTATACATATATATATTACAAATAGAATATATTTTTATTAACTTAAAAAGATCAATTATTATTAATTACACATATATATTATTATTATTATTTGAAAAGAATAAACATTCAAATTAAATTATCATTATTATTGAGTTTTTGAAAAGATAATCATTTGTTAAATTAGATTAATTATTAGTTTTGAATATATAATATTCGGTTAAATTAGATTTTTAAATCAATATAACATATTTTTAAAATAAATTATAAATGGAAATTATTAAATAAGTATTGCCAAAATCCCGGGACATCACATTCCTCCCACCTTAAAAGAATTTCCTCCCACCATACTAGAAACCATATCATCCAATTCAAACAATAAATTCTAACTATCCAGACAAAATTCTGGACAGAATTTTCTTGAGTTTCCCAGGTACAAACAACGGGTTACTCGCTCTATAGAATCTAAACTAGCTGCTCTATTCAGATCTAGAACTCCTATATATCCAGATCTACAATCTAAACAGGATACCCGATCACAGAAATCCGATCAACTTCCAAATCTCCATGATCTGCTGGTTCTAAACCAGTGATAGATCAAACACTTATCCTTAAGAGAAAACAGAAAGATTCCAATACACTCTTGAGCTAGCTTCGAATCTTATCCAATCTCATCACTCTTATGATCGGAGAAAACTTATCCAAGAATTAAATCTCCGACTTCGAATTCCGAATCTCTTCGTCTCTTGACCACAACCTCTGCTGATCCTGGACTGCCCTCAACCTTCCTGATCAACCAAACTTCACATATACTTCTCAAATCAAAACTGGATCAAGAATGAGATGACTTCCTGATTCTACTCAACAAGATGGTTTTCCCAAAAATCCATCGAAATCCCAAAACACCAATCTACTATACAAGCATCATGAACTTCAAACTAGCTTCTCCTATCCGGGAAACAGAACAGATGTTCTCGACATCCAAGCCTTCAGATCCCGGAAGAACTTCCCGAAGAAAACCTTAAATCCAAGAAAAACACAAATCTTTCGATGAATCTGAGTTGCTTCTATTCTGGAATAGCTACCACCACGCTTCCGCTGCGCAACTCTGATCCGAAGAAGATGATAAAGCTTCTGATGAACACAAGCACAAACTTGATCAACTCATCAAGAGACATTGTACATCAAATTCCATAAAAGCTTAATGACCTATCCGATTTGGTCACAAATACTACAACAAAAATCCATTCAGAAAAATAGAACCAATCAATTCTGATTTCTCACAAAAATCCTCTACCCTGGAATATTCTCTCAACTAGGCCAAACCACCAGAAAATCCAAGAACCAAATCGAAACAGAATCTCCATCTCCCGATGCGGTCAAACTCTTTTGACTTCCTCGAAGATATTCAAAAAGTCTCAAACCACTTTGATAGCTCCATCATCTTTAGAGATGTCTCAAACTAAAACAAAGATTACTAAAAGAACTTTCGAATCATCGCAAGTCACTTTTGCGATACCACCCAGTTCGGATTCCAAAGAAATTATTCTCTCTTACATAACAGAACAGCTTAAGCCCTTCAAAAGAAGAAACTGATGGTCCACCTCAACCACAAACACCTTACCCAGCTGAGCTTTCAGAAGAAAAAGGAACAAGCCTTCACCATTAGCCCGATCCACTGATAGAAGAATCTCAAAGACTTCTGAACCATCGAAGAAACGGACCACACAACTGCTTTCGAACTCCTCCCCTAGGATACTGCTGAGCCAAAAGATCTTCCCCTCTGAGCTGCCCTTGCTACCATAGACCTCCTATCCAAAAGTTCCATGAATCCCAAAACTATATCAACCAACTCCACAAAAAGAGTCTTCAAGATGAGCAGAAACCTATCAAGAAACTCGGCTTCAGACCAAGCACAAACACCTAGCTGAGCTGAGTCTCCCACTCCAATACAGATAAGACTCCTTCCTATGGTTGCCAAAATACCATTACTTGCTTCAGCTCTTCCGACTGATCCAAATTCTAGAGAATCCGCTCGCATGAGCGCAATCCAATCTTATACTCCAAAGATAAACTCCAAACCTTTAAAAGATTTCCTTCGGAGATCGATGAAGTCCATACACCAACTGCCAAACTTACTCAAGATGCTCAAAACTGTCCTGGCAGATACCCTTCCAACCTCAAATACTCGGATTTTTTCCATTTATAGTCGGGCTATACACACCACTATCTCTTCTGCTTCTAGATCTTATGTTGGCAAACCCGAACAGGTAACCCAACAAAATAGGTAGGAATAAATAAATATATATATAGTCAAAATTACAAATACGCTCTCTCAAGAAAGACACCACTCCAGAGTCTAGGTATTCGCTCAACCTAGAGCTCTGATACCACAATGTAACGACCCGCCTTACATACCACGGAAAGACGCATCATTAAGAAGAAAGAAAGGGATAGATAAGAGAAAAGATAGAAAAGAAAGAACTAAACAACATCAGAATCTCACAGCGGAACGAATAAATTATATTAACCAAATAAAATATTACATAGTATCATATACATCAGAGTTATACATCTCAAACTACACAAAACTAGACAGTTATAACACCTGTCTAGATATTACAACTCAAGTACATAACAGGAAACAGATACAACTCAAACACAGCGGAAAACTCTATATATATATATATATATATATATATATATACACACACACACACACACACACGCTGAAGCCACCTGCTCCATATCTCCTACAGAACTCGTCAAAGCAAACCTGAATCACTTGACTACTCATACATAATATGAGTACCCAAGAGTTTAATAAAACAGAAAATAAACACTCGGGTCAGACAGGGGTCTGGTGTGAGTAAACGGTTAAAAGTTGCTTAACTTTGAAAATCCTTTGAAAACAAAAAGGTATCATGTAAGACTTCCCACACATAAACATGGAAAAGTTTTTACCTTACGCTAACCAAAACATTTGATAGAAAATCCAGTGATATTATAATAGGGTCTAGGGTTTTCAAAATAAAATACAAAAATAGGTGGAATGCTTACATCTTCCGTTCCAACATAGTTGGGCACAATCAAAATCGTACAGGCACTTATTGGATTTTGGATTCCATACAATGGAAGGGCTACTGGGGTATCGTCCGTCACAGTACGTGGCCTAGATCACCGTACCGAGGAGTACGTCTGCTCCCCTGCAACACAAAGCCGGAACCATCCCTTACTGGACTGTCCCGAACAAGACCACCCCGGCAGTTGTCATGATCAACCGCCCCATACAGCCGAAATAGAAAGGGACCTCTAGAAAGGGGTAAATCTCGTCCTACTTGGGCATGACCCACTTAGCCTTGCTACACCTCCCCTGTTTTAGCCATTCCCGGTTGATGAGGCTTGAGGCTACGATTACCTTTATAGGACACATCTATCTTAGAATGCTCATCGTCCACCTGACGATGTTCTGAAAGCATTCAATCCATACAAGTTCGTTCCGGGTTCGAATGAAACCGAAGGCACTATCTCGTTACACTCATTTTGGAATCACCCTCAGAGTTAACGACAATAGCCCTTGCACTCTGAATCACCATCTCGAACCTATAAGTACTATTTCCGTCAAACTCATCACGTAATCACCCTTAGAGTTATAGTGACGAATAGTTCTTACACCTCGAGTCTTCACTTGCACTCCCCTTAGATTCACGACCTAACGTTTAACTTGGATCGATGTGGTTTTCGGAATTCCAGATTTGAAAACCTGATCTCGGTCTCATCGAATCCAAACGCCATCTTAATGTCCAAGTGATTTAAGTTTAACAAATTAATTCAATTTAAACATATTGAATTCACACAACATCATTCACAGATAAATACCATACATTTATCATTGATATATCAAATATCATACCACAGAATATCACAACATACCATCCAAAGATATCAACCAATTCAGATATTCCACAAATAATCATACACAACAGATATCATTAATTCCTTTATAATTAATTTAATCATCCTAAATCAATTAATTACTTGAGAATTAAACAACTAATCCTGCTTAAACAATCATTAATTAATTACAATTAATTAATTAATCACTCTTTAATCATCTTCATAATCCAATTAATTAATCTTCAATTACAGATTAACAATCCTTTAATCATATTCTTAATTAATCAATTAGATTAATTATTCTTTAATTACACTATGTAATTAACCTTAAATTAATTACACAGATTAATTTATCTTTAATCATTAATTAATCTCTAATTCATTAATTAACAATAATTAATTACATAAATCCTTAATTAATTTCATAAATTAATTATTACTTCTTTCTCACTTCATTGATTAATTATCTAATAATTAATCATATTTATTAATTAATTAAACAATTAATTATTCATTAGTTACATAAATTAATGACCCTCTAATTACTTTATAAATCAATTATTCTCACAATTACATTTAATTATTAATTATAAACTTAATTACAATTATTAATCAAACCTGATTAATCACAATCAGTAATTAACTACTTTTAATTACTTTACCAATTAAACCATCACCTTGATTAATTACATTAATCAATTCTTTAATTACACTGAGTAATTATCCCTTAATTACTTCCCTAAGTAATTATACCTCTTTAATTACTATCCATCCAGTAATTTCCTCAATTAATTACATTCAGTAATAATTCATAAATTACTTCACTAAGTAATTACACATCTTTAGTTACATTAAGTAATTATAGTTAATCCCATCATTAAGTAATTCCTTCTAATTAATTAAACTTAATTAATTAACTAAAAATTAACCATTATGTCTTAATTAATTACCTTGAGTAATTAATTACTTTATTTACTTCATTAAGTAATTATGTTTAAATAATTCTTCTTAATCATTAAGTAATTAGCTTCTTAATTACTCATTAACTAATTTATTTTAACCTTGATTAAATAAATTTTTAATTAAGTAATTAATTACACTTAATTAATTAATCAACTAATTTACCTCAATTTAATTACTTACATTAACCAATTTAAGTTAAATAAGTAATTTACCTCAATTACCTTTATCAATTATTTAAAAATTTAATATTTGAATTCAAAATTTGTATTTGGTTTATACAAAAACACCATCTTTTAATTTATCATTTTTAAATACTTTACTTCAATCACAATTTAAATTACTTCAAATACAATTTTATCTGAAAACATTATTTTATCATTTAACAAGGCAAAAAATGAAACAACTAGTTTTCAAACAAAAGTTTATATTTTAAAAATCTAAACTTTAAAACCAAATTTCTTTTGAATTCAAACATTCATTCATTATAAACTAATTTAAATCACTTTGTTTAAAACATCAATATGCTTTCAAACATGAGTCTTCATTTTTATAAAGTACAAACCCAGTTAATATTTAACTTTAAAACAAACAAACTATTTTTAAAAACAAGATTAGCTTAAACTTGTTTATCACCAGATTTTAAATTAAAACATCTCAACATTTTTAAAACTATTTAAATCTTTGATTTAAAACTCAAGTTTTGCTTTGATTTTCAGAAAATTTAATTTGCAGTTGAAAATTGAACAGGAGCAAAAATCCTGGAAACCCAAAACACACGCGACACTCCCTCTTCAAGATTCGAGTCACACGTGATTACCAACACGAGACCATCACGACCCCACTCTTGAGCAACCACGAAGAAACCCAGCTAACCTATGTCTTCACAAACCAAAGCAGATCACCAATTTCTGGTCTCGTGCACGTGCACACCGAAGCCGGTCGACGGCGAACCCTGTTGCGCCACCCCACAAATCGCCACTGACCTCAACAACCACCTCGAACTCCTACATCGACGAAAATTCCACCGCATCGAAAAAAGATGCTTCAGCCCTTCAACCAGAAAACATCGAACCACAAACGATCGCCACCAACGGCGAAATCCACCACCGGAGGTCCTACCTCTTTATCCACGCACGCGCCTCACCCCACGCAAACTTTTCCCCCACCAGCGATCCACCCCGAAGCAACAATGACGACGAACTCATGTCGTTTCCGATCCAAATAAAAAAACAGGTCAAAACCCTACTACGCCCCATCACGGCCACCACGGTCGCCATGAAAATCAATCACCAATTTTCCCGTATTCCCAGACGCCATGGCCACTGTAACGACCCGCCCTTCTGACCACCTCCAGTCGGTAATTAAACCAACTTGAAACGTTCAAAATGACGGATTGTTATTCAATTTATAGAGTTTAAACAGAATCAGCCACAGAAACACAGAATAATAATATTAATATTTCACATAAATGGATTTTTTTCTTACATATATCAGAGTTTGTACAATGCATTAAATTTTATACAGCAAAATATTTCTTTAAGTACAAAAATTCTTCGAAAAGCTAAAGTGAAGCAATTTCCCCTCTCTCTCTAACTTCGCTGTCCGAAAAATCTTCAAGCTGTAAAATTACTCGGCCTGACCCGAGTATTACATTCAAAAGAAAATAATACACAGGTCAGTCTAATTCAAACTCAGTTATTAGTGCATAGAGGCAATAATAATCAAACAACAATTAGACGACAGTCAAATATAAATTCACCTATCCGATCCTTTATTAATTTACATAAGTAATAATTCTTAAATCCAAATCATTTTTCTAAGTCATTAGTTCGAATTTTAAATACAAATTCAAAATTCAATTTCCAATTCCAAAGTCAAATTCAAATTTTATTCAACTTTAAATAAATTAAATTCTAAAATTTAATCGCCAATTTCATAGTTATATTGGGAATTCAAACTAAACCATTATTCAAATATTTAAAATTAATTAAATATTTTAAATTTAAATTGCTCAAAATTCAGGGTTGTTACAATCTTCCCCCCTTAAAAGAATTTCGTCCCGAAATTATAAGTTAGGAAAAAAAATGATTGTTAAAATCTCACCGATATTTATACCTTATACAATTTTTTTACCAAGTTCCAAACTCATAAATAAATATAGGATTCATTCCATTTATTTTATTCCCCCTAGCTATGTTCATTATCTTCTAAAATCAAGACGCAAAAGTCTTTCACCAAAATTTTCGACTTACAAAACTTAGATTTTAAACTTGAAATTCTTCATGCTAGAGATTTGCATATCATATATTTTTTCAAAGCTGTGGACCTTCCAAGATATTTTAAAGATCTTCTTCCTTAGTTCATTAGGTTGGAATTATGTAATTCTAATTTCAGACTATTGATTTGCTATTTAAAGTTTGAAAATACTTGCTAACTCGAAGTTTAACAAGTCTATTGTCGTTCTCACAGACATTAGGCATACGCTGGCCAGGCGCAGGACTAAAAATCTCCAAGTACTAAATATACTTGCTTCAACTCCCAGAGAAAATACTTTTAAAAATCTTTTAAAAATGGATATGGAAAGCACGTTCCCCCATGGATCACAGTTTACCCGGCGGTTACGCTACTATCCCAGTAGAATCGCTTGTAACTGTAGATTTCACATCTCTCTTGAATTTCGCCATGGTTGTTGCCATAGATCGCGGTTCACACGGCGGTTACGCTACTATCCCAGTAGAATCGCTCGTGACCGTAGGCATCTCGCCCCTCAAATTTCGCTTTGGCCTCTAGATCGCAGTTTGCACGGCGGTTGCGCCACTATCCCAGTGGAATCGCTTGTAACTGTAGGCATCACGCCCCACGAATTACGCCAGCATCAATTCACATAATCCCAACACGATGATCCATCGTGGGGGATTCCAGTCCCAATGGACATTCCACTAATGGAAATTCTACGTAGCTATGATTTCCAATGGACACTCACTCCGAGTTCCAATCACCTTCACAAATTATAAATGGAAGGTACATTTCCATATCCTCAGTTTTAGAAAACATATGTCATATACATATAGTACTTCATTTCACATTTCGTACATATCGTACCTATGTAAACTTGCATAGGATTTTCATAATAATGACTTTCCAAACTGATGGTTTTTGAATTATTACATTCACATATATAAGTTACGAAAACCACAATATCTAACATAAAGGATAATTCGCTGTCCAAAATCACGAATATATCTTCTTTAATAACTTCTATGTTTCATTTATCAAATTCAATTGGTTTCGAATTTATAAACAATCTTTATAAATTCCATTTTTATTTATAAAACTTCGATTTATAAATCTCCTTTATTAATTCAATTCAATTTATATAACTAGTTATATATCAAAAGTCCATTTATAAGTTAAGTACTTATAATCCATTTATTTACTAAATCGTTCTTCATAACATTTGAAATCAATTTTTCAAAAGAATTCAGAATCAAATTCCCAAGTTATAGTTTAATGATCCTCTTGGCTATACTAAATTGACACGTCATTTTATTTCACAATTTATTATTTTGGTGATATTCAAAATATTTGATTCAAACCAATTCATTAATTCACTTCACTTACACTTTATTTTTTCATAAATCTCAGCAAATCGATAATGGGTTTTTCTGAAGAGAAACTATCGCAAACCTAAATTTAGAAAGGGATTTTCGAAAAGATTTGAATTTTCAAAATAACTTTTATTTTCAAAGAAAACAATCTTATACTTCTTTAAATTTGAAAAACGTTTTCTTTAAAGTGATCCTAGTAACTATTCATATTAAACATCATAAACTGAGCTTTGTATAAACCAAAGCTCTGATACCACTTTTTTGTAACGACCCGCCCTTCTGACCTCCAGTCGGTAATTAAACCAACTTGAAACGTTCAAAATGACGGATTGTTATTCAGTTTATAGAGTTTAAACAGAATCAGCCACAGAAACACAGAATAATAATATTAATATTTCACATAAATGGATTTTTTTATTACATATATCAAAGTTTGTACAATGCATTAAATTTTATACAGCGGAATATTTCTTTAAGTACAAAAATTCTTCGAAAAGCTAAAGTGAAGCAATTTCTCCTCTTTCTCTAACTTCGCTGTCCGAAAAATCTTCAAGCTGTAAAATCACTCTTTCTGACCTGAGTATTACGTTCAAAAGAAAATAATACACAGGTCAGTCTAATTCAAACTCAGTTATTAGTGCATAGAGGCAATAATAATCAAACAACAATTAGACGACAGTCAAATATAAATTCACCTATCCGATCCATTATTAATTTACATAAGTAATAATTCTTAAATCCAAATCATTTTTCTAAGTCATTAGTTCGAATTTTAAATACAAATTCAATATTCAATTTCAAATTCCAAAGTCAAATTCAAATTTTATTCAACTTCAAATAAATTAAATTCTAAAATTTAATCGCCAATTTCATAGTTATATTGGGAATTCAAACTAAACCATCATTCAAATATTTAAAATTAATTAAATATTTTCAATTTAAATTGTTCAAAATTCAGGGTTGTTACAGCCACCCTCATGCAGAACCTTGACATCTCCTTTGACGCCGATCAACAGTGAATGACCAAAAACCCAAATTCTTAAAACCCCCAATTTCTCTTTCAATACCAATTTAAAAATTACAAACTTCATTTTAAAATTCATGAATTTGAATAACATCTCAGATCATATGAACAGAAGTTTAAATTATTAAATTTGATTTTTACCAAATTTAGATTTTCCACTCTAAATTCATCATTTACAGTATTTTGTTCAATATAAATCTTTATATTTATTTTTAATAACAAGATTTTCTTGTTATAACTAAATTATGTTCAATGATCAATGCATATAAGTGATCAACTTAGAAGATAAAATTTTTTCTTTAAACAGAAGATGAAAGAACAGAATTTTAAAAAAAACTTCATAGCTACAGGTTTTCAACAGCTAATTAAACATGCATTCAAACATTAAATCCAACATGCCAGCATAGAATACAATTTTAAACATTTCACAGATCAGCAAATAAAAGATTCAAAACTGTTTTTTAAAAAGAAATTTACTCGCCTAGATTAGGAGCAGAGAATAGCTTTATTACTGCATTTTTTTATTTCTTGGAATTAGAATTACTGCATTTTATTGCTGTTGAAACACTGAATCTTCAAATTGAATTTTGCTTGCTGAAGTTTGCTGTTGATTGCTGAAGAATATTTCAGGTTCCAGCTTAATCTTGCATTTGAATTCTTTCTTATTTTTTTATTTTTTTAGTTGAAGAGAAATTTACAGAAAATTTAGCCGAAGAAACAAAACAAGCAGATCTTTTCTTTTTTTTAAAAAAAACAAAACTTTCCTTTTTAAAATAAAGGCTTGCCATTTGTTACAAGAATAAACTATTTATTTACATATGTCACACTCTTTTATTATTTTGTAGACAAGTGTATTTCCTAAGTTCTTATGATGCCAAATGTTTTTAAAGATTGCATTAATTACTTGTTATTACCAATAAATTTAAACCTTAATTACAATATTAATTTAATACTCATGTTATATATATATAACTTATGAAATGTATTTAACTTTGTGATTTAATTTATAATTATTTAAAACTTACTTCCTAAAGATAAGTTTAAAAGAACATTTATTTAAATTTTATTTTTAAAAGTTTTAAACTAAAGTTATTATAACTAACATTGATATTATATATATTTAAAATCTAATTTTGTTTTCAAAATCTAATTTAAAAGAAAACAAATTTTAAACTTTTAAAATAAGGTACTATTTCAAGCTGTTATTCCTTTAGTAAAAATAAATCTTCCTTTATTTTATTTGATTTAGGGTAGAAAAAGTGACTTTTAAAATGGCTAATTTCCAAGAGGAAGGATAATTAGCAACTGGACTAAGTAATTATCATGCAAAGATTTCGACTGTTATTATTGCGTAGTATTACTGAATACTTAGCAAAAACTGAATCAAATAGCTTCAACATAATAATAAAACTGCACGAATATCATGAAATGACATACATAGAGCTGAAAATGTAGAAATGCAGAAACTTGTTTAAACTGTAGAATACATGATAAAATTGTGTCAAATAACATTAGAAAGTGCGCCAATATCATAAAATTTCTTATATAAAGCTAATAAGAGATTATCATTATTTAGTTGTGCTTCAGTCAGAACTTCAGTCAGAAGTTTTATATCTTGCAACAAATTATAAGCATATGACGGTGCATTTTTCATGATGTTCATTCCTATTTGCATTGTTCAAGACCTTAGGTTGATTTTAAATTTTCAGTTAAAGCTTTGATTTTACTTACTACGGATCTCTTTTAGTTTTCTTCTTTCATCTCTTTCACAATCTTCGAATGCATGACCTTTATTTATATTTCATTTCTTCAAGGTCATATATATATATATATATATATATATATATATATATATATATATATATATATATATAATTTACATGCATATCTTCCGTGAAAATATTTTTATTTTAAAATTCATCTGGTCTATATTTTTCTTCAATGGAAAAGTTATTAAAGTTACTCGACGGTGAACATCTAGAATAGTTTTTGGCCTAACAACAAAGTTAATCAAAACATTCTAGAGTACAATTCCTAAAATATGCAGCCCAAGAATAAAATTGATATGTTTCGAAGTGAGGCATTTTTATTATGAAAAACTATACATATTCAGTAGAAATAAAGTTCAACAAGATTACCAAATTTATATGTGAATAGTATATCGATTTTTTGTATAGGTTTACATTCTGTAACGTGACCTAAAACATCTTTCTTTTTCATATTAAGGCTAGAGCATTTTAACGCTGTTTCAATAGCAATTTTTATGAATTTGAATAATCAGGCAAACGGTAGTGGCATTAAGGATAAGCCTTTGGACTACTTATCTTATATTTCTTTGAAAAATAAACATTAGTTTAAAGTCACGTTTAGTAGTTATTTTTTCATTCACCAGGGTTAGGATAGTTCTCATCTGCTAATTCAGAGCAACATGACTTCATCCTAAGTGCAAGACACTAGTTTACAAAACAAGTGATTCAAGGTTCAATCAATACCAAATTTTAGTGTTCTCCCGAATTTAAACATCATTTTACAATCATGTTGAATGGAATTATTTTGTATCCACTTAGTGCAAGGCTTCTACTGTTAACTGGGATCATTCTGACAAGATGACTTGAATAATTTGTTCATCATAGAAAATATGTTGGCCTAGTTACAACAACATGGATTTATCCTCAGATATCGTATCTTGCTAGCAAATCTACTCATTAAATGATTTGGGCTATAATCTGTTTCTAAGTAACAAAAGTTGTTTTCTTTCTTCACTATCAGAACGTGATTGTTTACACGAAGATAGAGTACGTGTTACTTACAGTATCACAAATATATGAACAACCCACATTTTATTAAAACAATTTTAAAAAATAAAATGAATACTGCTTAATCAAGTAACTGGATAGAAGAAAAAAATCAATCAATGAATAAATTAATAAGTAACCCATGGAAACTTGATATTGAATCAAACAGTAAATAAACTAAAAAATTATCCGAAATTGAACAAAGTAATACATATTCATGTTCAGTCAATCAACATATCAGGTTCAAGAATAAAAATCACTTTTGAAATCGAAATCGAATAGCCTAATATCGCGATTCCCTAAAGTTGAAATTGAATAGCCTAATATCGCGATTCTCAAAAGTCAAAGACGAGTGATATCGCGGTTCCCTTAAGTCGCAATTCCCTGAAGTCTAACGTCGCGAATGATATCACAATTCTTTAAAGTCTGACGTCGAAATTGGATGATATCACTTGCGATTCCCTGAAGTAAACCAAGCCTCTGCGAAACCGATTCGCAATTTTTTTAAGAAGCGGCTGGATGGTTGTAGGAATAAGCGTTGAGAAGGGGATTAGGGCTACGGATGAGAATAATCACTCATTTTCTTTTTTGCCCTAGTAACATTCGATTAATTTCAACTTAATTTTCCAACATGTTGAAAATAAAAAAATTTGTACATATTATGTTGGGTCATACGTTTCTACCGTAGCAACGCATACTATTGTGATTAGTCTACAACAAAAATAAGTGTTGGCAATTGAAAAAAATAAATGTTACAACATGGCTGTTATGATGTAGTGCATATTGGTCTGTATAATGAAAATGTATTTACAATCAATTGGATTAGACACTTGTAATATCACATAAACCGGGTACACTGAACCCAAGACTAATTTTGCCCAATGGACTGCTGAACAAAAAGCAGCTGCACAAAGTAACTTGAAGTCCATGGATATACTATTCCGTTCATTAGATAGAAATGAATTTAACAGAGTATCTATATGTAAGTCTGCATTTAAAATTTGGAGAACTTTGCAAGTTACACATGAAAGCACAAGTAAGGTTAAACAGATCAAGATTTTCATGTTAACAAACTAGTTTCAGTTATTTAAAACGAGTCCAACTGAGTCTATATCTGATATGCATAGTAGATTTCAAGACATAATACACTCACTTAATTGGGTAAAAGTTTCTCTAAGGAAGATCAAGTTAGAAAAATCCTCAACAAACTTACTCCTGAATGGGACCAAAAGACTCTTGGAATCGAAGAGGCTAATTATATTAGCAAACTAAAGATTGAAGAGTTAGTTGGCAATGTAATATCTTTTGAGGCACAAATGTAGAGCAAAAGAGAAAACAAAGCAATAGAGAAGAAATCCATATCATTTAATGCAATAAAGGATAATCTAGATTTAGATAGTGATAATGATGAAGAAATTGCTTTCGTGATAAGGAACTTTAGAAAGTTCCTAAAATATAGGAAGATGAACAATTTTAAAAGAAATGACAACAAAAATCCTGAAAATGGAAGTGGAAGTGGAAATGGCTTTAGATGTTTTAACTGCAATGAACCTGGTCACTTAAAACAAGACCGTCTGCATCCCGAGAAATTGAAAACCATACCAAAACCTGATTCATCTAAAAAACGGAGAAGAGCCTATATTACAACACTATATGACTCGGACACACCATCAAGTGAAAATGAATAAGATACGGGAATAGCCAACACGTGCTTCACAGTAATACAGAATTCAGATATAATCGGTGAAATAGGATTAGAAAAGGGCGCACATTTAATATATATAAATTTTATATCATTTGAATTTTTGATTGTTTGATCGTTAGGAATATCATATAGATTAATAATAATATTTGTTGAATATTGTTTGATTTTCATATTTTTACATTTTTATAATATAATAATATAAAATATATTTTAATAATTTAATAATTTATTTTTCTGTAAATAGAATAACTGTAAATAGTTATATGTAAAATAGAATAGGATATAGTTAACAACAAATCACTTTAGAAAAATTCAATGAATATGTCGATATGCACCCCTATCATATGTCGACATACATATGCAGAATTTGAATTTGAATTTGAATTTCAAATTCAAAATTTGAATTTGAATTTCAAATTCAAAATTTGAATTTGAATTTCAAATTCAAAATTTGAATTTTCCCTCTACAATTTCACCTAGCTCGATGTTTTGAAAAGGTTTCTCTTAACTACAGAATATGTCATTTGATTCTCTATTTATTATCTCATCTCTTTTCATTCAATTCACCTTTCATTTATGAATTCAAACTTCATCAACTCTCTGATCTCCTCAAAACATTCATCAATGGCTTCCTTAAGCACTCCAACATCCATGGGACTCTCCAAAACTATCATAAACTTTCTCTTCCATGATCAAGAAGCCATGAAAGCTTATATTAGCTATATGAATTATGAAAAAGTTTCTACTATAAAGTTTTCTATTTTTAATGATTTTTCTACTTATGAAATTGATACTCTTTGTTCTCAAAATAGAATTCTCCGTTTAATTAATGTTGCTCAAAACGATTTTGTTCGCTACCCACACTTGGTCAAAATGTTTTATGAAAATCTAAAAGGGAAATTTCATGAAGGTGGAAAATGAGAAGTGTGGAGTAGTGTTAAAGGAACTTTAATCATTTTAAATTGTGAACTTTTGGGTACAATTCTTGGATGCAAATCTACCTGAATAGACCTTACTTCTTTCAAAATTGATGAGCATAATCATGAAGTTTTTCATAACATTTTTAAAGGTATCATAATTTGGAGTTTAAAAACTGAAATTTCTATCCAAAAGCTAGAATTAATCTTCTTTTGCAACATACTATCAATCCTCGTTCGGGAAATTTTAATAATCCTACCTTAAAAGTTTGTAAAGCACCTTTTGCCATTTATGGTTGATATGACATAAATTGGGAATAAGTTATTTTTGATCAATTTTATCCAAAAAATCTTTCCAACCATGAAAATGCATTATTTCTTGGTATTTACCTTACCTATATTTTCAACTACTTTGTGCTGACTTTAAAGGAGAGGAATTTGTCTCTTGCAAAGTGTTCAATCAAGCAAATATAGTTCTTATGAAAATTCCACCAATTTTCGAGCCATATGAAACACTTGCAGAGAAAGAAAAGAGGTTAGCATATGAAGAGGAGGATGAAATGCAAGAAGAGTGGGAAGAGGAAGAAGGGGACGAAATGGATATCAAAGAAGAAGAGGAGGTGGAAACCTCCATAGAATCACTGAATATCCACTCCGTCCATCCAATCAAGACCTTCTCAACAATCTAAAGAAGATTGTTGAAAACAAAAAGGTTCATAAGCGTTCCATGAGTAAGAAGTTAAACATTATTTCCAATAAAATGGACAAATTCTTTGAAAAACTAAAACGCTGGCTTGGAATCTCTTCATCATCCTCTTCATCCATATCTTTCTAGTTAATATGTAGTTGTTTAAGTGTGTTGTATTTAGTTGTTTTAATTTAAGTGTAGTTTGAATCTATGTATCTTTTCATTTTCTAATGTTCTATGTATTCTCTACCTTAATACTAATGAATAATTTGTTTTCTTACTATTATACATTGATTATCATCTCTGGAAATCATAACTAGTATAATAGTATAAGTTAAATATATTAGAATATCAAAAAAACAGTTTTGAAAATTTGTACGTATATGTCGATATACCCTAGGTATGTATGTCGACATACAATGGTAATCTTTAAAAAAAATTAATTTTGAAAATTGAATAGACAACAAATGTCTATTCAATTCCAATGACTTTCCACCCTTTAAATATGCACTGAGACCAGAAATTACCCATTTTCCACTCTCTTTCTTCTTCCTTTCCATTCCTAAATTCAAAATCATAAATAGCGGCTTCTTCTATTTAAAAATTAATCGAAAACCTCGAACAAACACTTGAATCTTTCAAAAACATTCTCTCTTTCATCCTATGAAACAAAAGACACTTAGAATTGAGTCAAATGCAGATGATCAAGGAACAAGAAAGGCATTTCGATGCAATTCGATGGGAATCTCGTCGAAAAAAAGGGAAACTTTTTCCTTCATTATACTCATTGTCTCATTCATAAGTCTTCTATCATTAAGAATTCTCGTTAGAATAGGACTTCTTCTTCGTTTAATTTAAGAGTAGTATGTATTTTAACTTTAGTTTGACTTTATCGTAAATATGGATTGATTGGTTTGTAAATATGATAATTAAATGAATATATAGTATGGTTTGGTTACTATTAATGATTTGTGCATCACATATCATTTCTTATATATCATATTTGTCATTTTGCATTTCATGATCATATCACTTATCGTTTCTTTATATATTTATATCATTATGAGTATATAATGTTTATTTTAAAGGGGACGGAATTAGTATTAAAAGCTAGGGTTAGAATTGAAGTTATGGTTAGTTATTTTGGATTGATGAAAAAAGGGGGAGAAATTTATAAAATACTGGGCATATATTAAGGGGGAGTTTTATACATTAGGTTTAGATTAATGGGGAGTTATATTTTATTTTATAAACAATGTTGTCATCAAAAAGAGTGAGATTGTTAGTACCCGAGATATTGGTTTTGATGACAACAACTATAGGAAATCATATAAAATATAAATACTAAATTTTTATTAAGGTATATAGTTTATACTGCAGGATATTAGACAGGCGATGATTTAAGAAGACTGTACAATATTAAGTAAAGATTGAAGAGATTCAAGACGTTGATATAGAGACCCAAGAGCTAGAGAATGAAGACTCATGAGTATTGAAGAGTTCAAGATTTCAAGTTATTTCAGATGAGTTATAGAGTCATATATTTATGTTAAAACTTTGATAGCACTTGGTCTCTCTCTCACCTCTCTTTGTTTTTAAATAAGTTTTTAAATATTCTATTCAAAACAACTTTTAAATTGTTTTTAATTTCTTATACTTATAAATATTACTTTGAAGTTTTTGATAGTTTACTAATTTATTGTTTTTATTAAATTTTCATTTATATTAGTTTATTTTTCAAAAATCTTATCATATAATTTTACTCAAGTTTTATTATGATTTAAAAGTGCATAAATTATATTTAAGCATGTTTACAAAGTATCAAATTATTTTACAAAACAATACATTTTCAAATAAATATTTTAAAGTGTTTTTCAAAAATCACAAAGAGCATGTCAACATACTCTACCGCTATATGTCGACATTCTAGCCGTGATTTTTAAAAATCAAATTTCAAAATAAGTTTCTATTCATCGTATATCTTTACAAAGGGACATGACCATTATTCCTCTATAAATACCTATTCCCAAAGAATTTCACTATCATTTTTCTTTCTTCTTCTGTCCTCCTTACCCTCTTTCATTTTCTGAACAAAAATATAACCATACTCTGCTAGAATCAAACTCAATCACCATTAGCTTGATTCTCTATCATTTGTTCTCTGATTTCTATCATCTCTCTCACTCCAGTCAAAATCAAACTGCTATTCAAGAGTTGTAGGATTATTTTTAATCAAGATTGAAGATCCGAGTCTTTAAAACTCCATCAAATCAAATATACTTGTGGGTGAGATTGTAGCTCGTAATCGATTGAGTTTTCTTAGTAGCCCGTAAATCTAGTGGGTGTGCATGGTAACCCGTAAATCTAGTGGGTGCGCTCGTAGCCCATTAATCAAGTGACTCTACCCAGAGATCGAGATCTGGAGGGTGTGTCTCGTGGCTTTGAAATCGAGATTATATTTGCATTTACTAGTTGAAAAGAAATCCGTACAAGGAATTGTGCGGGACTGGATGTAGGGTAACTCCGAGCAAGTACAAATACCTGGTGTGTACTTTCCTTTTACTTTTATTGTATTTACTTTTATCTATGTTTATATTCTATAATTGTTTCTATAATTAATAATTGTATAATTCTAAGTATAATTTCAAAGGATTTTAAAAAGATACATATAAATTATAAAAAACTATTCACCCTCCTCTAGTGCTGATTTAGCCTTAAGATCCCTATTCTGCAATCTTACATATGTTATCGCTGTGCTGATAACTCTATGATTTATTTTTTATTTTGTGTTATTCTATCCCAAAAACATGTATTTATTGCTTTATGCCAATACCAAGAACGTAGAGGTGAGTTATATGAGATTTGAAAATTTTATTGGTATTAGTCTAAAGGAATATTCATGTATGATAGCCCAATATCACCATATTCTCTGTATCATCAAACAGTATTACCTAATAATACTCTTTGTTAGTATGGGTATAGAGGTTGGATGTTATATAGTATGGACATAACACATTATAATGTCTAATTAGAATTCCCGCACATTAAACAGAAACTATGATTTTCTTATAGATGTCGAGAAAATATTTTCCTCAGTTGTCCATAAGCGATTATGTGTATGGATTCTTCCATACGGCACACTGCGCAGGATTCCCAATACATTATCAAAATATGATTTCGATAATTGTTCCTGAAAAAATATGCTCCATTGATAGCAAATGAGTCTTCGAGAAGAAGACTAATGTAGTTGTGATATAGTAAGCAATGTTAATGAGAATAATATTGTAAGTTTCAATTGTTGAAATTAAAATTAAAGATTCATCACTCAGTGTACTTAAGTTAATTCCAATTTTACTTGCAAATTATCATCCGGTATGACTTTAGGTTTTTGTACATACATGTTGAAACAAAAATTTATAAATAATGATTTAGAATAGACAATTTAAACATAACAACCAAAGTGTCTCAAAGTCAGTGGGAGCGATACTAATTTGGTGGATTTCTGATATGATCTAAGAACTGGTATGAAAGTATCATTCAATAAACATCAGAATTGAACAAATACTTTGGCGGAAATATTAAATAGTTTGATTTTCAAACAAAATGCATAGGAAGCACGTGTCTATAAAAAAGTAAATTGAAAGATACTTAGATATTTTTTGAACTATAAATAAACAACATTTTGTTTATTGTTAATGATATAACTATGTTAAAATCAGTTATAGTTTGGCTGTTTGATTCTCGGCATAGGTTTTGAAAAGATATATTTTATACTCGGTATAAAACAACGTAGGAATGTCCTAAATAATATACACAAACATCATATTAAAATGATTAACATGGGGCATGTATGATGGTTCTCTTATGCATTGGCAATATGAATCATCATACATGCTATTTTGTTTACAACATTGTACTTCACTTACATATTTAATATTTAAAGAAAGTATCAAATCTAAATTAGTATCATTAAATTATAGTAATGAGTATTCTCGAATATTTTTGAAATACTAGAGAATTATTTATATAAACAATGAACTTCTTATAAAGAAATATTCAAACTCGAACTTCATATGTGATGTCAAGCATAGTATGTCAATCCTACGTTCATTTGACCTTAGTTAAGAAGATTTAAGCTAGAAATATTTCAAACAAGTGGTTGTGGCTGATTGAACCAAAAGGCAAAGAACATCGTCTTGAATTGCACCGCAAATAAAAATAATGTCTATGTGTAGGGCAAGTATTGACTATACCTTATTTTTGTTACAACTCTAATCATCCTGATTTCAACCACTGGTACTGATTTAAATAATAGTACTTTCTCTATTGTCACTGCACTTATTATTTATTTTATAATGTATAGCGGAAATCATGAGGGATTGAGGTGTAACTGATCCTTTCCATTAAATATATAAATATTAAATTTTTAACTAAGCTAGGGGTGATTTCAAATGTTGAGAATCCTATGTCATTATTATATGATAATAATGTTATGATATATATATTATGAAGGAAACTAAAGCTCACTAAAAGTTGAGAAACATACTCCAAAAATTTCTACATGATAATGCAGTTTATCAGTGTTTGAGAAAGATGAATGACAGAGTGTATATTTAAGACAATATAGCATATTCGTTCATTAAAGGACCAACTTATTTACTTTTGAGAAAACCGATCAAAGAAAGGGGAATAAAATTCCATAATTGACTCCAAGCTCAAGGAGGAGACAGATCGAGTTAGGAGTATGCCATAAGAGAAATTATGTGATTTGTTATATATATCTAAATTAATAACCAATCTTTTTCAAAATAAAGGTATTTGATTTATAAAATATACTTTGTTATATAGTGATATAATTAATTTTATAATTAATTTAAGGTATATAATTAGAAAATTCTTAAATAATATGTTATGTGATAGTTGTTAAAAAATGTTGTAATCGTGAGAAATTTATCACTTTAATAACATGTTTTTTAAATATACTTGGTAAGGATGTTCCAAGAAAGGATATTGATATATCCACTGAGACCATACTACGTATCTCTCTCCAAATTTTGGTTAGTATATTACTCATGGCTGTTGGGGGCGCCAAGGGGTTATGGACTAGTAGTTATTGCATAACTATGGATTGACTCTTCTGAGAGTTTCCTTTTGGTAACAACAACTAGGTCTAATAGTAAATCTTGTGTGATGATATTACACCGTTCTCTCGACTTGGGAATACTATTGAACTTCAATTTGGAAACTCCGCCTTGATAATAATTAAATCATGGCATGACGTTCTTCGAATGATTATAGTTGAGTTTTTGAATAGAACTAGTGGAAGTGAAACACTATTCAATAGAAAATTCATCTCCTTAATTATATGAGATTAGTATCACGGTCAACTATAGTCAACCCAAAATAAAATTTATTGGCCAGAGTAGTATGGTTAATAATAAATGTTATTATAGAACAAAGGATTTCGTTTATGAACTAACTGAGTTGAATACAAATGATATTGAAATTTTAACCAAAATAAAATTCCATAAGTCCTAAGTGATATAATGTTGACGAAGAAAATAGATGTAAATAATTGTTACTAAACGGTACCACTTAAATTTGTAAATTTGGATTTTACAAATAAGAATTTATAACTGATGAATTAGGTCAAACTATCACACCACTAACTCAGATAACGTGTGAACATTAATATTTAAATTATTTAAATATTAATCATTGCTTAATTCACACCTGTGAATCGCACAACCGAATCTATTCAGTCTCCAAAACACCGCTTGCATTAATTGATTTGTAAAGTTATAAATTAATTAATTTTTATGAAATTTCGATTACTATTGTTTTATTATATTGAGTGTATTTAATAAAATAGGGTTGCCTCTAGAAATGTTAGGGCGCTAATAGTAATTGATTGGGTACGGATGTAAAAGTTATTTATGTGCATATCAATATATGATACTGATAAGGATTCGAATTGGATTTAAATAATATAATACCTAACGGGTTTTAATGATTAATCAGTCCAAATAAGGCCTTTATATAGCCGGCCAAATAAAAGGGAAAGAGGTTGTAATAACATGCACATTAATGGGCCTAAATTTCGATAAAAATTAAAACCCAAGTCCATAAAAGTAGAGATCATTGAATTTTTCCCTGCAAGTAAGCATGAGCATCATTAGAGATTGGTAGAAATCTAAACTCACAGCAGAAAAAATAATAGGATAAGAACACTGACTATGACTACTACTTTGGAACTAAAGGTATTCCTTGGATAGCAGATTTTCACATCAGCGTCGAGCATGAAAGAAAGAAGACTCTCCAACAACAAAGCACATCCAGCTCCAATGACATGTCCCTCTAAATCTATCTTGTGGGCTGTAATGAGGAGGGGGGTCAGATGGTGATTGGAAAAAATATAAACTGTCCATAACATAAACTTGTACCAATAGGTTTCCATTTAATTGTTATGTCCATCAAAGTTACTAATTATAATCTAACCTTGCATTGCACACACGATTACATACTATCCCTTCCGAAGGTACAAAATATTAATGAAGCCATATCCACCACCCAGTACTTCCACCTCATTAGCCACTTAATACTTCTAAATATGAAGCGAGCTTTTATAATACTTTTAAAAGAGAAATAGGAAGACTCTGTTATTTACGACTTTAGTTGAGGTTGACCACGTCGTTTAAGACCTATTCCCAAGGTTGTTTTCTAACAATGTTGTCAATGGTCAGTGGGTCCTAGCTACAAGACATCTAACCACTACTTAAGGCTTCTAACATTTAATGTCCAATTATTACCGCATTTATCATCGATAAAATCATAGTCATGTAATAAACAGTACCCAAGCCACTAAATATATTTTTATTAGAGAACAAACAGACTCTGGTCATTTGGGACCTTAACTAAGGCAGATCCCCTCATTTGAGGCCTATCCCCAAGGCGTGCTTCTAAATCGTACCATTATTATTATTTCAGCTTTAGCAATGTAAGAGACTGTACCAAAGCCACTTAATACTTCTCATTGGAAAATAAGCAGATCCCGTCATTTAAGACATAATTCCAAGAGTGTGCTCCTCAACGGTATTATCTAACTGTCATTGCATGAAATCTCATTATGCTACTTGATACTTCATTTGTGGGAAAGAGGAGGACTTTATAGTCACTTAAGACCCCAAACCTAAAGCGAACCCTTCATGTGATTTCCATTCTCGCTCTTTAATTATGAACATGGCATCTCGTTAGGTTACTTCTTCCAACAGAGAGGTGCACCCTTCAGCCATTTAAGACCTCAATACTGAAGTAAACCCATTTTAGAGACATCTTATTTATTTGGAATCTCACTAGGTTACTTAATTCTTCCATTTAGGAGAGATGTGGACCTCATACTTTATGCACCTTTTTCTCTTTATATTTGCGTCTATTCCTTGTTAGATCTTATGTTGTGTCTTTCAAAAAACGAAAGAAATCAAACTAATTTACAATTATTAAACGGATCTAAATTCCAACAATTCCAAATATAGACAAATTTATATTCTAACAAGATAGGGTAATAATCCAAATTAATAACATTTTTATACAACCTATTTCAGATCTGGAATAAATTTCACTTAAATTAATATTCTAAATTCATACTTTTGGGACTCATTTCCAGATCAGGTTATATATAATGCTAAATCCATTTATAAACAAGAATATATAGTCAATATTTATTATATTCTAGTCGTATTCAATTCGTTGCCTACAACTCATATATGACTATCCAATTAGGCTTAAAAATCAAATAAACACCCACGGGATAATTTCATATTATAACAATCTATAAAAATTCTCATTCACCTTTAAAAAGCGATCCAATCTCCAGATCTAAAGTAGAACTGATCCATCTCCGGTTCCATTTTAATCTAAGAGATATATATAAAAGGGTATACAAATACATTAGAATTATAGATCGGAGAAGAGATTTGGATTGAGAGAGCAAATAAATACAAATATAAATATATAAATTACCTCAAATACGCATATGGTTGATTCTCTTTTCTTCACCTTTTTATTAGATTTCTACTCTTCTCTGATTTGTATGAATATAGATACAAATATCTTATCTTTATATATTAGATAGAAAGTGGAGAAGAGTAAATGGCAGAGCTTCGCTACTGCTTTAACAAAAATATAGGAAGAGCAGGGAGAGCTAGGCCTAAATTTATAGGCCCTAGAATCAACCAGAGCCGTTAGGTCAAAATATATTAAATCCGGGTTGTTGTAGCCTAGGTTTACTGGTGTGACGACCCGTAAATCCATACTCTTTGAATCGACAATAATCCATACATATTCGACCCAAAAAGCACAGACTGGCGGAGAGTCATGAGAAAGAAAAGAAGAGAGGAGAAGAGTAGAGAAGAAAGAGAGAAGAAAGAACAAAACAGAACAATATAGAATCTCATATCACAGTGGAAAACATATAATATCATATCAATGATCTTTACAAAACAGAAACTGTATATACATACATCAATCAGAGTTCAACAATCAATCATTAGTTATCAGCATGACAGTTATAATAACCTGTCCTTATAATTGCCGATAATATAAACAACAACAACAATGCGCAAAGCAGATAATCAAAACAGATACGTGTAAACGGAAATGTAGATCTCCAGCTCGTCGGTTGAAGCTCCAAAAGCACCAAATCTGGACCTGTAAATATACTCGATCTGACCCGAGCAATGAAAGGGCAGAATGTCCGGATCAGTCTGGTAAACCAGCGTGAGAAAGACACTCAACTGAATTTGTTAAATTATCAAACTTTTCCTCTATCAAAACAAAAGTATCTCGTAAGACACGTCCACACATAAACACGAACATATTTTTACCTAACGATAACTAAATCATTTCATACCAAATCATCTGATATTATACTAGTGTCTAGTATATAAATAATATTAATCATAGCCGAAATTGTTACATTGATTAAATTCTAGCATATAGCCCAAAATGGGTAATACAATCAAAATGGCAAGTACATAGCAGAGTTTGGATTTCCATACAAATGACCAGGTGAAGGGACTACCGTTCGGTAGTACATCTCTAGAGGAATGTACCGAGGACCATCACAAAGAATCCTCTACCAACACAAGACCGGCCTATCTCTGTAACTAGATAGTACTGGATATATCATCCTCCGGTCGTTACCGACCTTTACCGAGAGCCCTCGAAGCATAAAAACCACAATAATCAAATACACGACGTCATAGTGTGTAAAGATATATCTAGAAGAGGATGATCATGTCCTACTTGGGAGAGACCCACTTAGCCTTGCCACATCTAACCCTGGTTTGGTCATTTTTGGTTGATGAGGCCTGAGGTAACGATTACCTTTCACATATCACAAATCACATCACTTTGAATGCTACACGGCTATTTTCGTTGACTACTAATTGCCTTCCATAAAAATACAACACTTAAGCTCATACATCTCAAGGAGGGTGTTAAGCTAAGAGAAGTTGCATTTTCCGCTACCACTGATGTATGTTTGTAAAAACCAATGTACATAATCTTTAGAAATGCAATGTTAGACTAATATCCATACAAGTTGTCCAGGAACAGGACAAACCGAAGGTACTTTCCTGTCACATCCTATCAGGAAATCCCTAGGATTAGTAGCGAATAGTCCGTGCATTGGATATTTCATAACGAAGAGACTATTGCTGCTGGATGTATATTGGGATTTTAGCCCCAAAAGATCAACAAGCAACCCTCCACTATGAAAATCTTGAATATCAATATCATCACAACCATCCTGCACAATCATCGCATAAATGTTGGTCCATTGTGGTTTTCGGATAAACCAATCCCGGTCTCTTCGCACCAACAACTTAAAAGCGTTTCTCAACCTCACATAGAAACTAAGTCTCATATACTTATCATGTCTCAAACTTTCAACTTGCTATCCTTCGGTCAAGAAGGAAGCTCGATAGATTGGAGTAATACTCTGCACTATACGAATCAATATCCACAACACAAACGATAATCAAGCATACATAAAAGGCTACGTACTAAGTGTACGACTAAATAGTTCACATATCAAGTCAAAGAACTAAAATAGCCAAATTTGGTAGTCGGTTATTTAACTATCAAAGCAACAAACAAATATTTAGCACCATATGCAATCACTAGGCCCTTTTAATTAATTTTTTATTAATTAAATCACTTTTTAAATATTCACTTCAAATTACCTTTGAAAAGATATATTCTCAAAATCATTTCAATATTCCATATAGGAAAACATTTCCATATACTTTTTTAATAATAAGTGATTGACAAATCAATTTATTTTCAATACTTAGAAAATATTACATATACTTAAATCATGATTAAGTATATATTTTATTCTTTAAGGAAAACATTCTCTTAAACATTTTTATTTTGGTCAAAACGAATGTTGCGTAAAACATCATTACGACAACCCAAATTCATTAGTATAGGGATTCGGAAAGAAGATAGATATATAAATCCCATATACTATATAAAATATCTCCTTTCGAAAATCATTTACTATAACAATAGTGTTATAGTCCATTATTTTCTTATTCCTTGAAAACAACTATTTCAACGATGAATGTTGAAATCTATGGTTTCGATACTTAACACATCTTTAAATCATTTAACTCCATTTAATAATATCACTTTCCAAAACATATCCATTTTATTTAATATATTATTCATTGTCCAAAATTGTAAATATAGTTCATTTACCAATTCCAATATTTCTATACATTTGTTAAAGGATAATCCACTGTTCAAAATCATGGATTTAATTCTCTAACCAAATTCATTACTATTGCAAATTTAATTAAAGGATTATCCACTGTCCAAAATCGTGGATGAAATTCCTTTAGTAAACTTCCACTATTTAACTTATCAAATTCAATTGATTTCGCATTTATAAAACAAAGTTTATAAATTCACATTTCTATTTTATAAAAACTTCCATTTATAAAATTCTGTTATTAATCAATCTCGTTTATATCTCATTTTCATTTCAAAATCACATTATAAGTTAATTACTTATAAATCTTTTTATTTACAAATTCATTCTTTTTACAATTTCATCAACTCATAAATCTGGAAATTTTATTTACTTACAAAATTAACAAAACGTACAAATTCAAAATCACTTTTAAAATCCTTTTAAATTTGAAAATCATCGATGTAACATTTTTAAAACTCCAAAATAGGCCCAATGCTGCAACAATACTAAATACATCAATCACGGCATCCAAATCATCATATATCACATGATAACGGCATATATCACAATATCTGTAAATAAAACCAATACTGCTGAGGAATCCAGTTGGATCCCTCCAACTTATCACCTGAAAAAAATATAAATATGAGAGTATGTGTACAATGTCCACTTCGAGGTAGACGCACGTACAAAGTGTCATCCGCTCATACACGGGAATGTATAGGGTCTCATCTGCTCCAATAGGCAGGAATATATCCAAATACCAATCAATATATATATATATACAATATATCATATATCATCCAAATAATCATCAATCAGCATAAAATAAAATTTATTCTCACTTATATAAAAATATTAGTGAGTCAGAAAGAGTGAGTTGTACTCACTTTGGTTCCAATAGCTGTTGCAGTGTTTTATTTCGAATAAAATTAAATAGCCGTTTAATTTTACCCAAAATTTACACTAGCTCTAATCAACTCCGAATCATCTCTAAAATGTAGTGCTCGTCAATACGAATCCAACACAACTTGTTTCGTTAAAAACGGACCTCGTATGAAGAAGTTATGACGTTTAGAAGTTTATACGATATTATATAATAATTATTTACAAATTTAATTTTATTTTCAAATCTAGTTCTCATCTCGGCTGCACGTTTTAATAAATTGAGATCGTGGCTGAATGCATCCTCTTCCCCAACTTCTTCATTTTATCCAGGTCGTGAACCCATAGGCCGTCGATATTGCTTGAATTTTCGCGCCTACTACACCGCACTTGAATATGATCGAAGACCCCCACGTCAAAGCCGCCATCGTCTAGCACCACCACCTAGAAACCGACCCCACTCGGCTGCCCTAATGCATTGGTTTTCGTGCTTTAACTCGTGACTTTTGCACTCGAATATTCGTTGATCCATAGCTCGAAATCCAATCTTGACCGTTGATCTAGAAGATCTCGATGTTGTAATTGAACATTTTTCGTAATTGTTTACGGATTTAGAGATTTTTGAGGAGAGAAGAATCGAAAGATATCGGGCATTAAAAAGGAAGGTGGTGGCTGTAACCCTAGCTAGGGTTTTGAGTGAAAAATTAAAAAATAAAGTCCTTATATAAAAAAATTACGCGCACTATTCATCCGGAAAATTTTCGAACTCCAATCGAAGCATGCTGCCTAGCGTTTATAATGTTTTACTCCTATTCTGAACGTAATGGAATATATATCGGAAGCCAATTCGATTTTGAAGTTAGGTTTTCGAATCGACTTATTTAAATTTTAAATTTCACTTAAATGAATTTCTATGCGCTTTAGCTTCGTACAGACAATCGGTAAATCCGATTGACACAAAATTTGAAATCTTATAATAATATAACATTATAGATTCAATGAAACTGTTTTCATCGAAATCCGAGACTATGTGAAAAATGACTATTTTTACACGTTAATTAAATATTAAAATATTCAATTTATATAATTTAACATTTAATTCAATTTTAAAAGTTTACCAATATCGTACTAGTTCAAATAGAATTTAATTCATTTTTATAAATCATTCTTATTCACATTACATCCAAATATCAATTATTTCCATGATTTTAAATATTAGATTAACCATTTAACCATCCAATTAAATCACTATATTTGAAATATAAATTATTCAGCTACTAAAATTAACTTGTGAATATTTAAAATTAATTAAACATACGAATTTCAAATGATCGAAATTCTAGGTCGTTACAACTGGAGCTGCCAAGTCGCCATCATTCGGCCGCTCTTGGGTGACCGGTCGGCCCGTAGGCTTAGTTAATTAATATAAAAACGTTAACTATCTCTTATTTAATTATTTTCGTTTTGAATTCGTTTTCTATCTGTAACTTCTACGTTTGAACTCCGATCAAAAAACTCCAAATATGAAAGTTGCTCAGAATTTTGCCACGAACGCAATGATATAAGTTTCGTCGTTAAATTCTATTGTTTGCACAGACTCCATTTTCAGAGCCTAATTAACTAACTAACTAATTGAATAACTAATACCAAATTATGGGGTATTACATTCTCTCCCTTAAAAATAATTTCCTCCAATAAATTCCACCAATGACTAGGTCAAGGTTTTGGCTCCTTATTTTTCTAAACTACACAACCAATGAGTACACCACCAATTTTGCAACCATACGTGCATAGTTTATTACTGTATCATCACACAAAAAAATATGTATGTAGAATGATTCTAAATCAGATCCTTCTATATAAATGCATTTCTTTGAAAATCATTTTTGATAAATATGATGCAAACAACCTGCTTGTATATTGGCAGTTCTACATGTATGCAGCTTTTTGAAAAATCTTTTCAACAGAAACTCCCATACTCGCACAAATAGAAGTATGAAGAAACCAATTTTTGCATCCACTTCCTACCATCCAATAATCTAATGCATCGAAAAATGACTTCCTAAACTTTACTTCTATGCTAGAAAAAGGATTTGAGGCGGATAATTTAACATCCTTACCGCATTATAATCTTCCTATACTTGTAGTATAGTGGAAATTTCTTTGCTGCTATGGATTTACTCCAAATTTTACATGCACAAAACGCATAAGGAGGCTTATGTAACATCCTGCTTCCGGAGGCTCAATATTAACTGCTACGGATGTTGCAGTCATCCATAGGTGTTATTTCTGTGTGATCGAAATCGGAATCATGAAACTATTGGCAACACAGAAACGCAAGAATATGGAAAAAAAAATTAAACTTCAACAAATTATAATTTCTCATTTCTTATGAATTTCAATTTAAGATTTAATTACATAATCTCAGACGTTAATCACGTTAAGATAACATATACGTGTACAAAATATGATAAGAGTGACATATAAAGATGTCCCCTTATGATGATCAGAGAACTAATAAATATGAACTTTACAGTTCTTATTACATCACAGTAGAAAACACAAATACTCCTATATAACTAACACCGCATCCTGCACGTCTCTGGAACATTATTTGTCCCAAAACCTAATAGTTTCCCATTCTTGAACTACTCAAATTAATTTTGAGTACCAAAGAGTTTGTCGAGAAACACAAACTTCGAGTTAGACAATAAGTCTGGTATGGACAATCCCCTATCATCTCTTATCATAAATAGATATCTAGTGAGACCATGGCGCTTAGCGGAATGGGTTTTCCTCTCACTAGTATCCTAAACAAAACATGCAAACCATTTACTCTGCCCCTGCACCCAAAATGATTAGTCTTAACATATTATAAAATAAAGCCATAAATCATATATATTGGACATCCCATCCACCTATTTATTAGATATTCCATCTAAAAGCAATATATTAGATTTCCCATCTAAAATCAATTTATTAGAGTTCCCCTCTAAAATATTTAAAATGACTATCCATCAATACTTTAAATAGAACTATCCGTCCCAAATTCATAAAAATAAATGCAGATTATCCATCTTACATTGTTTTATAAAAGTTGGTGTGGGCTATCCACTACACATCTCGTAGTTTTCCTAGGATGATTATGAACCCTTAGGTGCCAAATCCCAAGGCTAACCACCTCTAGCAAAACATTCTTTACTTTAGAAATTTGATGTAGGTTATCCACCGCATATTCCATGGTTTTCCTAGGTTAACCAAGAACCCAACACTAGGCCAATTAAAATATCAGGATCCCCATGATTATGTATAAAAATTCATGATTCCCATGATTATTTATTTTCCCTAATTATACCACCTATTTAACCTATTCCTATTGGTAGCCCCAATTAGGTTAAATTAAATAAAAACAGATTGATACCCCAATGTATATTTTCAAAAGCATATTTCTGTTTATAACCCTAAACTATGTATCGAAAACATTAAACCCACCCTGGTGTCCCCAAGGTTTTATAACATTTAATTTAATAAGGATCCCCCTTACATATCCAAAAAAAGATAAGTATTTTATGCTATAACCCTTCGAAGTAACCCCTTCAAATTAGCAAAAATTTACTCAAGAAAAATGGCTAAAAATAGCCTTTTAAAACCCTTCGAATGAAGTCTCATTTGAAAGTAAATACTCCTTTGAAGTTAGCGCCTTCGAAAGCCTTCCTTCTGAAAGCATCACAAAATCATACCTTTCGACCTAGTCGAAAGGTCCTACCTTTTAACCTTTTCGGAAGGTTTGTTTCGACCTAGTCGAAAGGTTCTACCTTTCCACCTTGTCAAAAGCCTAGGGTATCCCCTCTTATAAACCACTTATAAGCTTTAAAAAAAAATGAAACTCAAAACCTTTCGAAATCGTTGAAACTCAAAACCATTCGAATCGTTGAAGGTAATCCCTTCAAATCCTTCTGAAATCAGAACCTTCGTAATGAAAACCTTTCAAAATCAAAACCTTTCGAAATCAAACCTTTTGAAATTAAAACCTTACGAAATCAAACCTTTCAAAATCATTCAAAAACAATGAAGTGTTGGTGTTGTAACCAACCTTCGAAAGTATATTTCCGACCATGTCAGAAGGTTAACCCTATGACTTAGCCGAAAGGTATTAATACACCTCTAGAAAACATTTTAAAACAATACCCTTGATGGTTTAAGCTTTCGAAGATGCCCTTCAAAGCCCCTTCTCGAGTATAACATTTTTGTCTTTATAAAAATTATGGAGTCGAAGGATCCCCCTTCAAAACCTATTAATTTGAAAGAATTTACATTCCCATTCGAAAGCTAAGAAAGCAACCTCCATCCCTTCGCCTCTCTTCCTTCGGACACCAGTCCTACCTTAAATTTAGACGAAAGGTATAGGCTTACCTTCCGACTTAGAAGAAACGTACCTTTCGACTTAGTCAAACGGGTAAAAGTGGGCTTAAAGGGTCGGAAGTAATTCTGGGCCTATTGCAGTTTAGCCCTTAGGCTTAAAATTTTTAATTACCTTAGTAAATCACTAAGGAAAATCCTCAAAAATCACAAAAATAAATCATATACTTCAACATATTAAAATTTCAAAGCATATGAAGATCAAAACAACTCAGAACTTAACCAAAACCGAATAAAGACGCGTTAATTGGCCCATTAACATTTAAAACACTTATGTCTTATCCAAACAGAGGTTTAAATGGTTATATCCTAGCCAAAATCACAATCATGAATCGGGTATAGCCTATAATCAATCCTAACACAGAAAAATGAGATGATAAACATGATTATTCTCCTTGATTAGTTGATTGGAGAATGAGGTAATTTCCTAGCTTTGATTCCTTAGCTTTTTATTCAATTTAAACTCTTCCTGGAGCTTTTAATGGCTGGTCGAAATACAGGTGAGGAGTTATGAATGAGAAAGTAAAAGTTTATTAAAGTGAAGAAAGAGATTTATAATAAGAAATGTAGCCCCATATCCAAGTTTACCCCTTGGGAAAATTCCTCCTTCTAAACTTAATTAAGTCTTATTTTAGTCCATTCATTATGACATGACCATTGGATTTATTAGTCTCATCTCCCTAATTATTCACATTATTCTATTTAATTTATCCAATTAAATATCTCGAATAATGTTAATTAAAATTCAGGGGCATTACAGACTCCCCCCTTTAAAGAATTTCGTCCCAGAAATTTCAGTAAGGACAAAACAACAAGCATATAGCCCATGCAAGCAAAGCTATATAACGTAACAACCAAATTCTATATAAACCTTATATAGAACATACCATCTATAACAACTCAAGAAAAGTAGCCCTAATCGTGTCTTCGGTCTCCTAAGTATAGTCCTTCACGTTGTCGCTCCATTGAACTTTCACCAACCTGGCTGTCTTGTTTCTTAACCTCTTCTCATCTTTTTCCACAATACGAATTGGTTGCCTCACAAAAGTCATATCCAGTTCTACCACTAAGTCCTCCAATGCCATCGGAGCAATAGTAGTTTCTGGATCAGGAACATACTTTCTAAGATGAGAAACATGAAACACATTGTGGAACTTGGCCAAACTGCATGGTAAATCTACTCGGTACACGAGTCTCCCAATCCTCTCTGATATAGGAAATGGACCAACATATCTCCGTGCAAGCTTCTCGGCCTTCACGAACCGAACCACACCTTTCATCGGCGATACCTTGATGAAAACTCTATCTCCAACTGAGAGCTCTAGGTCCTTACGTCTTTTCTCTGCGTAACTCTACTGCCTAGACCGAGCTTCCTTCATTCTTTCCCGTGTCAACTCGATCTTTTCCATCGCCTCTCTAACCAAATCTAGATGAAGGACAAATCTGTCTCCGGTCTCTAACCAACATGTTGGTGATTTGCATGGCCTTCCATACAAAGCTTCAAAAGGCATCATTCCTATAGTAGTCTGGTAACTATTATTATAGGAAAACTCCACTTAGTGCAAGTGATCTTCCCAAGAACCACTAAAATCCAACACACAAGCTCTCAATAGATCTTCCAGTACCTTCTTGACTCTCTATATCTACCCATCCATCTGAGGATGATATGCGGTACTCATCTTGAGTTAGTGCCTAACATACTCTACAGGCTCATTCAAAATTCGCTAGTAAACAAAGAATCTCTATCACTGATAATACTACTAAGAATTCCATGCATTCTAACGATTTTCTTCATGAACAACTTAGCCAAAACTGATGTCGTCCTGGTTGACCTTATACGAATGAAATGGGCACTCTTGGTCAATCTGTCCGCTATAACCCACATGATTTCATTACCCCAGTTTGACCTTGGCAACCCATCAATAAAATCCATCGATATCGAGTCCTACTTCCAAATTGGAACATCCAAAGGCTGAAGCAAACCACTTGGCTTCTGATGTTCGGCTTTAACTTGCTGACAGTTCAAACACTATTTTACCATAAGCCAACATCTCTCTTCATTCCTTCTCACAAGAAACTTCTCTTCATATCATGATACATATTGGTTCCTCCAGGATGAATCGTATACTTCGATCGATGATATTCCCTAAGAACTTCCTTCCTAAGGCCTCCAACGTCCGAAACACATAACCGTTCCTTTTTTCTCAACCAAACCATGTGGTCAAGAACAAAATCCTTCAAATCATCAATCTTGGTTCTAGTTTATAACATTTTATTCCTCTCGGCTAACACTAGATTCTCTTTCTGCCTAAAAGCAATTCGTTCAACCAGAACTGGTAGAAATTCCAAAAAAACATCATGGCGATATTTCGACTAGATCCACCGATCGACCTCAACTGCACACTGCAAGCAGCCAGTGTTTCCAAGTCTTTCCATTCCGCCAACATAGCTAACATCACATTCTGATGTTTCCTGCTAAGCGCATCCACCACCTTATTTCCTTTTCTCGGTGCATACTCGATGCTAAAATCATAAGCGGCAACAAACTCTGGCCATTTGTACAATCTCATGTTCAGCTCATTCTGAGAGAATAAATACCGTAGAGACTTATGATCCATAAATAGCTCAAACATTTCTCCTAAAAGATAATGTCTCCACATCTTCAATGCGAAGATTACCACTGCCAACTCCAAATCATGAGTCGGGTATCTCACTTCATGCGGTCTAAGCTGTTTAGAAGCATAGTTAATAACTTTTTCATTCTGCATTAGCACAGCACCTAGTATCACATCCCCGATTCCCATCTGGAACTATAAATGCGGGCGCATTGGTTAACAAATGTTACAATCTAAGGAACGCCTCCTCACATTTGTCAGACCAAACAAACTTCACGTTCGTCTGGGTTATCATAGTCAAGGACGCCGCTATCCGCGAAAATCCTTAATGAACCTTCGGTAGTAACCTATAAGACTAAGAAAGCTTCTGATCTCACTTACCATCTCCGGTTTTTCCAATTGTTAACAGCTTCGATCTTGTATGGATCAACTGCTAAACCTTTCTTGGAAACTACATGACCAAGGAACTTCATTTCCATCTTCCAGAAATGACATTTGAAGAACTTTGCCTCCAGCCAATGTTGCCTTAGCGTCTCCAACACTATTCTAAGTTGATCCACATGATCCTTCTCATTCTTAGAATATACTAAAATGTCATCAATAAAAACCAACATGAACCTATCCAAGTGCTCTCTAAAAACCCGGTTCATCAAATTCACGAAGAAAGCTGGTGCATTAGTAAGCCCGAATGGCATAACCAACCACTCGTAAGACCCATATCTGGTCGTAAACGCCGTTAGAGGAATACTGTCCTCTGCCACTCTTAGCCGATGGAAACCTGTTGCCAAATCCAACTAGAAAAACACTCTATCTCCACCCAGCTGATTGAATAAGCCATTGATCTTCGGCAAAGGATACCTATTCTTGATCGTCCTCTCGCTCAACATACGATAGTCGATACACATCCTTAACGACCCATTTGGCTTCTTCATGAACACCTCGGCCGTTCCCTAAGGAAAAATATTTGGTCCGATGATATTCTTTCCTTCCAATTCCACTAGCTTCACCCTTCAATTCCTTCATCTCGGTTGGTGACGTCCTGCTAGTTGGTCTACTTACGGGTTCACCACCCGGCACAAGATCTATCCGAAACTCGATTACTCTCTTCGGTGGCAAACCCGAAACTGGTCCAAACACTTCCGCAAACTCTCTTGCTACATAAACCTGCTTCAACTCTGCTTCCATTCCCATAGCATCCAATAATGCGTAAGTATTTCCGTTTAAACTCCTTATTGAGTAAATAACTCAGTTACAGCTGTTAGGGTGCTTCAATGATATTTCCCCTCCTGGCAAAATATTCTAGCATCATATCTATCTAACCAATCCATACCCAATATGATCTCGAAACCCATAAAATTAAAAAACATATAAATTGCATGCAAACATATGACCTAACTGTTAACCCACCTTTTTGGCAAAGCCATGGACAGTGGGGTTTAACTAAATCGATTGCTTGGTTGTTGAGGACTGGAATGCGATGGATTTTAATCAAGTAGATGAATGGACGATCAAGCATGGATAATATTCATGGATTTAAAGCCGAGAATGGAGTCAAGCTTCAACTCATATGGATGGTTTCGTCGAGTCTTTTAGGCGGCTCGGCCTGGGCGGCTCGGCATAGGCGGCTTGGCGTAGGCGGCTCGTTATTTGGATGGTCGGCACGTTGAGGTGGCACAACTAGAAGACGTGCATCAGTGTGGAAGCACGGGTCTGTCTGGATGCTCAGTGCCGCTCGGTATTGTGGCTCGGCAGGGTCGCTCGGCATTGTGGCTCGGTAGGGTCGCTCGGCATTGTGGCTCGGCATGGGACGCTCGGCATGGGACGCTCGGCATTATGGCTCAGCATGGGTCGCTAGGCATTGGTGCTCAACATGGGTCACTCAGTGTCGAGGTTCGATCAGGATGGCTCGATAATGATGGTTCGGCACTAGAGGTCGTTCGGCCTGGGACAAATATGGCTCGGTGGAAGGTCGTTCGGCCTTGAAGGTGTGTGGTTTGGTGGAAGGTCGTTCGGCCTTGGAGGTCAGCAAAGGCCTTGATGGGCCTATACCACTCGGGAGGCCAAACTACTTGGATTTTCCTATAAATACAGCATGTAAGGGTTCGAAAAAGGGATCTTCTTTCGGCTCTCTTACTTTCTATTTTCTAAGGCTAGGACTACTCGGCCGTTTTGTAACTGTAATCGATTATTACAGCAATAAAAAAGAAACTTCTAGAGTGGACGTAGGTCGAAGTTAGCCGAACCACTATAAAATTTGTTGTTCTTTACTACTTTCATTTACATTTTGACTGTTCTTTACAGTATTACTCTCTGCATATATTCTACCTGTGAGTTGTGACTGGTATTTGGTGTTTTCACTTGGATTTGGGTATTAGTGACCAATTTTGGCGCTAACATTTTGGTGCTTCCATTGAGAAGGCAAGCATTTGGGAATTTTGAAGCTAGGAACTTGGATTCTAGGAAACAATGGTTAGGCCATCCTTAAGGAAGCAAGTGATAGAGAGAAGCAATCGGGAGGAAAGTCAAGAGGCTTCCTCTAGAGATGGAGTAGGTGAAGCATCCATCTACATCACCAGAGAGGAGATGGAAGTGATGATGAAATGGCAAGAGGAGATGATGCAGGCACTTCTTAGGTAATTTGGACAATCGAGAACTGTAGGTGCTCAAGGTCTTGAAGCTAGACCAGAGGAACTCAACCAGCAGGCAGATGGAGCAGTGCTATAGAGGGCAACCCACAATCAGCAGACAACTATCAACCTGGATGAAACTAGGCTCGAGGGCACACCACCGGGACATGTTGGACCAATCCATGGAGAGATACCATATGACGATGTGCAACCCGACGCCAACAAGAATACTGGAGTACGTGACGAGGAGTATGTGCAAGGATTCCCTTGTGAACTTGGGGGACAGATCGAAGGCAGCGGACAAGGATTACTGCTCGACGACAACAACAGATTAGTAGAGATGGTTAGACAAGCTATGAGAGGTGGATTGGTAATTAAAGACTTAGAGGATGTGAATACGAATCCCTTTACTCCTACTATCAGGCGAGCTGGGAACCCATTGGATTTTAAGCTACCAATGTTGGAGATGTATGACGAGAGAATGGATACTACCGTTTATTTGACGAGGTACATGAGGCATATAGAGGTACCGGGGGCATCGGATGAGGTCATGGCAAGATGCTTCCCTTTGCATTTGACGGATATCGCAGCTATGTGGTTCAGATAGCTGGAGAGTGATCCTATTGATGCTTGGAATGAACTAATTGAAAGGTTTATGAGGCAATTTCGGATCCATATAGTTAGATCCAAGAACGTAATGACCTTGACATTAATGAAGCATTGGAAGGGAGAGTCGCTCAAGGACTTCTTAACCAGATTCAACGCAGCAGTAGCCTCAGTGGTTCGACCCGATCTGTCAATGGTTTTGACGGCCGCAGTCTAAGGAATCGCGGATGATTCGGATTTCAAGATATCATTGGAACGGGACCCACCCAGGGATCTCGGGGAGTTTTACCATGAGGCGGAAAGGTTCCTGAGATAGGAGGATGCGCAGGTTGAGAGAGTAAGGAAAGAGGCTGAAGCTTACGCAGTAAGGGGGTAGAGGTCCACCCAGGGAGGATCCAAGTAAAGATGATAAAGGAAAAAGGAAAACAAATGGCAACAGTGGCACTTCGAAGAGGCCTCAAAGGGAGTCAAAATTTTCTTCTTACACAGATTTAACTGAGATTCGAGAATGGATTTACTTGGATACTCGTGGGCGCCTCCAATATCGAAGGCCGACAAAGAAAGAGCTTTCTGAATATGAGCGGGCATCGGGAACGCATTGCCTATTCCATGAGCTGGATAGGCACAACATAAACGACTCCAGGCATTTGAGAGAAATCATTGAGGAGCATGTAAGGAATGGTCATCTACAGCAGTATGTAAGGAATCGAGCTGTGGTAGTGGGACAGGAACGACCATCACCTACCTCGGACGAAGATGGCATTGGACCTAGGCAACGTCAGCTAATTATCAAATGAACAAATGTATGGTTTTGAATAAGTAATAGAACTCAAAGTAATATGGCTAGGTCACTTAAACATGTACAGGATCGAGGACGGTCTCTAGGTGTGCTCCGAGATGATGGAAAACCGCACCACTTAGGTCTATGAAATCCTACTTTCTTTCTATTTTTCTACAAACTCTGGTTTCTTCTGTGGCACTTTGGACATTTATTTCCTTTCGTTGTACGAACTTTTTCTTTGATAACTGAACTCTATAACGATTGGATTTGGATCAGTGTAATAAATGATACGGGTCTCACAATCACGGTCTCGATCGGTGAGACGGGGAAGTGATCGCAAGTTACGAGTCCCTTCGCCGGAGAGCGATGTAATGGACTTGGGAAGGATATCAAAGTCCTTGGCCAGAGAGCCGAGGCCGGTGGATATCTAAGTCCTTGACCGAAGAGTCGAGGATAGAGAATGTAAAAGTCCTTAGCCGAAGAGCCGAGGCCGGTGAATATCAAAGTCCTTAGCCGGAGAGCCGAGGCCGGTGAATATCTAAGTCCTTGACTCACCGGAGAGTCAAGGCCAGTGAATATCAGAGTCCTAGGCTGGAGAGCCGAGGCCGGTGGATATCGAATTCCTTAGCCGAAGAGCCAAGGCCGTGAATATCTATGTCCTTGACCGGAGAGCCAAGGCCAAAGAATATCAAAGTCCTTGTCCGGAGAGTCGAGGCCGGTAAATATCTAAGTCCTTAACCAGAGAGTTAAGGCCATAGAATATAAAAGTCCTTGGCCAGAGAGCCGAGGCCGGTGAATATAAAAGTCCTCGGTCGGAGAACTGAGGCCGGTGAATATAAAAGTCCTCGGTCGGAGAGTCGAGGCCCGTGAATATAAGAGTCCTTGGCCGGAGAGCCGAGGCTAGTGAATATCGAAGTCCTTGGCCGGAGAGCCGAGGCTGGTGAATTCTAAGTCATCGACTGGAGATTCGAGGCCAGAGAATGTAAGAAGTCCTTGACCGAAGAGTCGAGGCCGGAGAGCATACAAGCCTTTGGCGGGAGAGTCGAGGTTGGGATAACGCGACCCGGTGAGGTCTACGGATATAAGGTTAAAACCGAAGAGGTCATGGATTTAGTAATATGGTTATGAATGGGATATGGACTTCGGATATTGGATTTGAGGCTATTCAAAACAC
Source organism: Allium cepa (assembly GCA_030765085.1). Classification (NCBI taxonomy): domain Eukaryota; kingdom Viridiplantae; phylum Streptophyta; class Magnoliopsida; order Asparagales; family Amaryllidaceae; genus Allium; species Allium cepa. The sequence continues at coordinate 373,073,645 of CM060944.1, read as the reverse complement.
ACCTTCTAATAGCAAGGCATGTTTTGGGGGGCAAATGTTAATCCGCATTTTTGGCAAGGTCGTGGACAGTCGGGTTTAACTAAATCGATTGCTTGGCTGTTGAGGACTGGAATGCGGTGGATTTTAATCAACTGGATGAATGGGCGATCAAGAATGGATAATATTCATGAGTTTATAGCCGTGATTTGGCATAGTAATATGGAGTCGAGCTTCGAGTCATATGGATGGTTTCTTCGAGTCTTTAAGGCGGCTCGGCATGAGCGGCTCGGCATGGGCGGCTCCACATTTGGATGGGTCGACACGTTGAGGTGGCGCAACTGGAAGATGTGGATCAGTGTGGAAGCACGTACGGGTCGGTCTGGATGCTCAGGGTCGCCCGGCATTGTGGCTCGGTAGGGTCGCTCGGCATTGTGGCTTGGCATGGAACGCTCGACATTGTGGCTCGGCATAGGTCGCTCGGCATTGTGGCTCGATAAGGGTTGCTCGGTATCGAGGTTCGATTTGGGTGGCTCGGTAACGATGGTTCAGCACTAGAGGTCGTTCGGCCTAGGACGAATATGGCTCGGTGGAAGGTCGTTCGGCCTTGAAGGTGTGTAGTTCGGTGGAAGGTCGTTCGACCTTAGAGGTCAGCAAAGGCCTTGATGGGCCTATACCACTCAGGAGGCCCAACTACCTGGATTTTCCTATAAATACAACATGTAAGGGTTCAGAAAATGGATCTTATTTCGGCTCTTTTGCTTTTTATTTTCTAAGGCTAGGACTACTCTGTCGTTTTGTAATTGTAAGCAATTATTACATCAATAAAAAGGAAACTTATGGAGTGGACGTAGGCCGGAGTTAGCCGAACCACTATAAAATCTGTTGTTCTTTACTGCTTTCATTTTCATTTTGACTATTCTTCACAGTATTACTCTCTACATATATTCTATCTGTGAGTTGTGACTGGTATTTGGTGCTTTCGCTTGGATTTGGGTGTTACTAACCAATTTTGGTGCTAACGCTAACAAATCAAGATCTACTAGTCATATCTCATTCCTAGATTTGTATACCCTCCTACAAGATTTGCAACCCTTAGAGGAGTAATAAGTTATAAAGGTTTCAAACATAAGAAATCTACCAAATACAGAGATATAAATGAGTGCGATACACCGATATCAAATAGTATCCTAACCGGAGTACCATGAATCATAAGCATACCTTCCATCACAGCTTTTCCTTTCTCAATGGGCATTGGTCTAGAGGATGATGGTTCCAACTCAAAGACCCTTCCCTTTCCATCTTTAGCAGCCTCGTGACACTTGTCCTTGTAATGCCCCCATTTGGCCATAGTTGTAGCACTTCACATTCAGCCTCATTGCAACTCTCTTCCGTCGCCCGAGCGACACTCATTAGCATAGTGCCCCTTCTTTTCACACTTGTAACGGACAATATCAGCCTTTATCTTCTTGGATGCTACCCTTGATTGGGCACCTTTCTTCTTAAAGAACTTCCGCTTCTTACCCTAAAAATTCTAAACCACAACCGGTTCCTTTTTCCAAAAGTAAAAAGCATTTCTTCATTCCAAATAGCCATCTCGACAACAATATGACACGGATCCCGGAGATTTGGCATGGTTGCTCTAGCGATCTCAGGATTCAACCCCCTGAAAAACTTATCATTCCTCCGAATGACAGTATCCATAGTAGCATATCCGTAATGGGATAGCTCATCAAATTCCATAGCATACTTAATCACCGATTTATCCCCCTGGATTAAATCTGCAAATTTCTTAAGCAATTCTGACTTGGCAACCTATGATATAAATCTTTCATCGAACCTCCTTCGAAATTCAGCCCAACTCAGGTCTTCCTCTGGCTCTTCCATGGTAACTCCATTCCACCAAACAGTGATGCTCTCTATAATTGCCTTGAACCGTGTCTTCTCTTCTACATATCTGTCAAAACCGGAGATCTGCAAATATCCTCTTACAATGCAATAGCCAGTTCTCCACTCCTACCGCATCCTCGGTTCCCAGAAAAGGCTCTCCTCCAAGACTAGTGTAATCCCTTCTCAGCTTGGCATAAGTATTGCCTACTGGGACTACCGAATTAACTCCTCGAGCATTCCCTATAGCCACTCCTGGCTGCTCCATCTTGCCTCATATTCACGAAGAACTGATACATTATCCCCATATCAACTGACAAAATCTCAGCACCAACATTAGCGTTTGCATCTTGGTTTGCATTTGCTTGTTGTCCCCGATCGCTCCTAGTATTGGGTCGAATATTTCCACTGGTTGCAGTGCGTCTTCCACCTTGATGCACTCTTCCATTTTCTGCCTCCGTATTTTACTTCCCTACTACTTGAAATCCAATCTTGGTAAGATATAGAAGAACTGTCTAAGAGAGTGGGGATTACATACTTAGGTATTTATAGCAAAGTACACAAATGTTACTATAACGCTTACCCAAACCCAACCATATTTTAGATTCATTAGATTATGCTTTAAAAATGTTTTAAGGTTTTAATTCCTTTTAAGTACATAGACCATGCTTTGATACCAACTTGTAACATTCTGCTTCCGGAGGCCGAAAACAAACTACTACGGATGTTGTGGTCATCCATAGGTGTTATTTTTGAGTGACCGAAATCTTAACTTTGAAATTGGCAACATAGAAATACAAGAATATAAAAAAAATTAAACTTCAACAACACAGAATTTCTCATTTCTTATGAATTTTAGTTTAAGATTTAATTACATAATCCTAGATGTTAACCATGTTCAGATCACATATACATGTACAAAATACGATATGAGCGACATATGAAGATGTCCCCATATGATGATAAGAGAACTAATAAATATGAACTTTACTGTACTTAATACATCACAGTGGAAAACACAAAATTGCTCCTATATAACTAACACTGCCTCATGCACGTCTCCGGAAGCTTATTCGTTCAAAAACCTGAAAGTCTCCCACTCTCAGACTAATCAAATTAATTTTGAGTATCCGAGAGTTTGTGAAAAACACAAACTTCAAGTCAAACAATAAGTCTGGTATGAATAATCCTTTATCATCTCTTATCATTAATAGATATCTAGTGAGACAACGCCGCTAAGCGGAATGGGTTTTCCCCTCACTAGTATCCTAAATAAAATAAGCAAATCATTTACTATGCCTCTGCACCCAAAATGATTAGTCTTAACATAATATGAAATAAAGCCATAAATCATATATATTCGATATCATATCCACCCATTTATTAGATATCCCATCTAAAAGCAATATATTAGATTTTCCAGCTAAAATCAATTTATTAGAGTTCCCCTCAAAAATCTTTAAAATGACTATCCGTCAAAACTTAAGTAGGACTATCCGTCGCAAATTCATCAAAATAAATACAAAATATCCATCGTACATTGTTTTATAAAAGTTGGTGTGGGCTATCCATCGCACACCCGTTTTCCTAGGATGACTATGAACCCTTAGGTGCCAAATCCCGAGGCTAACCACCTTTGGCAAAACATTCTTTACTTTAGAAATTTGATGTGGGCTACCCACCGCACATTCCATGGTTTTCCTAGGTTAACCAAAAACTCAACACTTGGCCTATTAAAATATCATGATCCCCATGATTTTGTATAAAAATTCATGATCCCCATGATTATTTATTTTCTTCAGGTATACCACATGTTTAACCTATTCCCATTGATAATCCTAATTAGGTTATATTAAATAAAAACATGTTGATAGCCCAATCTACATTTTCAAAAGCATATTTCTATTTGTAACCACAAACTATGTATCGAAAACATTAAACCCCCTGGTGTCCCTAAGATTTTACAACATTCAATTTAAATAAGGATCCTCCTTACATATTCAAACATAGGTGAGTACTTTATGCTATAACCCTTGGAAGTAACCCATTCGAATTAGCAAAACTTTACTTAAGAAAAATTGCTAAAAACAGCCCTTTAAAACCCTTCGAATGAAGTCCCGTTCAAAAGAAAATAACCCTTCGAAGTTATCCCCTTTGGAAGCCTTCCTTTTAAAAGCATCACAAAATCATTCCTTTTGACCTAGTCGAAAGGTCCTACTTTTCGACCTTGTCGAAAGGTTTCTTTTCGACCTAGTCGAAAGGTTCTACCTTTTGACCTAGTCGAAAGGTTCTAACTTTTGACCTTGTCGAAAGTCTGGGGTATCCCCCTTATAAAACTATTTATAAGCCTTTCGAAAGCAGTGAAACTCAAAACCTTTCGCAATCATTGAAGGTAACCCCTTCAAAACCTTTCGTATCAAACCTTTCAAAATCAGACCTTTTGGAAATCAAACTTTTAGAAATCAAAACTTTTCAAAATCAAACCTTTCGAAATCAAAACCTTTTGAAATCATTCAAAAACAATGAAGTGTTGGTGTTAGAACAAACCCTTCGAAAGTATACTTCCGACCATGTCGGAAGGTTTACCCTTTGACTTAGCCGAAAGATATTAATACACCTTTTTAGAAAACATTTTAAAACAACATTGTTGAAGGTTTAAGATTTCTACGATCCACTTCGAAACCCCTTCTACGGTCCTTCTGACACCATTCCTACCTTCCAACTTAGACGAAGGCAAAGGCTTACCTTCCGACTTAGAGAAAGGTACCGTTCGACTTAGTCAAAAGGGTAAAAGCAGGCTTATGGAGTTTGAAGTAATTCTGGACCCACGGAAGTGATGGTTTCTCTTGCTTGCCTAATTCTGATTGGTCAAGAGGGTTCCTCGTGTACTTTCGAATAGTAAAAAATATACCAAAGTCAACCTTTTTCTTAAAACGCTATACTTCTTTCCCAAATCAGATTTTGAAAGAAATTTCCCACCGGCTTCACCAAGGTAGAAGCAATATTGCAGTTTAGCCCTTAGGCTTAAATAATTTAATTACCTTAGTAAATCACTAAGGAAAATCCCCAAAAATCACCAAAATAAATCATTTACTTCAACATATTAAAATTTCAAAGCATATGAAGATCAAAACAACTTAGAACTTAACCAAAATCGAATAAAAACATGTTAATTAACCCATTAGCATTTAAAATACTTATGTCTTGTCCAACAAAGGTTTAAATGGTTATATCCTAGCCAAAATTACAAATATGAATCGGGTATAACCCATAACTAATCCAAACACAGAAAAATGAGATGATAAACATGATTATTCACCTTGATTAGTTGATTGGAGAATGAGATAATTTCCAAGCTTTAATTCCTTAGCTTTTTCTTCAATTTAAACTCTTCCTGGAGCTTTTAAAGGCCGGTTGAAACACAGGTGAGGAGTTGTGAATGAGAAAGCAATAGTTTATTAAAGTGGAGGAAGAGATTTATACTAAGAAATGTAGCCCCATATTTATTAAAGTGAAGAATGAGAAAGTAATAGTTTATTAGTCTCATTTCCCTAATTATTCATATTATTCTATTTAATTTATCCAATTAAATATCTTGAATAATGTTAATTAAAATTCAGGGGCATTACAACGTATTTTCAAGCACTAAAATGAAATTAAGTCTAAAAATAGACTTACGTGTGTCGTCGACAAGGTATAGAAATAGAAATTCCAAGGCTAAAACAGCTTTTCCTTTGTTATCGATGGCATTAATCGCAATGCGACCCTAATGCACCGCTAAATCGTAAATTCTAACTCTATTGTCTTCTCTTCACCTAATATGTGGCCTTCAAAATCAGTTTTCTCAAAAATCTCACTTTTCAAATTGGTACGTCATTTGGAAAATAAAATCTCAAAATATTTTACGTGCATTTTCCCTTGATATAAAATTTTTAACAAAAATTCTAAAAATGATTTAAGAGCCAAAAATAACTAAAACACAATACTTAACTCTTCTTTTTTTAAGGAACTTTTCAAATTAAGGGGGAACTTTCCAAAATATTTTCCTTCTCAAAATATTTTCCTTCTCAAAAATGTCAACATGACTATTATTTAAAAAAATTGGCTTCTAAAGAACATGAGCAATGACCTATGATATCAAAGTAACTTTGTCATGTCCTTCGCTAAAATTTTAAACTATTCTAAACGTCCAGTCTTGCATTGAATTTACTTTTAAGTGTCTTTATAAGATTCACATATTTATATTATTTCTCTACTATGCCTACATAAATGAGCGGTTTGCATATCCAAAAACAATAGCATAAAAAATTTGAATAAGAACTCATAATATCGTGCATGCTTTTTGTAATAGACAACTAACAGTTTTACAACCCAACAATCCAAAATAAAAGAGTAATAGCTGGAAATAAGATATACAATAATCCTAATAAAACACCGCCTAAGAATTATAAGAAGGTCTTGCTCCGCGGTTGGAGCTCGAGCCATTGCCGCGACCGTGGAATTTTCATATCATGCCCCATGCACCCAATCTCATGCCCTTGGCTTTGCTGCTTCATCCTAATCTCTTGTAGCTCCGTCTGAACCTGTCAGCTAGCAGCAAGCTCAAGACTCATATATCCCTCGGCGCCTTGTGCTATCCCTTTCTATTGGTGATGCGGCTTCGGTGGTGGTACATGTGGCGTGACAGGCGGCAAAGGAATATCCATCCTCTTAATGGTGGTCCGGTCGATGGCTGGAGGGTCCACTCAAATTTACCTCATAATTCCTAAACACTCGAGTGAACAAGTGCAACATGGAAAGTGAGTCCCCAGGGTTCCAACTTCCTGATTGACCATATGGAGCGCCAAGAAACGAGCCCAATTGATGGCTATGCCATCAATTATAGCATAGGCGGCCTTCCATACTGAGGTGTAAATCTGGTCAAGATTCTCCGTATTTGGAATGATGTTATGCAGAATGATGCGCATGACAACACAGGCCACCGGTCGTAAATTTTCGGTCCTCCAATCACCGACATTTCAAGAAAAGATCCGCTGAAGAATCTTAGGGTTGGTGATCTCTATATCATCCAAATCTACGCCTATTGCTAATGCCTCCAAATTCCAGCAAGATCATCATCTGACATCTCAATCAGAGGTCCCTTCACCTTAGACTCGATATAGTTGTTTCCATCATTGAAATTTTACGCCATCTATGCATTGAAAAGACAGAAGCGGGGCTGGTAATATTCCCACTCATAAGTCTCGAAGTGGAGGAACGGTGCAAGTCCTGTGCCATCATTAAACTTTGCTAATCATCCATGAAGGAAATCAAAGTCTATCGTCCCAAAACAGGTGGCAATCTTCCACTGCTCCGGCCAAGCCAAGCGATTTCTTTTGGAGTGAAGCCGGGATGATGGAAGGAAGGGTCGCCGATGTATGGCGGTGCCATAGGCTGAGAGATGGTTGGAAAAGAAAGAAAATGGTTTACATCCGGATTAGTGGCAGGGAAAGATCTGACATGCAAGGATTTTGGCATCGATTGGTGGAAGAACGGAGGAGAGAGGCCTTAATTAAGCGGAGGAAGGGAAAGATGGAACTGGGTTCAGCTAAAAATTAAAGAGAAGGAAGAAAGTAAGGGGGTTTTGCAGCAACTGAAGGTTTGGATGAAACTTATAGTCGCATTCCAGGTTTGCGTTCAGTCCGAATTGTCGACCGCTATTAGGTCAACGGATCGACCGGTAGCCCAGATTTGGGCGCGGCCAGAACTAGACCCAATAGGACGGTTAAATTAATTAATATCCTTGTGACCGTTCAGCATACCATTTTCAACTTAACCATCCATAAAAATTATGTTTTCCACATGACGGTATCCACCTTACTATGTAGACCCTTCCTTTGCAAGATTGCGATAGCCATGGCAAAACTATTGCGACCAACAGCACTTTCAAAAACCCAAAATTATTCCAGCTGCTAATTTTGTGCCTACTTCGCATGGAAATATTTCTTCCAATAGCTGGTATGTTAATAACACTTTAAACTACATACCCCAAATAAAATTGAATGTCATTGCTATTTTGCCTGTACCTTAAAGAAAGAAAATATAAAAACTCTCGGTTTATAAACCGAAAAATTGCTGAGCTAAGTATATGCTCCTTTATGCTTGTTTCTAAATAACAAAAACTATTTCATATAAAAACTTCCCTCAAAAGTTAAACTTACATATATAAATATTTCAAGGTTTCCAGTTACCTTTTAAAACACAAATTTCCCTTATTGGAAAACTATTTTCTTGCCAAAAATCAATATCAAGCTTTTACTGATATATAAGTACACACATACATATAATTATTTAAGGATTTAAGGAACTAATCTTTTATAAACCAAAATCTCTTAACATGGTACATCGTTCTTTGAAAACTAAGATTTCAAAACTTTTTCAAAAAAAGTTTCCAAAATAGATCTTTGGGAAAAGGAATCCTTTGAAAACCTCTTTTTCAAAAATCTAAGAGATTTCCAAAATATATCTACTTTATTAAAATTCTCTCATAGGTTTTAGACTAAGGAGTTGACATTAATTATTTAAATAAAAATCTGGTTTGCCATCAAAGAGGTGATCAATGAATGCATCCTACCAAAACTTGCTTACGAACAGTTGGGATATACAAAATCTAATTTCCCATCCATTTGGAATAATTGTATGTCTCCGGCTGAAACTCAAAATCCAAAATCACAAGATAGTTAGAATCTCAACCATTAAGTCGAACATCTCCAGTCTCCGAGATTCAGCCATATGTCGTTCTCATGCACTTCATCAACAATGTTTTACGCATCGCCAGCACTTCATGGGGTACTTCGAAGTTGGCATGACAATCTTAGCTCTAAGATATTTCCAACTCATGGTTGCTTTGCCTATTCCTTTGGAGTGGAACTACAACTACTTCTATAGTCGGAAGTCTTAGAATCTAACATAAGAATATAATTTTACTAGGTAGGAAAGTATGAATACATTCTCTCAGTTTATCCCAATTTCTCTGATCTACTAATCCAGAGCTCTGATACCAAATGTAATAACACGCACCTTAATGGGCCTAAATTTTGACAAAAATCAAAACTCAAGTCCATCAAAGTATAGATCGTTGAATTTGGTACCTGCAAATAAGCATGAGCGTTATCAGTGATTAATAGGAATCTAAACTCACATTGGAAATAATAATAAGATAAGTATACTGACTATGACTACTACCTTGGAACCAATGATATTCCTTGGATAACAGATTTTCACATCAGCATCGAGCATGAGGGAAAGAAGACTCTCCAACAATAAAGAACATCTAGCTCCAATTACCTGTTTCTCTAAATCTATCATGTGGATTATAATGAGGTGAGGGTTAGAACAACGTTCTGGTGACTAAAAAATATAAATTTTCCATAACATAAACTTATACCCGATAGGTTTTCATTTAATTGTTATGCCATCAAAGTTAGCAATTCTAATCTAAACTTGCATTGCACATACGATTACATACTTATCCCTTCCCAAGGTACGAAATATTAATGAATCCATATCAACCACCCAATAGTTTCAACTCCATTAGCAACTTAATACTTCTAAATATGAAGCGGGCATCTATAATACTTCAAAAAGAGAAATAGGCAGACTCTTCCATTTACGATTTTAACTGAGGCAGGCCCCGTCACTTAAGAACTATTACCAAGGTGGTTTCATAACAATGTTGTCAATGGTCAGTAGGTCCTAGCTACCAGACCTCTAACCATTATTTAAGGTTTTTGACATTTAATGTCCAGTTATTACGTCGATAAAATCATAGTCATGTAATAAAAAGCACCCGATCCACTTAATACCTTTTTATTAGAAAATAGGCAGACTTTGGTCATTTAAGACCTTAACTAAGATAGACCCCATCATTTAAGACTCATCCCCAAGGCATGCTCCTAAATGGTACTATTATTATTTTGGCTTTAGCAATATAAGAGGCTGTACTTAAGCCACTTAATACTTCCCAGTGGAATAGATAGACCCCATCATTTAAGACCTAATTCCAGAAGCATGCTCCTCAATGGTACTATCTTGCTGTCATTGCTTAGAAATCTCATTGGGCTACTTAGTACTTATTTTATGAGAAAGAGGAGGACTTTAATAGTCATTTAAGGCCCCAAACCTGAAGCGACCCTTCCCGAGATATCCACTCTAACTCATTAATTATAAATATGACATCTCATTAGGTCACTTCTTTTGGTAGGGAGGCGGAACCTTCGGCCACATAAGACCTCAACACTGAAGTAAACCCTTTTTAGAGACACATATTTATTTATTTATTTAGAATCTCGCTAGGTTACTCAATACTTCCACTTAGGAGAGAGGCGGACCCTTTAGCCACTTAAGTCCTCAAACCAGAAGAGAACCCCTATGGAGATCTCCCTCATCGCTCCTAATTTCAAATTTGGACCATTTAATACTTTCTAATGAAAGAGAGGCAAATCTCTCATGTCATCATGGATCGTTGGATTAGTGATATCTTATATCAGTCGTAAGGACACTCGACTGGTGTTAGCTTCACAATGAAGGGAAATCTTCCATCGTGTGACTCTACTGACCCCGCATCACTAATCTATTAAGTCCAATTAATCTACCCAAGTCTTTATTTATATTGGCTTATGTAGACATTAGACTTAGCTTACTGTTCCTTTTTTATTTAAGGCAATAAGATCTACCTTAAATATTTATCTACTCATAAATCCTCGTTTAACGCTCATAAATGTCAATTTGTCCACAAAATTACAGAGAACATTTCCTAAGGCATTTATGTATGATTGCTAATTTTAAATTAGTAACATTTTATATCTATTCCATTTTTATCAATCTCATTAATCCTTTTACCCTATTAATTTATTGCAACTTTCACATTTATTACCATTTATTGGAGTTGCAATCTTTTAAATTCTTTTCTTATTAGTTAATTACCCTAAATGTGAATAATATGCGCAAGCATCGTTATTAAATTTTCAGTTAATTATTATAAGCGCAGTAATTACATACAAATATTTATTTTCATTAAATATGTTCTAGTTATATACCTTTACTAGTTTATAATTTTCCATGTTAAATTGTTGGAATTATATCTAAAAGAATATCCGCCATAATCCCCATAAATTAGTCCAAAATAAAATATTTAACTTTAAAATATAAAAGATTGTCGTTTGAAATTACAAGGAATAATCATTTCTTTTTATTATTGACACAGACGGTGTAAAATACAATGAATTCATCCTTTACACATCTCTTTCTCTTTATATTTGGATCTATTCTTCGTTAAATTAAACGTTGTATTTTTCTAAAAGAGAAAGAAATCAAACTAATTACAAATATTAAATGGATTTAAATTCCAATAATTCCAAATATAGAAAAGTTTATATTCTAACAAGATTAGGGTAATAATCCAAATGTATAACAGTTTTATACAACCTATTTTAGATCTAGAATTAATTTCAGTTAAATTAATATTTTAAATTCATACTTTTGGGACTGATTTCTAGATCAGGTTGTATATAATGTAAATTAATTTATAAACAAGAATATGTAGGCGATATTTATTGTATTCAGATCATATTCGATTCGTTGCCTACAACTTATGTATACTTATCCAATTAGGCAAAAAAATAAAAATAAACACCACGGGGATATTTTTCATATTATAATAATCTATAAAAATTCCCACTGACCTTTTAAAAGCGATCCAGATCTCCAGATCTGAAGTAGAATCTTTGATTCGCCTCCAAATCCTTTTTAATCCAAGAGATATGTATAAAAGGGTATAATACATACATTAGAATTATATATCTGAGAAGAGATTTGGGATCGGGAAAGAAAATAGATGCAAATATAAATATATAAATTACATCAAATATGCATATGGTTTATTCTCTTCTCCTTTTTATTAGATATCTACTCTTCTTCGAGTATGAATGTAGATACAAATATCTTATCTTTATAATTTAGACAGAAAGTGGAGAAAAAGATATGGCAGAGCTTCACTACTGCTTTGAGAAAAATATGAGAGGAGAAGGGAGGGTTAGGACTATTAGAACCGCTAGACCGAAATATATTTAATCCGGGCCATTGTGGCCAAGATTTACTGGAGCTACCAGGTCGCTACCGGTCGACCGCCCTTGGGTGACTGGTAGACCACTAGGGTCTGCCGTCCCCAATGATGGGTCAGCCTATGGGCTTAGGTAATTAATACAAAAACGTTAATTATTTCTTATTTAATTATTTTCGTTTTGAATTCGTTTTCCATCGGTAACTTCTTCGCTTGACTCCGATTGCAAAAATCCAAATACGAAAGTTGTTCAGAGTTTCGTCACGAACACAATGGTGCAAGTTACATAGTCAAATTCCATCGTTTGCACAAACTCCATTTTCAAAGACTAATTAATTAATTAACTAACTAATTAAATAACTGATGCCAAATTACGGGGTGTTATAGAGGTTCATGTATTGACTTGGTACGAGAGACTTTGATTTAGTGTATTTTGGTCAAGCTCGCCCTATAAATAGGAAGCCTAACACTTGTTTTTGTTTGAGCTTCTGCTTCCCTCTTTCCTTGTACTGAACGTAAGTATTGCCATCACCCTCCCCTTTTCTAACCCCATTTGATCTCCAATAAACTGAAAGAAAAAAATCCGGGGTTGTATTCTTATCTCTTGCAAGAAAGGGTGTGGATTAACGAGAACTAAGGAGTCCATTTGGAACAACTGTCTTTCTACAACCATATATCCTAAGGTACAATTCCTTTGTTTATAAACTATACTCGATCATGTTAGTTTAGATTTATATTATCATTGAACGATTTATATGCATGGCTGTAGTCCCCTTATCAATATATTATTATTCAATCATACACACACACATATACATACCCCACACACACATGTCTGTTTTAATATACGAATTATATATACAATTTTATTTTAATTTCTAAAAAATTAAAACTAAATTTAGTTGTGTAAATTAGGTTTAAATGTGTGTATATAAATTTATAAACATACATATATATAGTTAGAAATTTTTTTAACTAATTTATGTATTATATTATGTTTGACAGGAAAAAAATTAGTTTATGCTTTAATTATATATTTACATATATTTATAAATTGTTTTAAAGTAATATTATTCTAATATATATGGGCAAAGATCAACTACACCTCAAGACCCCTCGATTTCAACCACATGCTTCGGTTTAAATAAATATATTTTCTCTCTTTTGTCACTTCATTTTATGATTTAACTCAGAACATGTGGTTGAAATCGGGTGAGCGGGAATTTGAGGTGCAGCAAAAATTAGGTGTACTCAATCCTTGCCCCCGATCAATTTATAAAATTATATTTTAATACATATGGATTTTTTGAAAAAGGTTTTTGGTCTAAATGATTTTAAATTACATACAATGTCACTTATATTTAATAATTTTTTAGTTTAAATATATATATATATATATATATGAAAAAAGGTTAAAAATTATTTTTATTAACCTTATGTATTCAGATACATTGTGCTAATTTTATTTCAATTTTTAATATATTATAAATATATATTTCATTTTAAATTTATAGATGCAGATCTATTTTAAACTGTTTTACTAAGTAAACAAATTAGATGCTTTGAAAAGAATTTTACCTTTCAAAATTATTGACTTTGTCAAAATGATTTGTTTTGTTAGAAAATCAAAAATTAAATAATGTTATTTATATATTTTAAATATTATCTTGGATAGCGATGTGCATATAGAGGGATGAATTTTTCCGTTATGGTGTATATTCCAGCATATATAAACACACAAATTAACCACGTACACCATATATATGTTGCACATGCACTTTACGCATATATGTGTATTTTATACACTTATAAGATTATAACTAAATGTAAATCAAATCAAATCTTTTATAGACAAACTAAATAAATTAAGGATTTTATATAAAATATTTTAGTTGAATCTAAAATTAATTAGACTTCATGGGTCCAATGAAGATCTAAAAGTGGATTAAAAAAACTGAAATTGCACTACACCAAAACAGAGAATTCCCAAGGAGTATAAGCCTTACCAAGAATTTCAGCAACACTTTGTAGCTATAGGGGAGTGGGCAATTATTTGCAACGCTTATAAGCGTTTTAAGATTTTTTTCACCAACGCTTATAAGCGTTGAGAAAATAGATCTTCCAACTCTTATAGGTGTTGGAAAAAAATATCTTCCAACGCTTATAAGCATTGGGGGAAAATATCTTCCAACACTTATAAGCATTACAAATAAATACAAACAAATAAACACTTATTAGTAACGTAAATGTTGAAAGATATAATGGTTTGAATGTTAAAAGATATAATGTAGACTATATTTAATATAAAATATTATCTTAATTTAGCAGATTATGACCCAATCAATATCAATAAACAATATTCATAATAAAATACCAATTCAAAAAAAACAATATTCATAATCAATGATAAAACAAAGTATCAATTAACAAAAGAGAAGTTCAATACATAATTAAGTTATCAATACATAGTTTACCAATTTCATACTAATACCAGTTCATCCTTACTTGTTTCATTACTTGTTTCTTAGAAGAAGTAGAACTAACTACTCGACAATAATTTTCTTTCTATCGGAACCAAAAACTTCCACAATTAAATCGTTTTCAAGATCTTCTAGCTCACCATTACCACTAGAACTACCACCCAATTTTCTTTTTTCTTCTGCTTCTTCTACAAGTACCTACATGCATTAAATATCATATTAAACTGAAATTTACATTAAAAAGAATGACAAATAGTAATCAAGGTGATAGCACATGATTTAACAATAAAATGACACTAAATAAAACAAGCAAACATGCAAGGATGATAATTTGAAATTAAGTATTTCATATATGCAATGACATGTTTGGATATTTGAGGTGGTAAAATCCATAACAGGTCAGATCGTTTTTTTTTTTTTAATTAACAGAACTGGTCGTATATGCAATAATTTTGATTAAGCCAACATTGCCTCAGTTTTAAACTGAGGCCACAGCGGCCTCAGTTGACAACTGAGGCAACAAAGGCCAACAGTGGACTTTTAGAAACAAGATGGACAATTATGATAAATAAGGCCAACAGAGTAAGGTCTCTTTTAGTACTTTAGACTAGCAATTCAAGCATTTGCAGCCAGCCTATTATGATAAATAAGGCCAGTGTTGCTTACCAGAAAGAATGGGTTGAATGCTGTTGAGTAGAATAGTCAAAGCCAAATAACCAGAGATTTTTTTGACAACGTTAATTACAACTATGCTTGAGGTGAAAATGAGAGCAATTTTGTCATGAAGAGCCATTACAATAATGCAAAAGAAAATTCCAATGATCGAGGATGTCACCACCGAGACTATAGTGGAAAATCTTGCACTCTTTCCATTCCCAGCACCAAGTTCATTTGCTACTCTTACTCTAACAAAATCAATAATAAAGAGCATAATGTTTAATCTTTAGACAACAAAATGGTTTAAGTTATCATATGCTAATATAGGAAAAGGCAAAAAATACATCTTCAACCATAAAAAGTCTTATGGTCTCTGGTACGAGGCAAGTATACAGCATACATGATGCTACATTTAGTCTGTATATGGAAATAGCAGGATTAAATGATCTAAACATAATAAATCTCTTGATTAGATCACTCATGCTTCCAGACAGTAGCCAATTTATGTGCAACTACTAATCTCATTCAATTTATTTAAAATTTGTCATATGGACAATTTTTTTTAGAATATTACCCTTTTAAATAATAAAATTTTTAGGATTTTTTTGATAAAATTCCCACTACATATTGATCAAAAAAAATCCTGCTACATAATCTCTTTCCTGCCTTTTTCTTTTCTTTTCCTTGTTCAAATCCTTTGCTGTAAACAAGATTGTTAAGAATTATTGTTTAAATTCCAGTTTCTTCTTTTTTACTTTCGTCAAAATGGCTTTTTTTCAACCAAGATTGTTAAGAATCGACCACATAATCATATGAAAGATGACTAACTCCATCATTAAGTGTGTTGAAAATGAAGTATTTATAATACTTTTAATAATGAATCTATTACGTAATGATTTCAACATATGCAATCCTAATGGTAGCAATATTGCAAGTTAAATTGACATGTCAACGTAGCAAACTTTTATTTATCAACATTTTTTACATTGATTTTGTTTTTCTCCTTTTCTTTTGTTTACATCCCATCTAAGAAAACCTTTTGGATTAGCCCCTGCTTCAAGAAATTCTATTTCAGATCACACACTTCTTCCTTTTGCTACTACATTTTTATATCATTGAAAGCAATATTTACTAGTTTTTAAGATGAATTACATTTCAAATTATAAATCTTTCTAACAATACCTTGAAAGCTAGAAGTGAAACTTTTTTGGAATTACTCAAACCACACATGGATTTAAATGTTTAAAATATTAATATTTTTTTTATAGGAATGGTGATTTACTCCTTTATATTAAAAACGTGGGTATCATATATAAGTGAGAGATCATAGTATGGCTTGTCGCATGTTAATTATAGGCACATTCAGAAATAATGGTACCATATAGCAACAAAGTTGAATTCTATTTATTACATTAAATTTCAAATGAATTCTGCGGTAGTTGATTTTTTGTTCTTTGGGGGCTTATTTGAAAACTACAGGTATATGAATAACTACAAATAATGAGATCTATGTAGAAACAAAAGCAATAATAAATAACATGTAATTGTACATTCATTAGAGCCTACCCTATCCCAGCAAAGAATGCTAGATGAATCATCATTTCCCATCCATTTATACCCATGTTGTACACAACAATTCACAACAAAGCTCAAATAGAGCAAGTAAACTAGATTATCTTTCGTGTAGAAAAATCAAAAGCATAATGAACAGAAATTACCAAACACAGAGAGCATCCACGGCAATTTTAGCATTTTCCAAATTGCCAGTCCATAGAAATAATATTCTATTATACCAATTCTCTTAACTATGCCATTGAAAAAAATAAAGTTTTAGAATAAAAAATTAACTAGATTTCAAATTTTCCAATAATAACATACCAAAGCATAACACTAGAAGCAGCTGATAATTTCATAAAGTCCCAAAGTCCAGCAAATGCTTCCATGCAAAACCCATTCCAAGAATTTGGGCAACCACCTGAAGAAATGTATCCAAACAGTAGGAGAAAATTGACCCAACATGAGAAATCAAGAGTAAGCGCTGTTCCAGTCAATCCAAACTTCAACTTGTATATGAATAACCAACTAACAAAGATATGCACAAGTAGTGCATAAGCAGAAGTCACTGCAATCACAGAGTTTTTTAATTGTCATTGTAAAATTATTTGAACAGGGAATATGAACATGAAAGAGAAGTGAAGAGGAAGAAGCCACATTGATATTGTGCTAGCTTGTTTTGCTAAGTCGGAAGGTTGGCCTAAGAGTTCAAGAATCGGGGTTGCAAAGAAGTACATAGGGAGGAGGAGGGTGGCACATAGAAAGAGGACTATCCATGATCTTTGCATGTATACTCCAAGAATGTGGTACTTTTTTGCACCAAATGCCTGGCCACATAATGTTTCTAATGTGCTTGCCATGCCTAGCTGCATTTGACCCAAAAAAAAGTTATAACATAAGTTTATAGTGACTTTCATTTGTTGAACACCTAGTAAGTTTACAGTGATTTGCATCCGTTGAATACCTAAACTAATCAGACATCCATAGACAGGCCCCGCCCTAGGGCTAGGCTGCCAAGGCAGCAGCCTAAAGCAACGAGCAAGGAGGAGGCAACGAAGAAGGTGGTGGCTATTTTGATTATCTAAAATAATTAAAATTATATAATATCAAAGCATATATTCAGTTTCTGTCCCAATTAAATATATTTTTCAAAGGCATTTTTTTCAATCTAGACTACAGCAACAATTTAGCTCGGACCGGCCCTGTCCATAGTTGGACCACACTTTATTGTGACAAAAGGAGTCAACAATGTTACACGCATAGTCATTCAACGATGTGAGACTATTTCAATTTTAAACCGTTGTTCATATTTCTACATGCTAGACAATCCATAAAAAAATATCATGGACCTAACAACATGCTTTGGGTACGTGGTAAAAGCATCTTCAACGGGTCCAACTCATACAATCTGTATGGATCGAATTAAATAAGCTATTTTTTCACTTTTTAAAAGCCAAAATGAATTGATTTTGGCTTAAATAAACGAAAAAAGCAGCTTATTTTAGTCGATTAAACGAACCTTTAATGTTCATGATCTTCAATATCGGGGATTAATTTTTGCTAAGACTTCGACTCTTATATAATAGACATTTAACAAGTAGGCAGTAAATAAGCGTCTAATATCCTGCTGTTAACAAATAAGTGCCTTATCTCAATTCGGGATCCTGAATTGTAAACCAACTATTTAGTTAAATTTAAGTTCTGAATTGTTCCTTTGGAGAGCTATCTTTTCTTCAACCCGAATTTGGTGCTTGGAGATGCTCTAAAAGAAATGGATGAGCTAAGGATTATAATGACATGTCACATGTGTTGTGTACATTTTTATAATAAGTATGTACTCATAAAGGCAACTCATTTATTTATTCTTAACACCATGAGTTCCAATGTTATACTATTAAAGTTTTACCCTTCAAAATATCATATTCATAATGTAGTATTACACTGAAGAAATTAAAGATCATAAAACATTGCCAAACGAGATTTTTGTAATTTAACCAAGATTCGACATGGTATTTTAAGAAGCTACCATATTTTAGCATTGGTATTAGGATGAGTAAATTTTGGAACATTAGCTACACACTAAACCTAATTAGCAAATTGTTTTATATGGTTTTGCAGAAAACTTGGGATTTCAAAAGTGTTTCGCTTCCTTGCAAATAATTATTTAGTTTGCGGATGCTAACCACCAGCCATTTTCGTCATGTGAATATATATGAAGCAGCTAGATTGATGAAACATGTATAAATAGAAAACAAATCAAATGGATGAACTCCAACCAAATCCAAATAAGAGGAACTCGGCTGCAAATTCACCTTAATTGGCTTCAAGGTTTCACTTTTAACACTCGATCCCCCTTCAATTTTTTTTATCTTTTGGGAACAAACTTCGTATAACACCAATATGACCTACAACCATTTGTAAGAAAGCCTCATAAAATTCAGCTTAATTTATTTCACTTATGTAACTTAAAAAATTTGCAAAACTTCACTATGATAATTTATTTAGTTCTTAAGATTCTAGAGTTCAAATCCTAACTTACAGAACAACGACTGACACTTCAAAATACATATACTATGAATTCATAAGTCATACTTACACTCAAGTAGTTGCAGCCAAGAAGGAGCTTGGGTTCGAATGCCATGTATCAGAGTATTTTGGATTTGATTAGCTCGATTGGGATTTTCAATGCCATGTACCTAACGTCGAGACTAAACGCCTAAAGTCGAAAGCAAGAAAGAGCGCGGCCGAAATCCACTCCCTTGAAGTCGCGGCCGATGGAATCGCAAGTCGTTTTTTTTTTTTGGAGCTAGAATAAGCGTTTAGAAAAGGATTAGGGTTACGGATGATAAAGAATGACCATTTAGTATTTCACCCCCACAACATTTGAGTTAATTTCAATTTAACCAGACTTTCCAACGCAAATATGTGTTAGCAATAAAAAAAGTGTAAATTGTTATAATATATGTAAATTATGAAGTGAATATGCTTGTATATTGTTTTGTTTAGTCCGACTCGTGGGATAAGTTCAATCCTTGGCCTGAAGCCTTTATATAAACTAGACTATGTAATGTAAATAGATTCTTAATCTCTGAAAAATGAATAATATTTTTTCTGCCTCTTTCTCATATTGCTTCTACTCTTAATTCTTTACCACGTATTCTTATTTGTTTATAACACGTTATCTGCACGATGATTTATCTTACAAAAAATTAGTTATGAAGTTGTCAACCCCTATGCCTGAAAAGGTAATATTCCTGGTTGGTTAATAATGATATTCTTGTCTAATCAAAGTTTGGTTGTTCACTTCATCATCTTGTTTATTCTCATTTTCAAATGTTGACCTGCGTACCACTCCTAAATGCCTGATCCATAATTGTCTCATTTAAGATATGCGAGTGTATACGTTGGAACTTTGCCACAATGTTGTTATGTCCAGAATCGGATATAACCAGGCCCAGTTGCTGCCATTGTTTCTCATAATTTCTGGCATTTTTACTAAATTAATTTCAATACCCCTCATTTTGAAATAAAGGCTGTTTTTGAAATCAAAGCAATGTTTATTGTTTTCCCACGGAAAGTACCATTTAAAATTCACAATTGGTAACCTTTTTATGTAAATAATTTTATTTTCTTTTTTTGAATACATGTCTATGACATATAAATTAGTGCTAACCTAGTATGTTAGAGTTGAACTGCTGTATCTTTTTTTTTTTAAACTAACATTTATGCTTCTTCATTTCATCTATTCACCAGTAGACGCTACTATTGCATTGTCAATATTATTGATTTCAGTTTTGTTTTCTCCCTTCTACATTCGTGCTTAATAGCTTATATTCTTTCATGAGTTATGTATGGTACTAATGTGTTAGCAAAATGTTGATTTTTGCAAAGGTAAAATTTAATACGCTAGTAACTTGTAGGAGAAAGTTGAAAATTTTTCCGTGTCATAGCATAGATATGTTGTCCATGCGATTGTATCAAGCATCTATGGATTATCCAACCTGTTTTAACTTGATCTCCATGCTTTAGTGCATAATTTTATAAAAATTTATGCAACTTGCTCCAAACTTTATTTCCCTTTTGATACTTGTAGTATGATCCAAGATTAATGGGTTTTGTATTATTTTCCTATTTTTTTATGTTCATTTCAATTTTGATCATAGTTTCCCACAATTTTATGTTCATTTTGATTTTGATATTTTGAAAGCCAACTATTTGGATTTTTCAAAATTAAAATTGCATATTTGAAACTGTCATGGAGAGATATACATGTTGTCGTCTTCTATGATTAACATGGAGGGTTGAATAGCTAGATGTGAGTAAAATTTTGATAAATGAAGATTGAACATTGCCTATATTGGAAATAAACAATGCTTAACTGAGTGCACCAGTAGTTTGTAACAAGGTTATGGCAGATTTGACATTTCTTTACCTGAAGCAAAGTTTCTAGATGCACAAATAAAATTTCAAGGGTATAGTGTAGTATATGTTTGATGATTTTGACAATGATGTTTCTCAAAGTTCAAACTGATGGAATTCTGTATTCAACCATTGTGGGGTTTAAGAAAAAACAATTAAAACTAATATTTCGATGGCAATTAGAACCAATTAAAATTCAAAGGCTGCTGCTTACTAAAGTCTTAGTGGATACCAATTTCAAAAGTTAAGCAATTCCAAAATTAAAATTTTCAATATTTTTTATAGATATAAGAATTTCAAAGTTGGAATCTTAAAAAAAAAACAAAACACACATTTAGATTTTTGAAGGAGAAAATTTTAGATGCATATCTGGTTTAGAATTCACACAGTTTTGTATGTATATGGATAAGTTTTCGAATACATGAATTTTCAAACAGAAAAGTAGTATATTTTGAATTTCAAAACATATGTGATTTTATTTATGTATAAAGTTTTTAGTAATATCAAACTCTGTCTATCAATGAGTTTTCAAATATATTTGGTTCTTAAATATAAAGTTTCTTATACATGTAAGATTCAGATATGCACTGTTTCGAGCATAATCATCATGCAATCCTGGGAAATTAATGTGCATACTAGTATGAAAACTACAAGAAAGTAAGTCGATTAAAGATAACACACAATCAAAGTATGTGATCCCACTCATATTTCAAATTTGACACGATGTATGGCATGCTTCAACAATTAATTTTTATATTGCACTGCACTATTGTACGAGAATTTAATTAGCTAAAGTTCTGCAGTACATGATATATATTATAATTTTCAAGTGTCATCCATTGTGTTTCTAATGGTAGAATTAACAGTGGTTCTTTTGGTTATTGTAGTCATACATATGCTTTACCAATGACACTATTGTGCATGTGTGGTATGAGATTGTTATAAAATAGTTCTAGTGGGATTCTCCCATATAATTTTCTATAGTTTTGATACTATACAAGTAGAAATTGATACAAAAGACATTTACAAAAATCTATTTTCTATTATTATGGACTCATAATTCCATCAGACAAATCTAAGAGTAAATAGTGATATGTGATCTATTACTTTTCAAAACTTACTATGAATTTAATGTTATATGCATAACTATTCTTGAAGAAATATCTTTAGATATTCTCCCGAAGAGATAAACTATATATCGTATCATAATTTTCACTAAAGCTATATGAATACGGTCTTCAATAAAACTGTATGTGTAACCAATATAATTTTTTATTTTTATTATATTTCAAGGGTCCAGAAGATACTCTTATTTATATTGTAAATATATCTTTTTTTACTGAAGTCTCTAGAAGAGATGTTTATATATAATTATAACTAAGTATATATTCTTTAATAAATAATCATAATTAATGTTCAACATTAATATTAAAGGTATAATCAAGGAATAAAATTTAACAATTTGAAGCTGTGTATACAATTTATTTGAACCAGAAGTTCAATATAATTCCAAACCAGATGTTTTGAACATTATCATGCGGTCTTGAAGGATCCACACTGACTCGATCTAAAAAAAAGTAATAGTTTGGATCCTTGTAATAGTTGTTCTAAAAATCACTAATTCAAATGAGAAAGAATATAAAAATTTATAACATAGATGTATACGTGGATGCACGTATATATCCATATATGTAAATATCCAGCCAATAACCTGAAGTTTGTTATGAGCTCATCTTATAAATTATGTATAGATATTATTTAGTGTTTTAAATCAACATAAATGTTGAATGACCTGAAGTCGTGTATGTATTTAATTGATTTATACAATAAATAAATTCCTCAAATTGACTAGATCAATGAATAAAAACAAACTCTAATAAGCAATATTACCCTCCTATTATTAATACGTATGGTGTATTTGCTAGTAGCAATATCATAATGGATCAAAATGAGAATCCAAATATGATTATTATTTAATGTGACAATGTTTGTCAACATTGAAGGGGATGATAAAGGGATACAAGCTCATCGGTGTTAAATATTTGTTAAAATATACAATGATGCAAAACATTAAGTAACTTGAATAAATTATCAATTATATCCCTAGTAGACATTCTCCAATATAGAATTGAATTCCTGTAGGATCAAAATGTGTAAACCACATCTGAAATATAGTACAAAAGTCAACTTGAAATACTTTTTGAGTAAGTAATAAAGATGTCAAATAAAAGAGATGAGTGTTCTTGAAAAACACTTAAGGTGCTCTTGAAGAGACTAATAACATGAATGACAAATAACCCTAGAAGTGGTTTAGGTACCTAAAACATGATAATTAAAGAGATCTCAATAATTATGTCTAGAACTGACAATAAATAATCATTGATTATACATTTATAAATAATAAAGCGCTTATGTTTATTAATGGATTAAAGATCCTAGATTAGAGAAAAACATGATTGGCCATCATTAAATTCTCCTAAATAAGAAATGTGGACCTGTACTCCACAAAATAAAATTAGAAACATGTATATAAAGTGACAAAAGCACACTAAAATTATTAAAACACATATGGTGTCAACAACATGTTAAGTGCCATGGGCATGCTATTTTTAGCGATAATTGAAGTGATTGAAGCAGTGAAAGTGTTTGAAACACTTAAAATACCTCGAAGGTATATATATTGTTTAAATCATAATAAACAATGAAAGTATACAAATTCCTGAAGAATATAGATAACTTTGGTGGTTATAAAAAAGATAAAGAACAAGGAGCGTAGACTACAACTTCTTTTAAGTATAGTTGTAATGAAAACCTTGTTATAATTCATGATGAGTAGATTACTTCCTATTTTTAAGTATTGTTGTAATGAAACTTTTAATATCCATTGAAGTGGTAGCTGTGATATGCAAATACTTATTAAAGTATATAAATTCCTGAAAAATATATATAACTTTTGTAGTTATAAAGAATGCAAAAGACATGAAGTGTAGATTACAACCTTCTTCTAAGTATTGTTGTAATGAAAATCTTGATATACTTCAAGATGAGTAGATTACTTCCTGCTTTTTAGTAATGTTGTAATGAATTTTTTAATATTCATGAAAGATGTATAGCTACAATATGCAAAACTGAATTGAAGCACAAAAAAAATGAAAGCACATAAACTATTTCTCAAAAAAGTAGCATACAAAATGCATAAAATGCAAATCATATTTGGAAGAAACAGTCTTAGAAAAATTGATTGTATTGAAGAAAACTATTAATAAATTATATTATTAATGAGATATATATTTATGGATCCAGAAGTATCCATAACCAATTTGAGTTTTCAAAAGACGAGTACGAATTCAGAGGAAACTTTTAAATCAAGGGGAGCATCCATAAGTATTTTATAATGCATTCTTTTTCGTTAACTAAGATTTTTCCCATTGGGTTTTATTAGTAAGGTTTAATGAGGCATTATCTTGATCCAAAAGTATCTACTCCCCATCAACATTTAAAATAAGTTATAATGTACTCTTTTTCCTTATTTAAGATTTTCTCACTAGGTTCTTACCAAGGTTTCAACGAGGCATTAGTTTGATCTTGAAGTATCAAACTTTATTTGATTAAATGATATAATAAAATATGTCATTGTACTCTTTTTCCTTCACTAAGATTTTTCCCATTGGGTTTTCTTAGTCAGGTTTTATGAGGCATTGTTTAGATCTCGAAGTATCAAACCTTTCATAAAGAATATCATTTTTAATATGATTTTACAAGTTGCACTCTTTTCCTCGTTCTAGGTTTTTCCCACTGGATTTTTCTAACAGAAGTTTTTAATGAGGCAACTGACAATATTATATCGATTGAATGGATAAATGCAAGCAAGATAATAATGAGGGGGAGCAATCACATACACGTTTCAAAAAGGGGACAATTTCAAGTTATTGGAGCATTCATGATTTTGAAGACGCATATTCAAGGGGGAGTGTTATAATATATGTAAATCATGAAGTGAAATGCTTGTATATTGTTTTGTTTAGTCCTACTCGTGTGATAAGTTCAATCCTTAGCTCTGAAGCCTTTATATAAAGTAGACTATGTAATGTAAGTAGATTACTAATCTCTGAAGAATGAATAATATTTCTTCTGCCTCTTCCTCTAATTGCTTCTGCTCCTATTTCTTTATAACGTATTCTTATTTGTTAATAACATAAATATGTATTTTCAGTTACACATTTTTAGCTTAGCAACGGATACAGTTGTAGTTAATCTACAACACAAATAAGTGTAGGCTACTGAAAAAAATAAGTGTTAAGAAATTGTGACGACTCGAACTCGATGTCCGATAAACAACATCAAATTCGTATCGCCGGAGCTTGCAAAACCATTAGATGATAAATAACACAGCGGAAATAAAAGATGATATTACTGATACAACATAAATACAATATCCAATACATCAATTTGATACAATGATAATCATCAATATCAGAGAATATACAACACAAAATACAGCGGAACACGATACAATATGAGATAAGTCTTCAAAAGAATCTAATACTGCAACTCCAATCCAATACTCCAAAGCTAGAGCTCCAAAACTTCAAGATCGATCCACCATCAAGGTTGCACAAAGATAAGCAAGAAAGGCCAGTCATCCAAGAACTGAACTAGCTCCAGATAATCTACTAAACCTGACTATTTGAAAAACCAAATTCTAGACTGTCCATGCGGAAAATTGTGGGCACCCAGAGTTTAGGAAGGGAACAACAAACTCCGAGTCAGTCATAGAACTGGTATGAGCAAACGAAAACGATTTGTCTCTGAAAACAATCAAAAGATTTTAAATTTGAAATCCGCAATGCTTTTTGAAAAATGAAACTACTATAAGGCCTCCCGGCACACACACAATGCAATCGCACACATGGGGGAGATTTCTCCTTATGATAGTCAAAGATGCTTAGTACGCAAAATTCTTTTTGATATTATTATTAGTGCATAGTGGAAAACATTTCGAAAGTATAATGTAACAACCCGCATATTTTACGATTGAGTATTTAAATATTTTATCGATAGTCGGATTATAGTCCGAAAAGTTACTTTCTGCATACGGTCGAATTAGGACTCGAGACCCCTTCCATTGAGTTCAAAATGCTATTTGCAATCTTTTTTAGTATAAGCTTCGATATGTTTGGAGTAAGTTGATTTTTGCTACTTTTTCTATAGGGCTATGGGTTTGGGTTCAGCTCATTTGCCCAATTCTGGTTATATCAACCCAACTCCTCTCCACTTCTCTTCATTCATTCCTCATTTCCTAACTCTTTCAAGTTCAAGAGAATAATGGGGGAAAGGATTGGAAATTAGAATTCCTAAAACTCTAAGCCCTAGTTCGTTTGCAAAATTCAAGTTTTTGCTACAAATCCAAAGAGAAGCCATTGGTAAGCCTTCTCTTCATCTTCTCCAACTCTTTCCTTTTTCTGTTTCAGAAATTTCCTAAACTTAACTTATGAAATATTTTACTTGTAAGCTTAGATTGAAGCTTCTTGGGTTGGAATTAAAGAGTGTTTGTCCTTGCCTTGCTCTATAGCTTCTCCTTCATTGATTTTGTGAAAAGGTGAGATTTTTATCTCACATCTTTGTTTATAACTATCTTTGATTGTTGGGTATGAATTCCTAACACTTATTCATGTGCATTCGATTTTGATGTGGATTGGTTTTGTGAATATTCCAATTTTTAGTGTTTTGGGTTCAAATCTTTAAAGATCTTAACTTTGATGTTTTGAACATGTTTTTGGTGATGCATCGAGGAGCCAATAGGACATGGTAGCCGATAGGCGTAAACCCTTAGCGTCGCTGCTCGACCGGTTGCAAATTGAGTGAGAGTTTGCACTTCTATTAAATAGGGTAGGAATTGCAGAATTTGCAGTTCGGTCGACCAAACTCTCTGGTCGATCGACCGAGCTGGAGCCCGAAACATTTCTAGGCTATTTCGGTGGGCCGACTCAGAGAGTCCGGTCAACCGACCTGCTCCTATTCCCCTATTTCCCTATTTTGCCTATTTATGCTCTTTTTGCTTGCTTTTCCAATCTTTAATCGATTCTTCTTCTCCAATTAGTTGTTATCACCTTCGTCGACTTTAATAACTTCTATTTTTGGAATTTTTGGGTATTTTCATTTTTTATGGATTCAGAATCGATTTCTTTGGATCCTATCCACGTTTTCGAATGTGAATTTTAGTGATTGATTGTTTCCACAATCATTTTTATGATTTGTCACTTTTAAAAATATAAAGGTTTTCAATACTAGTAGTAAATATCAAAATTCTTTCATCAAAACGATTTCAACACTATTTTATTACAAAGCTCGTTTCTTAAACCGTTTTCCAATCTACTAGCATATACAAACCTTTACCTCATTCGTACGAGAAATCTAATTAAACGGCATAGTAAAACAAGTAGTATGAAACGCTTGCGTTTACTTCGTTGGTTAATTCTTGGACTTGTTCGATTGAATCTCTTATAACAATTTTCGAGTGGAAATCTACAATTTGTTCGTAAATATATAAGTTAAGCTAGTGGTTATGGGACATGAAGCTAAGCTCATATATTTACTAGCTTGTTGTAATTGACACTTCTTGTGATTGATGATGATCATTTTTGTGATTTAGACTAGCAATGTGCGATGTCTCTTTGTCTGCGAGGGAGACTAAACCCCGTTTCAGTGGAGTTTTGACTCAAAATTGGTGGGGTAGCGACCCATGGTCTTCGGGTCGTTTTGTGGAGCTTCGGCTCAAAACTTATGCTTAGCAACCAAGGAATAACGTTCCATTTTGTGATACACGTGTTGGTGAGTTTTCATGCTCCCGTTTTGTGATAAGCCTCATCCTTTTTGTGATTTTTGGATTTTTATTGATGATTTCTAGAATTTGTGTTTCACCAATTTTAGTGATATAAGTTCTATCAATTTTTGTGCATTGGTGAATTTGTGTGTCATTAATTTTTGTGAATAAAAATATAGAATATGACATTCCTTTTTATCTTTGAGAAGATTCTTGTGATATTGATTAATCTCTTATTGATTTTCAATTACGTACTTATCATAGTATGACATTTTGGTTATTATACGATTTTGTCATATCTCTTATTCTATATCATTTCATCTGATATTTATAGCTAGGACTGATCCGTTTATTATTTTCTTATTAAATAATACTCGGGTCAGACCGAGATGTTACAGGTGCTTCTGCTTGACTCCTCGTCTGGGCTTATTATTATCCTGACTTTTGGCTAACTACTTAGATTAGTAGTTTTTGGTTGTATACATTTGAGATATAGACTCATTGATGTATACACATTCTTTTGTCTTGCACTTGTAACTATTGTTTTGTGATATTGTGCATCTTGTTTGACCACTACTCCGATATACACTTTTATGTGTAATATTCATATCTATTTCCGCCTTTGTGATATGAATTATATGTGACTGATTTATGTTATGCTTATTTCTATATTTGTTTCCTGAGAATATATATATAGCCACTGTGTAGTAGCTTTGAGTTTGTATCGGCATATCGGATTTCCTCCCGAAACCAAATGCATGTTGTACTATCTGATATATCGGTGCTCGCATAAAGCAATTACATGGATGGTCGCTCCTCAACAGCCTTATTCTCTGTGCTAGTTGACGGCATTACCCCGTAGTGTCCTTGGCTAGAGTGCGTATAGAGGTGGGGCGTCACAGCTTGGTATCAGAGCCAAACTTCGGAACAATGTAGAATAATTTAACAAGGATCATTGTCCTAAGTCTTCCTTAGGAGTCGTGCCTTAGGATTTTATTCGGGTCTTCGAACCGTCATATCCTATTTTCTTTTGTGATTCCTTGTTTTATCAATCATTATTGTTTGATATTCATTTTGTGAATAACCTTTTTCTTCTTCTTCTTTCTTTCTAAAGGAAGAAAAATGGTTAGACCTGGCCGTCCCAGCGCCGGTCAATCTAGTGCTACTCCCCAAGATGGAGTATTTATGTCTGCCCAGTAGCTTCTTGATCTAGTAAGGAATGCTCAAGCAGCCGGATCTAATCCGGAGTCTACTCACCCTAAGTCTGGATTTGCATATTTGTGCAATGATTATACCAATTTGGGTGGGAAGCCATTCAAAGGTTCTGAAACCATTATTGAAGTCCAGCCTTGGCTAAGATCATGCGACCGAATCTTTTCTCGCATGAATCTTATTGATCTTTACCGAGTTCAGGTGGCCTCTAGTATGCTCCAAGAAAGAGCATTAGATTGGTATGAGCATCTGATCTCTGAAATAAATGAAGCGGGTCTTACGTGGGAGAAATTCCGGGAACGCTTCGAATTAAAATTTGTGCCAGAAGCTGAGAATGTGACTTTGGCTCGCCATTTCATTGACCTTATTCAAGGTGAATCTTCCGTGACAGACTATGTCGCATCATTCGAGTCACTTTCTAAATACGGGGTCGAGTACAAAAACACCCCATTGAAGAAGAACCAAAGATTTGTCTATGGCTTGAATAAAAATCTCAAGAAGACATTACTTCTAAAATTAGAAGTTTCTTTTGATCAACTCATTGATATCGCTCTTCGACTTGAAGAGGCAGATAAAGAGAGTGATGTTGAAGTTATGAGTGCCAAACCAAACTTCAACAACAAGAAAAGGCATAATAAGTTCAAAGGTCTTTATCCCAACAATAAGAAAGGGAAGCAAGCCTCTCCGGCAACTAAGACTTCTACCTCAAGTGGTGGGCAATGCTACAACAGTGGTTCTAAGGACCATTATGCAAACAAGTGTTCAAAGCCTCGTGCTTGTCGCTATTGCAAAAGCCCGGATCATTATTTATCTTTTTGTCCCAAACTTCAAAACAGGAAGGAGGGAAAGCTTAATGTTGCTCAAGCCCTTGGCAACACATCTCGTAGTCAAAGTATTTCTCATTCTATCCTTGATGCCATTATTTTATTTCGTGATCATCCTATTCGATTTCTTTTTGATACGGGTGCGTCCCACTCTTTTATTTCAAAAGAACTTGTTGATACTTTTTCTTTGGATGTTTTGTGTTTAATGACTTCTTTGAGAATTGCGAATCCGGTTGGTGGATCCGCAACAATCAGTTTATTGTATAAAGATGTCGAGATTATTTTGTGTGATTTTTATTTCCGAGCCGATTTGCATGTTATGCGCTACTTAGGCTTTGGAATGATTTTGGGAATGGATTGGCTTAACCGCTATGAAGCCCAAATCCTATGTTCTGAGCGGACTATTCATCTTCGACATCCTCAATCTGTTAAGCAGATTTCTATTGACCTTAAAGATTTGGATTCCAGCTTGGTTACATCTTTATATTCTTTAAATCCTCGTGATGAGGAAGATATTATTTCTCTTATTCACGTTGTTCGTGAATTTTCCGACACCTTTGAGCCCGTTTTAGGATTACCGCCTAAGCGAGCAATTGAGTTCAAAATTAATCTCATTCCTGAAGCTCAACCTATTACTCGTCCTCCTTATCGTATGTCCAATAAAGAAAATGAGGAGATGCGCAAACAATTATCCGAATTGGAGACGAAGCAATTTATTCGCTCTAGTTCCTCTCCTTAGGGAGCTTCGGCTATTTTTGTGAAGAAATCCGATGGTACACTTAGGCTTTGCGTTGACTACCGCAAGCTTAATGATCTCACTATCAAGAATAAATATCCTTTACCTCGGATTGATGATCTATTCGATCAACTTAGTGGTGCTCGAGTCTTTTCATAATTAGACTTAGCTACCGGTTTTCATCAGCTTCGTATTGTAGAGGATAGCATTCCTTTGACATCGTTCCGTACTCGTTATGGATCTTATGAATGGCTTGTTATGCCATTTGGTTTGACGAATGCTCCGGCTTATTTCGTTGACCTTATGAATCGAGTTTTCAAAGACTTCCTCGATTGGTTTGTTCTCATCTTTATTGATTATATTCTTGTGTATTCTAAAACCGAGGAGGAACATGAAAAGCATCTTCGAATTATGTTGGAAACTCTTAGGAGCAATCAATTGAAAGGAAAATTTTCTAAATGCCATTTTTGGCAATCTCGTGTGAAATTTCTTGGTCATATTATTTCCAAATCCGGAATTTCCGAGGATCCTTCAAAGATTGAAGCGATTCAAACTTGGAAGAGACCGGAGAGTGTGACGGAAATCCGTAGCTTTCTTGGATTGGTGGGCTATTACCGTCGTTTTATTAAAGACTTTTCTAAAATTGTCGTGCCTCTTACTAGCTTAACAAAGAATGGTGTTAAATACATTTGGTCGGTCAAATGTGAAGCTTCTTTTCAGAAATTAAAAGAACTCCTTTCTGATGCTCCTACTCTTGTGATTCCCAAAGGAAACCAAGGTTTTATTGTTTATACCGATGCTAGTCGCATTGGTTTGGGTGCCGTTCTTATGCAAAGAGAACGTGTTATTGCTTATGCTTCTAGGCAATTGAAGCCAGCCAAGACTAGATATGCCACTCATGATTTAGAGCTCGCGGCTATTATTTTCGCTCTTAAAATTTGGCGTCATAATCTTTTGGGAGAGAAATTTATTCTCTATACTGATCATAAATCTTTGAATTATTTATTTTCCCAAAAGGAACTTAATTTGCGTCACCAACGTTGGCTCGAATTCCTTGCATCTTATGATCTTGATATTCTTTATACTCCCGGAAAGGGAAATCGTGTTGCCGATGCACTTAGTCGTAAGCAACAAGCGGTTGTTTCTATGATGATATCAGAATGGAATAATCTCGGAATTTTATCCACTTGTAAGATTCGAGATCGTGTTTTCGATTTATGTTCATCTCTTATTTTATGTAGCCTTGAGGCTCATCCTTCTCTTATAGACCGCATTATTGAAGCTCAAAAGCTAGATCCCGAATTGGCTCTTCTTGGCCAAAATTTTAGGGATAAAATTAATATTGAAGGATTGAAAGACTTTGATATTGATTCTCGTGGCGGTATTCGAAAATTTGGTAGACTTATCGTGCCAAATATTAGTAATCTTCGTAAAGACATTTTAGAAGATTCTCATCGTTCTAAATTTACCATTCATCCCGGTAGTAGTAAAATGTACGTGGATATGAAGCGACTTTATTATTGGGAGGGAATGAAATCTGATATTGCTAACTTTGTTAAGTGTTGCATGACTTGCCAACTCATTAAGGCCGAGCATCAAAGGCCCGGTGGGTTATTGCAACCTTTAGAAATTCCAATTTGGAAGTGGGATCAAATTTCCATGGATTTTATAGACGGCCTTCCCCGTTCTCGTTCGGGTCATGATAGCTTATGGGTGATAGCTGATAGACTTACTAAATCCGTCCATTTTATTCTCGTTCGGTCCAATCGAACAGTACCTCTTTTGGCCAAACTTTTTATCAAAGAAATTGTTAAATTGCATGGAGTTCCTACTTCTATTATTAGTGATCGTGATCCATTGTTTACTAGTGGATTTTGGAAGAGTCTTCAAAAAGCTTTGGGAACGAAGCTTAATTTTAGCACCGCTTATCATCCTCAGTCCGATGGAAAAACTGATCGTGTGAATCAAACTCTTGAAGATCTTCTTCGTGCATGTGTTCTTGATTTTGGTGGAAGTTGGGAAGATCATATTTATCTTGTTGAGTTTTTCTACAATAATAGCTTCCAATCTAGTATTGGTATGGCACCTTTCGAAACACTCTATGGAAGACCATGCTGATCTCCTTCTTGTTGGCTTGAGGCCGGTGAGAAGCTGGTTTTAGGTCCAGATTTTATTCGTGATTCCACAGAAAAGATTGACCTTATTCGTCATAGGATGAAAGAAGCCCAGAGCAGACAAAAATCCTATGCTGATAACCGGAGAAGGAAATTAGAATTTTCTGTGGGAGATCTTGTGTTTATTCGTGTTTCACCTATGAAGGGTGTTGTACGTTTCAGTCGATCGGGAAAGTTAGCGCCTCGATATATTAGGCCATTTTCTATCACCGAACGTATTGGTTCCGTGGCTTATCGCCTTTTATTACTGGCTCAATTTTCTGCTATTCATGATGTATTTCACGTTTCTCAATTACGGAAATGCCTTCGAGATTCCAATTCAATTCTTGAGCCCGGTAATGTGGAAGAAATTGAAGTTTCGCCTAATTTAACTAATGAGCAACATCCTATTCGTATTATTGCTTCGGAGGTCAAACGCCTTCGAAATAAAGATGTTCCGCTTGTTAAGGTTTAATGGTCCTCAAATCCTAAGGATTGCTCTTAGGAATCTAGAGAATTCGTCGAGCGAACACATCCGAACTTACTTGCTCGTGCTCTTTGAGGTGAACTTCTTATTTCAAATTTCTTTTGTGTTGAATATGATTTTATGGTTGTTACTATATATTTTCTTCTTAAATATTGCGAGGACGCAATTTCTTTAAGGAGGGGAGTCTGTAACAACCCGCATATTTTACGATTGAGTATTTAAATATTTTATCGATAGTCGGATTATAGTCCGAAAAGTTACTTTCTGCATACGGTCGAATTAGGACTCGAGACCCCTTCCATTGAGTTTAAAATGCTATTTGCAACCTTTTTGAGTATAAGCTTCGATATGTTTGGAGTAAGTTGATTTTTGTTACTTTTTCTATAGGGCTTTGGGTTTGGGTTCAGCTCATTTGCCCAATTCTGGTTAAATCAACCCAACCCCTCTCCATTTCTCTTCATTCATTCCTCATTTCCTAACTCTTTCAAGCTCAAAAGAATAATGGGGGAAAGGATTGGAAATTAGAATTCCTAAAACTCCAAGCCCTAGTTCATTTGCAAAATTCAAGTTTTTGCTCTAAATCTAAAGAGAAGCCATTGGTAAGCCTTCTCTTCATCTTCTCCAACTCTTTCATTCTTCTATTTCAGAAATTTCCTAAACTTAACTTAAGAAATATTTTACTTGTAAGCTTAGATTGAAGCTTCTTGGGTTGGAATTGAAGAGTGTTTGTCCTTGCCTTGCTCTATAGCTTCTCCTTCATTGATTTTGTGAAAATGTGAGATTTTTATCTCACATCTTTGTCTATAACTATCTTTGATTGTTGGATATGAATTCCTAACACTTATTCATGTGCATTTGATTTTGATGTGGATTGGTTTTGTGAATATTCCAATTTTTAGTGTTTTGGGTTCAAATCTTTAAAGATCTTTACTTTGATGTTTTGAACATGTTTTTGGTGATGCATCGAGGAGCCAATAGGACATGGTAGCCGATGGGCGTAAACCCTTAGCGCCGCTGCTCGACCGGTTGCAAATTGAGTGAGAAATTTCACTTCTATTAAATAGGGTAGGAATTGCAGAATTTGCAGTTCGGTCGACCAAACTCTCTGGTCGGTCGACCGAGCTGGAGCCCGAAACATTTCTAGGCTATTTCGGTGAGCCGACTCAGAGAGTCCGGTCAACCGACCTGCTCCTATTTCCCTGTTTTGCAATTTATGCTCTTTTTGCTTGCTTTTCCAATCTTTAATCGATTCTTCTTCTCCGATTAGTTGTTATCACCTTCATCGACTTTGATAACTTCTATTTTTGGAATTTTTAGGTATTTCCATTTTTTATGGATTCGGAATCGATTTCTTTGGATCCTATTCACGTCTTCGAATGTGAATTTTAGTGATTGATTGTTTCTACAATCATTTTTGTGATTTGTCACTTTTAAAAATATAAAGGTTTTCAATACTAGTAGTAAATATCAAAATTCTTTCATCAAAACGATTTCAGCACTATTTTATTACAAAGCTCGTTTCTTAAACCGTTTTCCAATCTACTAGCATATACAAACCTTTACCTCATTCATACGAGAAATCTAATTAAACGGCATAGTAAAACAAGTAGTATGAAACGCTTGCGTTTACTTCGTCGGTTAATTCTTGGACTTGTTCGATTGAATCACTTGTGACAATTTTCGAGTGGAAATCTACAATTTGTTCTTAAATATTTAAGTTAAGCTAGTGGTTATGGGACATGAAGATAAGCTCATATATTTACTAGCTTGTTGTAATTGACACTTCTTGTGATCGATGATGATCATTTTTGTGATTTAGACTAGCAATGTGCGATGTCTCTTTGTCTGCGAGGGAGACTAAACCCCGTTTCTGTGGAGTTTCAACTCAAAATTGGTAGGGTAGCGACCCATGGTCTTCAGGCCGTTTTGTGGAGATTCGGCTCAAAACTTATGGTTATCAACCAAGGAATAGCGTTCCATTTTGTGATACACGTGTTGGTGACTTTTCATGCTCCCGTTTTGTGATAGGCCTCCCCCTTTTTGTGATTTCTGGATTTCTATTGATGATTTCTAGAATTTTTGTTTCACCAATTTTAGTGATTTACAATGATAAGTTTTTTTAATATTTGTGCATTGGTGAATTTGTATGTCATTAACTTTTTGTGAATAAAAATATAGAATATGACATTCCTTTTTATCATTGAGAAGATTCTTGTGATATTGATTAATCTCTTGTTGATTTTCAATTACATACTTATCATAGTACGACATTTTGGTTATTATACGATTTTGTCATATTTCTTATTCTATATCATTTCATCTGATATTTATAGCTAGACTGATCCTTTTATTATTTTCTTATTAAATAATACTCGGGTCAGACCGAGATGTTACAGGTGCTTCTGCTTGACTCCTCGTCTGGGCTTATTATTATCCTGACTTTTGGCTAACAACTTAGATTAGTTGTTTTTGGTTGTATACATTTGAGAATATACTCATTGATGTATACACATTCTTTTGTCTTGCACTTGTAACTATTGTTTTGTGATATTGTGGATCTTGTTTGACCACTACTCTGATATACACTTTTATGTGTAATATTCATATCTATTTCCGCCTTTGTGATATGAATTATCTATGACTGATTTATGTTATGCTTATTTCTATATTTGTTTCCGAAGAATATATATATAGCCACTGTGTAGTAGCTTTGAGTTTGTATCGGCATATCGGATTTCCTCTCGAAACCAAATGCATGTTGTACTATCTGACATATCGGTGCTCGCACAAAGCAATTACACGGATGGTCGCTCCTCAACAGCCTTATTCTCGGCGCTAGTTGATGGCATTATCCCGTAGTGTCCTTGGCTAGAGTGGGTATGGAGGTGGGACGTCACATATAATATTAATCTTAGCCAGCATAGGTACCATTATATTATGCCTGCTATAGCTACCATTTTAAATGGTAGGTTCTACAACTAAAACTGTACAAGGCGCGTATTGTTTTGTTTGGATTTTCAACAAATGGTCAGGCCAAGGAACTTCCTATTGCCACATGGGAACGCCTCTGGAGGGACGCCCCGAGAACCCACCCGGATCTCTGCCAACACAAGGCCGATTACCCCCTTCCTGGGAAGTAAAACCTAAGCTATTCCACCCCCCCCCCCGGTCCTTTGGGACCTTTATACGAGGATCCTCTACACCAACAACATC
This sequence comes from Allium cepa, assembly GCA_030765085.1. Lineage (NCBI taxonomy): Eukaryota > Viridiplantae > Streptophyta > Magnoliopsida > Asparagales > Amaryllidaceae > Allium > Allium cepa. Next base: position 373,037,125 of record CM060944.1, on the reverse strand, counting down.
ACACAGTAATAAATATACTACAGTGCCCACATGAGTAAGTATTTGTGCTCCATACCATGATACTACCCTTTTCCAGAAGGAACGGTCACACCCTGGGGGAGCTACCCCTGAAACCTTGCCGCATCTTTCCTGTTTCGACCATTACCGGTTTGTGAGGCTCATTAAGATCTCGTCCACAAAGCTACGCTTTACATGAAAACCATGCTTTGATCATAAATGATCAACAAATGATCATCAACACACAGCAGCACTTAGCATGCCACACTACCGAATTGGGAGTATATCGTTGATAACCTACAACTACATAGCCTCTGAGCTCGTACGTCTCAGAGAAAGGTGTTAAGCTAAGAGAATAAATTCTCTGCCACCAACGGGTATGTATTTGAAAGAAATCTGCTTTATATCTCAAAGTGTAATGTCAGACATACAACCATACAAGTCTGTCCTGGGTTCGAACAGAACCGAAGGCACTACCGAAGAAGCCCTTGCAATTCGGGTATTCACAATCCCGATCGGACTTCCTATCGCTTGGAGAATCTCTATACCGTAGCTACTCGGTGCAGAGACAATCGATAGGTCATCCTATCGTTCTCGCAAATACCCGGTCTTCACCACCGGTCTTCAATGCTATCCATAACGACGTATCATTATTCGGAATGGGTTATATGACACCGGGTCCTCTCTCGGCTAAACCGAATAATGAGCGCAATATTTTAAAACATATGGTTATGGGATTTCAATTAAGTCACAATTTTAAATTTCAAAACTTTCTTTCGAATGGTTTAAACCAATTACCATTTCAAATCTTTTAAACAAAAAGATTCATTTCACAAAGTTCACCCAGTTTCACAAAGATCCATTCACGGATTTCAAAACAATTTCCGTTTCAATTGGATTAATTTACTTAAATCTTTAAAATCAAGATTTGACTTATAGCTTTCAAAACTCGTTTCCAAAGATTCATCCATAACTTGGAAAATTATTTCAATTCAAACTTGAAATTCCTTTAATACAAATTGGAAATTCATTTCTCATATGAAAGCTTTTATAATTTGAAAACAAACAATTTTATTTCGGAAAAACTTCGATCTCATTTATACAAGTTAAAATCTTTAGGTTAATTCAAATTCCCAAAACAACATTTAAAAAATGGTTTAAAACCCATACAAGCTTGTATAATCCTTTTATATCATAAATACTGGATAAAGAATTCAATTCCAAATATTGAATTCAAATTTAAATCAAATTATTCAAATTTCAAATCTTAACTAAGTAATTGAGAACAACTTTTATTTTGGAATCCCTTTTCAAAAGCTCTTTATATTTAATTCAATTCCATTTCCAAAACTATTTGAATTTACAATTCAAATTCAAAACTATTTAAAAATCTATGACTTAACCGATTTCCACGTGGAATCCATATTTGTGTGTGTATAAGTGTGGTCCAGGGGTTTTGCACAATAGTGCACAACATCAATCATCACAGAGATATCAATATCGATAAGCGGTATAACTTATAACGCTTATCTTCATTCACAGATTCACAGATAAATTAATTTATCAATCACAAAGATTCATCATTACGATTCGATGTGGGTTTTGGATAACTGACTGGAATCCGACTCTCTGTCGCATCGAAATTCAAATGCCGTTTTACGGGCAAAAAGGGTTTCCACATAAGTACAGAAACAAGTCACAAATCACAATTCAGCATAAGGCAATTCACATCACATAGCATCACAATCACGAACAGAAATACCAATCCAGTACACAATATTTGATGATTAACTTAAATTAATCAAATTCAACTCAATTAATTACAGCGAGCAATTAACTTCTTAATTACTTTCATAAAGTAATTACACTTACGCAATTTTATAAATGATTATCATTAATTAATTAATCTAATTAATTGTTAAAATTAATCACATTAATTAATTATTATTTAAATAATCTTAGTTAATGACCTTCATTTATTAATAACAATTCTTTAATTACTTTGCTAAAGAAATTACTTACATTAATTATCATTAATAAAAATTGATTAACCATTAATAACTCATTAATTAATCCTAATTAGTTAATTAATTAAGTGTTAATTGTAACTTAATTAGTTCTTAATTACAATTTTTAAATTAATTAACCATTCTTAATTACCCCTTTTTAAACAATTAATTAATAATAATTATTTGCCTTAATTAACATTTTAAAAATCTTCTTTAAACTTTGAAATCAATTTATTACAAATTTGAAAACTTTGATGTTAATTAAATTCCAACACTTGTTTTACATTAACTACCTAATTAAAGTATTAATTAGATTTTAAAAACATTCTAAAATAATTAAAACTATATTAAAGTCTTAACACAAATCGTTAAACACTTATTAAGTCTACAATGCTTAAAACTTTTTGAAAATAATCGGCTTAACTTAACTTTTTTTTATATAATATATTGCAGTTTGAAGAAAAGCACCCGAGAAATTCTCAGGTTTTACTCGAGTATCACTTCGAGTTTCCTACCCTATTCCCCGAGTCGCTCTCTCGTCTCCTTCTCGTTCGTTTCCTCTTCTTCCTTTTTTCTAAAGTTCACGTTAAACTTAAGTTCAAACAAAATAACAGGTAAGTAGGCTCGTGTGCTCGCGTACTAACCCGAAGCGATCACCCTTTCTTCTCGAGAATCAACTCGCGTCAATCATCACTCAGAGTTTTTGCTGACACCATTCGCTTCCGTGCACGTGCACGGCGACTCGCTGTAGCTTCGGCGAACTTCACGATCACCAGCAAGTCGCGAATCACTCCAATATATGAAATCAAAACTCGATTCGACACAAAAACTATCAAATCAAAATTTAGCATATCGTTCCAAAACCTGGTACTCGAACACCCCTGCAAAACTGCTTCGCTCGGCCGCTCCCACCACCGGAATCGCCACAACTTCGGCCTCACCACGTTAACCCCTTGTTCTTCCATTCCCCTCAGTTTCGTACAACTCGATCAAACCGAGGTGATGAAATCACTTCGTTTCCAGACACATCAAAACTCGATCACGAACCCTAATTACGCCCCGTCTCATCAATTTATACAATGGAAACATTATTCAATAATTTTCCCATTACTATCGATTACCAAACTTGCTTCAAACAATATCTCATCGTTCGAAATTGGTTCGATCATCAAAAATTGACCAAAATGCATATTTTGTTCAAAATTGAACTGCTCGTGGAATACTAAATTCAAAATCATCGTATTAATTTTAAAAATCCTGTCTTTGGTTGTTTATTCAAGTTATATAATCAAATCCACAAGTTAAAATATTCGAAATAATTTATATGATCTCTTTTTACTGTAAAATTGAGTTCACTGAGTCAAATTTTCCATTACCAAGCTTAAACCAATTCTAGGCCCTGATATAAGTTTAAACAATCTTGTTCCATTTGACACCTTAAGCCTAACTAAGGCTAAATGATAATCTTTTGGATTTTGATTATAATTTCAACTCTGTAACTAAGAACATGGAAAAATAGACCATACAAGAATTAACAGTACAATAATCTATGCACAGGATTTCTAACTTAAAAATATACAGTAAAGCATAAGTCATTCATGAATCAAATACACAAGTTTAAATGTTTAAAACTATATGTTTACTCACATGAAAGATTTATGAACAGAGAGCAATTCTGCGTTTTGAAACTGCAGTTTGATTTTCCTTTTTAACTTGCTTTGTTTTCTTTGAATGATGTTTTGAGTTTGTAAGAATGATGATACTTATTTTATTTTTCTTTATGAACGAACAAGTATAAGAAGATACATATATATAGAAACAATGTTTATATAGGGTAGGTCATAACTGGTAAAGCCTCTTTTGTTAAACAGATTTTTTTTATTTCACTAAAGATATTTTTTTCAATTTGGAGGCTGAAGTGATATTTTTCATATTTTGGCTGAGATGATTTGTTTTGTGCTGAGGAGATAGGTTATTAAATGCTTGCTTCCTCTCTTGTTTACACACTTATTCCTCTTTTGATTTTATATATGCAGTTTTTTTTCTCAAGTCTACACTTATCTTCTTTTGCAAGCCTATATATTTTCTTGTTTCATTATCTTCTTGCTTGCCTTTTGTTTTATAATTTCCTTTGTTCTTTATATGTACATAACACTTTGGTTTATTTATTTCTTGCTTGCCTAACTCACATACAATACTATATGTATTTCATTTGTTATTATTTATTATATCTTTTTTTATAGTTTATCTTACGTCGCTATATGACCATATAATTTATTAACATAAATTCTTGACTTTTACTTCTATTTATAGTTTGACTATCAGGTATTAAATTTATAACATATATTTTATTTTATACTTTACACTTATACTCAATATTGATAGGATAAATTTTTATTTTATACTTTTTATAACCTTTTTAAAGAAAATAGATTAAAACACAATTTATACCTTTAATAAATAATCATACATATTATTTTCCCAAAGTATAATTTTATAATGCAATTCATTTTGAATTTCCAAATTGAAATTTTATTTACAATCTAATTCAATTGAAATATTCATTTTGAGTTTCAAATCCAAATTCAAAAACAAATAAGTATATATCTCTTACTAATTTTAAAAAAATTCAAAAAAATCTACAATTTAACCCAAAAATTTAATTTAATTACAAATTTAAATTCGTCTTTAAACCGAGATCGTTACAGATTCCCCCCTTAAGAAATTTCATCCCCGAAATTTTCCAAGGCGACAACAAAGATAGATGAAAGATAGAGAAATATTTTTCCAAATCAAACCGAATGTTTATTCTGCATTTGGCTCACCAAATCAGAATATCAACAATAGATATGAGAACAAACTCAATTAACTATGAAACAATTGGGTTATCTGATCTACGAAGTACACAGGGGTATTGGTTAGTTCGAAGGGATAACTAACCGTTCGTAGAATATATCGAAACCCAATGAAGTAGACAAAAAAAATAGATTCGATTACGATCTCAGATTCAAGATTTAACTCATTTACGATTTGCCGAGGAATAAAACTATGTGTAGTTCCTGTGTCGAACAAATTCGAACAATTTAATCGTAAACGAGAAGGTTACCTTATAAAATTTCTTTTCCTTAATTAGCTTTTGAGGTTGAAGAATCATCTCTGATCGCATACACCTTCTTTACTAGAGCTTGCTTATGAACTGGACAGTCGTTGATCCTGTGTACTGGCTTACGACAGTAATAGCATCCCGTAGATTCCTCATCTGGCCTCATAAATGGCTCTCTCATTCCTGGCTTCCAAGGATTCTTGCATTTATCTGAGTAGTGGCCTTTCTCCAAGCAATTGAGATAAGTAACATCCTTCACCTTTTTCTTCTGAGTATTCTCTTTCCTTTGCCTCTCCTCGGTTTCTTTCCACCAAACTTCCTTTTTCTCCAATTCAAATTACTTGTATCTCCATTTTCCTTCGGATCTTTTTGCTTATCCAGAGTATCATATCTATGGCCCATATCAATTAATTCAGAAAACGATTCCTTTACATGAGTAGTCATCCTTTCCTGAAACACCTTGTTCATTCCCCGAATAAACTTTTCATTCTTCTTTAACGGTGTATTCACCAATTCTGGACCAAATCGAGATAATTCATTAAATTTGTTTAAGTACTCCTCAAATGATAAACTTCCTTGCTTCAAATCCATAAACTCTTGGTTCATTCTAGAGATACCAGCAGACGGCATATATCGCTGCTCGAACACTTCCTTGAAACGATTCCAAGTAAATTCATCCGCTGGCTCATCCAATGCGCGCAACTGTTTCCTACCAAACTAAAGCCTCTTCCTGGAGTTGCCAGGAAGCTATCAATCGCATCTGATCATCTTCTAACTTTAGTCCCTTGAAAATCCTTACGCACGATTGAATCCAGGCTTATGCTTCGGTAACAGTTTCCTTGCTTATGAATGGTTTTCCACCAAGTCTAGAAAAGCTTCGATGTAACTCAGCCAAATTTGGTTGAGATTGAATAGGAATATCTATCGTTGCAGGGCTTTGACCAGCTGAAGTGGTACTTCCCTGTCCCCAATCTCGTCCTCTTCTTACACTCATTCTTACTATCTGTGAATGGTAAGAAGACCGATTTAGGTATTCGGACGAAATATCTTAGAGAATAACAACAGATAAAGAGAATAGACTAAGAAATTTGGGTTTTGGTTTCACTGGTTGTACTCATTCTAGGGTATACTTCACCCTATCTCTAAAGAGCCATCTAACGTGTTACACTCCGTAGCTAAAGTTCTTACTCAACCTTTAGCTCTGATACCAGACGTGACGACCCGAACTCGATGTCCGACAAACAACATCAAATTCATATCGCCGGAGCTTGCAACACCATTGGATGATAAATAACATAGCGGAAATAAAAGATGATATCACCGATACAACATGAATACAATATCCAATACATCAATTTGATACAATGATAATCATCAATATTAGAGAATATACAACACAAAATATAGCGGAACACGATACAATATGAGATAAGTCTTCAAAAGAATCCAATACTGCAACTCCAATCAAAAACTCCAAAGCTAGAGCTCCAAAATGTCAAGCTCGATCCACCATCAAGTTTGCACAAAGATAAGCAAGAAAGGTCAGTCATCCAAGGACAGAACTAGCTCTAGATAATTTACTAAATCTGACTATCTGAAAAACCAAACTCTAGACTGTCTATATGGAAAATTGTGGGCACCCAGAGTTTAGAAAGGGAACAATAAACTCCGAGTCAGTCATGGGACTGGTATGAGCAAACGAAAACGGTTTGTCTTTGAAAACAATCAAAAGATTTTAAATTTGAAATCCGCAATGCTTTTTGGAAAATGAAACTATCATAAGGCCTCCCGGCACACACACAATGCAATCGCACACATGGGAGAGATTTCTCCTTACGATAGTCAAAGATGCTTACTACACAAAAATCTTTTTGATATTATTATTAGTGCATAGTAGAAAACATTTCGAATGTATAATATTAATCTTAGCCAGCATATGTACCATTATATTATGCCTGCCATAGCTACCATTTTAAATGGCAGGTTCTACAACAAAAACCGTACAAGGCGCGTATTGTTTTGTTTGGATTTCCAACAAATGGTCAGGCCAAGGAACTTCCTATTACTACATGGGAACGCCTCTGGAGGGACGTCCCGAGAAACTACCCGGATCTCTGCCAACACAAGGTCGGTTAGCCCCATCTTGGGAAGTAAAACCTAAGATATGCCACCCCCGGTCCTTTGGGACCTTTATACGAGGATCCTCTACACCAACAACATCACATAGTAATAAATATACTACAGTGCCCACATGAGTAAGTACCTGGGCTCCATACCATGATACAACCCTTTTCCAGAAGGAACGGTCACACCCTAGGGGAGCTACCCCTGAAACCTTGCCGCATCTTTCCTGTTTCGACCATTACCGGTTTGTGAGGCTCGATAAGGTCTCGTCCACAAAGCTACGGTTTACACGAAAGCCATGCTTTTGATCATAAATGATCAACAAATGATCATCAACACACAACAACACTTAACATGCCACACTACCGAATTGGGAGTATATCGCTGATAACCTACAACTACATAGCCTCTGAGCTCGTACGTCTCAGAGAAAGGTGTTAAGCTAAGAGAATAAATTCTCTGCCACCAACGGATATGTATTTGAAAGAAATCTGCTTTATATCTCAAAGTGTAATGTCAGACATACAACCATACAAGTCTGTCCTGGGTTCGAACAGAAACGAAGGCACTACCGAAGAAGCCCTTGCAATTCGGGTATTCACAATCCCGATCGAACTTCCCATCACTTGGGGAATCTCTATACCGTAGCTACTCAGTGCAGAGACAATCGATAGGTCATCCTATCGTTCTCGCAAATACCCGGTCTTCACCACCGGTCTTCAATGCTATCCATAACGACGTATCATTATTCGTAATGGGTTATATGACACCAGGTCTTCTCTCGGCTAAACCGAATAATGAGCGCAATATTTTAAAACATAAGGATATTGGATTTCAATTAAGTCACAATTTTAAATTTCAAAACTTTCTTTCAAATGGTTTAAACCAATTACCATTTCAAATCTTTTAAACAAAAAGATTCATTTCACAAAGTTCACCCAGTTTCACAAAGATCCATTCACGGATTTCAAAACAATTTCCGTTTCAATCGGATTAATTTATTTAAATCTTTAAAATCAAGATTTGACTTATAGCTTTCAAAACTCGTTTCCAAAGATTCATCCATAACTTGGAAAATTGTTTCAATTCAAACTTGAAATTCCTTTAATACAAATTGGAAATTCATTTCTCATATGAAAGCTTTTATAATTTGAAAACAAACAATTTTATTTCGGAAAAACTTCGAACTCATTTATACAAGTTAAAATCTTTGGGTTAATTCAAATTCCCAAAACAACATTTAAAAAATGGTTTAAAACCCATACAAGCTTGTATAATCCTTTTATATCATAAATACTGGATAAAGAATTCAATTCCAGATATTGAATTCAAATTTAAATCAAATTATTCAAATTTCAAATCTTAACTAAGTAATTGAGAACAACTTTTATTTTGGAATCCCTTTTCAAAAGCTCTTTATATTTAATTCAATTCCATTTCCAAAACTATTTGAATTTAAAATTCAAATTCAAAACTATTTAAAAATCTACGACCACTACAAGAAAAATGAGTTTTAACAGCAGTCATTGTCAGCGTTTAAAACTTTAATGCTGTAGAATGCGTTTGTGAGAATATTGTTTTTAAGGGTTGAACGCTGACAAAACTATTCGTGCTTATTTTGTTTGCCGCACCGCATACATCAGTGATTATTTCGTTTGCCGCCACTTCCCTCCCCAATTTCCATTCTCAGTTTCCATTCCCTCCCCAATTTCTAGTTTCCATTCCCTCCCCAATTTCTAGTTTCCATTCCCTCCCTTCATAATTTTCATACTTTCGGCCATGCATCGATTTTGATTTCAACAGTAGAAATCATCTTCCTTCATCCACCGCTTCGATTTTGGTTTAGCATCTCTGTCCTAGACTTCGATTTTGGTAACCCTAAACTCAACGGAACGGGAAACTGGTGAGTGTTTTTTCTCAACCCTAGTTTTCAGTTTGGAAATTTAACTGCTTCACTTTATGATTTCGGTTTGGAAACAATAACAGTAAAGTTTGGAATAAAAGCTCAACGTAAATGATTTCGGTTTATGAAAATTGAAGATGAAAGCAAACTTAAGATAACAATTGCCTGAAAAATTTACATCTTTTGCTGCATCCAGCAATTCAAGTGTGTTTCATATTTTTGAGTTAAGATAATAGTTTCATACCTCATCAATTGGGTTCATTATCAAGTGACGTTAGGTTACTGCGACTTTGTGTTGTCCACTGCATAGAAAACAAACCATGTAAAACAACAGTTATTATATTTATATCCTTCGTGTTATGTGATAGACATGTTAGCTAGGTTGTTTGCACTATTATATCATATAAGTTCAACTACTACTGGTTATTATTTTGATTGTAGTTTACTTTTAGAGTGAATTACGAGGGTGCAATATCAAAATGATTCTATGCTCGCATATACATATATTTACTTAACATGTTAACTAGTTGACAATAAGTTAATTAAAGTGACTTTTGAACTGAGTTTGGAATCAGATGTACGTAATTCTACCGAGTAGGGCTTGTTGATTTGTTGAATCCTGTATATAGCATACCACTATTAGAAATGAGCACCAAAGAGTTATGAACATTCTCGATTATGAACATTCCTACACGGCTTCATCTTAAATTATATGAAACATTATATTTCAAGGATATATTTTCATGCTTTTGAAGTAAATTTGCAATGTGAGAAGAAATATTGGTGATCAATTAACATACTGCAGATTAATCCTTGAATTACAGTTTCAACTTGAAGTTTCCATAGAAGATGATTATCTTCTTCAAAATGGATGGTGATAAGTTGACTTTGTGGGCTAAGGACAGGCTTGATCAACTTTCCAGCTGCTTCTACAGTTTGTTGCTGAGGATTGGTGATATTATCAGAGGTTTCTGAGTTGGTGTCTCCTTCAGCCGTGTTGAAATCAATAAAAGAGATAACTAGCTTGATGATTCAGAAACTTGCAGTTGCAAGATTGCTTCAGATGCAGTATGCTCAGGTTAGTTGCAGCCAGAATCAAATGATGAATGTGTTCTGATGATTTCTTGGCAGGGCAATTACTTTATTTCTGCCTTTGATTGCTTTCTTGATATCTGTTTTTCTTTTCTGAATCTTCTTGCTTTGGAATTTGCTTAAAAACTTGTTGCAGTCAGAAACTTGTTGATTTCTTTGGCACGGCACCTGTTTTAATAAGCAAAATCAATTATGTAACCCAAATGATGAGATATACCTGATGGGTTATCAAGATATCAGATGATGATAATTCTCTGATGATATCTTGACTTCTTTCTTTCTTCAAAATCTGATTTCAATGCCGTTAAGCTTGAAACAGCTCTGATACCATGATAGAGAATTTGAAAAACTATGTTTAGCAAGAGAATTGATATACAATAGCAATTGCTTTTTATTCAATCAGTTTGTAATTGCTTCAGTTTGTACATGATATAGTTGCATTTATAGTGTGCAACTCTATGTGGGCCGATTCAGATACACAGCCCAATTGGCAATATTATACCCGAACCGCTATTTGTAAAATTGGGAAGATTGGGAAGATTCCTAAATTTGATGAGGCATAGTTGAATAGCATCAAAATTGGGAAGATTCCTAAATTTTATGCTATTTAGCTCTTGCCTTATCAATATCATAGGTAATCTGAAGATTCTGGACTTTGGTTAAGCTCCTTTACTGGGCTGGATGTGTTGCTTCACCCTACGTGTGGGACTCCGGTTCATGCTGTGATGGCACAAAGGTAACCTAAATTCTCATCACGCAAAGGTAACTAATAATATTATTTAGTTATTTTCAGCAAGTAATTTCCTTTATGTTATATACCTGATTATTTCTGAAGCATACTGTTCCTAATCCAATGGTGAGATCATTTGGTTAACAGTGAATGGATATTGCTGAACTTTGCATGTCTTAAAAGCCAAGTTAGCGTTTCTCAACTTATAGTTCGAATGAGCTGCAAGTAAACTCCTGCACTTTGAGAATCTGAACATCAGTAGGGGGATTATCACAAACATTCAAATAACTTTGAGAATCTGAACATCGGTTTATAATGACAAATTGAGTTCAATAACATTGTAGATTCAATTCTTTTATATTAAAGGTTAAGAAATTTCTGACATCATTGGTGAAACTTTGTAAAATTTTTGTCCAAAAGTATTGGATAAATTTGTACAATTTTGGTCCAAAAGTATTGTAAAATTAAAGGTTAAGAAATTCTTCCATTCAAGTATTGGATAAATTTGTACAATTTTTGTCCAAAAGTGAAGTACAGAATAACAAAGATTGAGTTTATTTTGATCTTGAAAACCATTTTTGGCAGGAACTTTGTAAAATGTTAATGCATTTTTCTTCAGATGTTAATAAATTCTTTTAATTGTTGTAAACCGGTCTAATGATGTTTGTAAATTGTTTAAACATAAATATTTATATGGCCATATTATATTTACATTAACAGTAATAATCATTTGTTATTCAGACCAAGCTTACCATGAAAGAATATACTAGCAGTACATGTTCATAACTAGTGGATCACATTCATTTTGTCCCCATTTTCTTTTTCTTTATGGTAATTTTCAGTATGTTGTTAATGATGACACCATATTCACCTGTTTCCAAGTTTTGTTGAATAATCGATTTGAGTCTTTTTTAAACCCATTACAGATTTGAGGATTGGACGTCTGAACAGTCACTGAGTTCTGAAAAATTATTCAATGAAAGGCGAAGAAACATATTTGCTTCTATCTTAAGCAATATATGGGGGTCAGTCCACTGGTGGATTGATGCATTAAAAACCAGTTTCAATTTTCAGTCTAAATAAGATTCAACTCCTAAGAAACAAAAATATAAGAAGAACGTACTAGATCCTCAAGGTTCATTTCTTCAAAGATGGAATGAATAACAAGATATTAAAATGAAAGAGAGAACCAAGAACTTGATTCGCAGACAAATGCTGAATGAAAGCAAAATTTTCAGGTGAACTTGCCTAATTTCTTGTATTGGATCGGAGAGCAGCCAGTGATCTTGATCATTGGCAAGGCTTGATGATGATCTCAGTTTCAGTTTTCTTGATTTTCTTAATAAAAAAACTGAAAGCAGCCAAATAGTTGAATGATGATGATTTTCTGATAACTCTTCTTGGCATGGCTTGATGATGAACTAAATGATTTAATATTTAGTTCAATCTTTTTCAGTTTGGTATTATTTGCTTATTGTCTTCTGCATTTGTGACTGAAACAAAAATGGTTAAATGTTTGTTTTGTTGCTGTGGGATGGTTTTGAATGACTGTTGTAACTGTTTGTAGTGGATAAGTGCTTGATATGTGGTTGAAGTGGGAAGTTTTCAAATTCAAAACCATTGAAAACCATTGATATGTGGTTGCCTGATCAAAAACATTCCCCGTCTGAAAGTTTTCAAATTCAAAACCTGTAAACCAAGATTCAGAACAAAAGCCGAGTCAAAATCTTCAATCTGGAACAAGGGTCAAGATCAAGCAATTCCAAAAACAAATCAAGTTTCAAGTGATTCAAAGATCAGGTAGAAGTAAAATGCAGATTCAGATTAAATCCAGATCAAATAAAAAGAAAAAAAAATATACTGCTCTGTTCTCCACTGACAGGTGAGCAAACTCACTTGAACCCATCTATATGTTTTGATATCTGAATTGATACTTGATGCCTGTGATGATGGATATGGGTGATAACTTGAAATGTTTAGTTATGGATATAAATGCATGTATATAAATTTAGAAATACCTGTGCCTATCTGTATATATGTGTATATATATCACCCTGTTAGTATTACAGGTTCCCATCCATTAAAATAAATTCGATTGCTCTTCCTATAATCTATTTTAGGCCTTGATCTTTGGGCGAAAAATGGTTATAAGAGTGTGATATCACTTTTAAAAATAGTTTCAAGAATGTATATCTAGTAATTATTCCTAAAATAGAAATTTGCAGCGAAAATCATTTAAAGTCAGAAAATTAAGTATTTAAATTCCAAGCTTTGATTATACAAAATGATTCGTACTTAAATATGATGATTTTTAATGGTAATATTATAATTTTTAAGTAAGTATTCGAGGAGAATTGGCAAGTCTTAGGTATTTCTTGTCTTGATTGTCATTTATTGTGATATTGCATTTATGAAGTATATTATTCCAAATTGAATTTGAAAAAGGAAACTTTTTTTGGGCTTTGGATACAGAGATAACTTTATGAAGCTTTTTTGAAAAGTGATTGGGTCCATTCTTCTCTGGATGGTGGCTCGCCATTAGCTGCATTAACGGTATGTTTCATTCAAAGTTCAAACGTTAAAATATATAGGCTGATAGCCTGATCGGTATTTTTATTCATAACTTATTGAATTTACTGTTAGTAATGTGGCATGAAAACTTGACTTCTTTCCTTTGAGGTTTGTATTACTAAGTTGTTTTTTAGCCACATCATTATTTTTCTTTGGAATTAGTGCAATTTAATCATTAAATATTCAGTTTGTCATTTGTTTTGTTTATGATATCAAATTTGATCCATCTCCCTATTATTCAATGGATTATCTCAAACTTTAGGAAACAAACATCTACTGAACAGTAGTATTATGCTAGCTTTAGGTGCTGAATTATTATGCATTTTATTAGACTTTAAGATTTAGTTGTTAATAAACTTAATTCAATGCATTAGCTTCTATAAGCAAGCATTGATTTCTTTCCCTTCTAACTTCAGATTTTTTTAATAAATCAAAGTTCAAGTTGTGGCAGTATTTATTGTGTCATTGTTTGTTTGGATAATATGCAGGTTGTTGAGATGGTTCGGGATTGGCACGACTGGGCTGAATGGTTCAGGATTGGCATGACTAGGTGGTGATTTCTGGTTTGCTGAGGAAGTGTGGGTATTGTTGTTGTGTATGTTGTTTGTATGGAGATGTACGGTGAAAGAGGAACTGTTTGTACGGTGGAACAGTGAATGTTGAAGAGGCAGGCGATGTAGATTGAAGTGAAGGAGTTTGCATTGAAGTTGCAGTGGCTCGGCTGAAGTGGTTGAATGACTGGGTGGTGTGCAGAGGTTTAGGGAAGTTTGTTCTGGGTAAAGGAAGTGGTGTGCAAGGGAGATTGAAATAGCATGGTTTTGTAAAGTAGTGTGTTCAGATTGGTGTATGTTGTGGAGGAGTAGAAGGCAGTGGGAGGTGGTTGTGATGGTTTGCAATGAAGGTGATCAAATTTTGATTTGAGGGGAGGAGTTCGTGATAGAAACTTATGGGTTGTTCTTTGCGACGGTGAAAGAGATGTATTTGATTTAGGTGATTTTTGGAGAAACCATTTTTGTTTATGGATATTATTGAAACTTGGTTTATGGATGTCTTTTGTTTATTAATATTGTCTTAACTAGTTTATGTAACTAATTAATAGTTATTAGAACTTGTTATATATACTAGTTGCTTGAATATGCTTAAAATATAGTTTTGGAATATTCAAAAATAGAGTGGAATATTGAAGCTGTTATATAAATAGAAGACAGCGTTTGATTAATGCTGTCAATGAAGAAACAACAGCGTTTAATTCGTGCTGTAATTATCTTGAAATTGTCAATAACAGTGTTTTTTACCTGCTGTCGAAATAGTTGATGATTCAATAACAGCGTTTTTAACATGCTGTCGAAATTGTTGATGATTCAATAACAGCGTTTAGAAAACATAATACAGCACGTTATAAACGCTGTTGAAAACATTATTGACAGCTCGTAATAAACGCTGTCACAGAGATGTTTCAACAGCGTTTATAGAAACGCTGTTGTAAGTTATGTATATACGACAGCATGTCGTTATACAGCGTTTCTAATAACGCTGTTGTATCATATTACAGCGTTTATCAAACGCTGTTAAAAGCCTTTTGTGGTGTAGTGGACTTAACCGATTTCCACGTGGAATCCATATTTGTGTGTGTATATGTGTGGTCCAGGGGTTTTGCACAATAGTGCACAACATCAATCATCACAGAGATATCAATATCGATAAGCGGTATAACTTATAATGCTTATCTTCATTCATAGATTCACAGATAAAGTAAATTTATCAATCACAAAGATTCATCATTACGATTCGATGTGGGTTTTGGATAACTGACTGGAATCCGACTCCCTGTCGCATCGAAATTCAAATGCGGTTTTACGGGAAAAAAGGGTTTCCACATAAGTACAGAGACAAGTCACAAATCACAATTCAGCATAAGGCAATTCACATCACATAGCATCACAATCACAAACAGAAATACCAATCCAGTACACAATATTTGATGATTAACTTAAATTAATCAAATTAAACTCAATTAATCACAGTGAGCAATTAACTTCTTAATTACTTTCATAAAGTAATTACACTTACGCAATTTTATAAATGATTATCATTAATTAGTTAATCCAATTAATTGTTAAAATTAATCACATTAATTAATTATTATTTAAATAATCTTAGTTAACGACCTTCATTTATTAATAATAATTCTTTAATTACTTTGCTAAAGAAATTACTTACATTAATTATCATTAATAAAAATTGATTAACCATTAGTAACTCATTAATTAATCCTAATTAGTTAATTAATTAAGTGTTAATTATAACTTAATTAGTTCTTAATTACAATTTTTAAATTAATTAACCATTCTTAATTATCCCTTTTTAAACAATTAATTAATAATAATTATTTGCCTTAATTAACATTTTAAAAATCTTCTTTAAACTTTGAAATCAATTTATTACAAATTTGAAAACTTTGATGTTAATTAAATTCCAACACTTGTTTTACATTAACTACCTAATTAAAGTATTAATTAGATTTTAAAAACATTCTAAAATAATTAAAACTATATTAAAGTCTTAACTCAAATCGTTAAACACTTATTAAGTCTACAATGCTTAAAACTTTTTGAAATAATCGGCTTAACTTAACTTTTTTATATATAATATATTGCAGTTTGAAGAAAACCACCCGAGAACTCAGGTTTTACTCGAGTATCACTTCGAGTTTCCTACCCTATTCCTCGAGTCGCTCTCTCCTCTCCTTCTCGTTCGTTTCCTTTTCTTCCTTTTTTTTTTCAAGTTCACGTTAAACTTAAGTTCAAACAAAATAACAGGTAAGTAGGCTCGTGTACTCGCGTACTAACCCAAAGCGATCACCCTTTCTTCTCGAGAATCAACTCGCGTCAATCATCACTCAGAGTTTTTGCTGACACCATTCGCTGCCGTGCACATGCACGGCGACTCGCTGTAGCTTCGACGAACTTCACGATCACCAGCAAGTCGCGAATCACTCCAATATATGAAATCAAAACTCGATTCGACACAAAAACTATCAAATCAAAATTTAGCATATCGTTCCAAAACCTGGTACTCGAACACCCCTGCAAAAATGCTTCGCTCGGCCGCTCCCACCACCGGAATCGCCACAACTTCGGCCTCACCACGTTAACCCCTGGTTCTTCCATTCCTCTCAGTTTCGTACAACTCGATCAAACCGAGGTGATGAAATCACTTCGTTTCCAGACACATCAAAACTCGATCACGAACCCTAATTACGCCCCGTCTCATCAATTTATACAATGGAAACATTATTCAATAATTTTCCCATTACTATCGATTACCAAACTTGCTTCAAACAAGATCTCATCGTTCGAAATTGGTTCGATCATCAAAAATTGACCAAAATGCATATTTTGTTCAAAATTGAACTGCTCGTGGAATACTAAATTAAAAATCATCGTATTAATTTTAAAAATCCTATCTTTGGTTTTTTATTTAAGTTATATAATTGAATCCACAAGTTAAAATATTCGAAATAATTCATATGATCTCTTTTTACTGTAAAATTGAGTTCACTGAGTCAAATTTTCCATTACCAAGCTTAAACAAATTCTAGGCCCTGATATAAGTTTAAACAATCTTGTTCCATTTGATACCTTAAGCCTAACTAAGGCTGAATGATAATCTTTTGGATTTTGATTATAATTTCAACTCTGTAACTAAGAACATGGAAAAATAGACCATACAAGAATTAACAGTACAATAATCTATGCACAGGATTTCTAACTTAAAAATATACAGTAAAGCATAAGTCATTCATGAATCAAATACACAAGTTTAAATGTTTAAAACTATATGTTTACTCACATGAAAGATTTATGAACAGAGAGCAATTCTGCGTTTTGAAACTGCAGTTTGATTTTCCTTTTTAACTTGCTTTGTTTTCTTTGAATGATGTTTTGAGTTTGTAAGAATGATGATACTTATTTTATTTTTCTTTATGAACGAACAAGTATAAGAAGATACATATATATTTATAGAAACAATGTTTATATAGGGTAGGTCATAACTGGTAAAGCCTCTTTTGTTAAACAGATTTTTTTTATTTCACTAAAGATATTTTTTTCAATTTGGAGGCTGAAATGATATTTTTCATATTTCGGCTGAGATGATTTGTTTTGTGCTGAGGAGATAGGTTATTAAATTCTTGCTTCCTCTCTTGTTTACATACTTATTCCTCTTTTGATTTTATATATGCAGTTTTTTCTCTCAAGTCTACACTTATCTTCTTTTGCAAGCCTATATATTTTCTTGTTTCATTATCTTCTTGCTTGCCTTTTGTTTTATTATTTCCTTTGTTCTTTATATGTACATAACACTTTGGTTTATTTATTTCTTGCTTGCCTAACTCACATACAATACTATATGTATTTCATTTGTTATTATTTATTATATCTTTTTTTATAGTTCATCTTATGTCGCTATATGACCATATAATTTATTAACATAAATTCTTGACTTTTACTTCTATTTATAGTTTGACTATCAGGTATTAAATTTATAACATATATTTTATTTTATACTTTACACTTATACTCAATATTGATAGGATAAATTTTTATTTTATACTTTTTATAACCTTTTAAAGAAAATAGATTAAAACACAATTTATACCTTTAATAAATAATCATACATATTATTTTCCCAAAGTATAATTTTATAATCCAATTCATTTTGAATTTCCAAATCGAAATTTTATTTACAATCCAATTCAATTGAAATATTCATTTTGAGTTTCAAATCCAAATTCAAAAACAAATAAGTATATATCTCTTACTAATTTTAAAAAAATTCAAAAAAATCTACAATTTAGGAATATCTATCGTTGCAGGGCTTTGACCAGCTGAAGTGGTACTTCCCTGTCCCCAATCTCGTCCTCTTCTTACACTCATTCTTACTATCTGTGAATGGTAAGAAGACCGATTTAGGTATTCGGACGAAATATCTTAGAGAATAACAACAGATAAAGAGAATAGACTAAGAAATTTGGGTTTTGGTTTCACTGGTTGTACTCATTCTAGGGTATACTTCACCCTATCTCTAAAGAGCCATCTAATGTGTTACACTCTGTAGCTAAAGTTCTTACTCAACCTTTAGCTCTGATACCAGATGTGACGACCCGAACTCGATGTCCGACAAACAACATCAAATTCGTATCGCCGGAGCTTGCAACACCATTAGATGATAAATAACACAGCGGAAATAAAAGATGATATCACTGATACAACATGAATACAATATCCAATACATCAGTTTGATACAATGATAATCATCAATATTAGAGAATATACAACACAAAATATAGCGGAACACGATACAATATGAGATAAGTCTTCAAAAGAATCCAATACTGCAACTCCAATCAAAAACTCCAAAGCTAGAGCTCCAAAGCTAGAGCTCCAAAACTTCAAGCTCGATCCACCATCGAGGTTGCACAAAGATAAGCAAGAAAGGTCAGTCATCCAAGGACAGAACTAGCTCTAGATAATCTACTAAATCTGACTATCTGAAAAACCAAACTCTAGACTGTCCGTATGGAAAATTGTGGGCACCCAGAGTTTAGAAAGGGAAAAATAAACTCCGAGTCAGTCATGAGACTGGTATGAGCAAACGAAAATGGTTTGTCTTTGAAAACAATCAAAAGATTTTAAATTTGAAATCCGTAATGCTTTTTGGAAAATGAAACTACCATAAGGCCTCCCGGCACACACACAATGCAATCGCACGCATGGGAGAGATTTCTCCTTACGATAGTCAAAGATGCTTACTACATAAAAATCTTTTTGATATTATTATTTATGCATAGTAGAAAACATTTTGAAAGTATAATATTAATCTTAGCCAGCATAGGTACCATTATATTATGCCTGCTATAGCTATCATTTTAAATGGCAGGTTCTACAACTAAAACCGTACAAGGCGTGTATTGTTTTATTTGGATTTCCAACAAATGGTTAGGCCAAGGAACTTCCTATTACTACATGGGAACGCCTCTGGAGGGACGCCCCGAGAAACTACCCGGATCTCTGCCAACACAAGGTCGGTTAGCCCCTTCTTGGGAAGTAAAACCTAAGGTATGCCACCCCCGGTCCTTTGGGACCTTTATACGAGGATCCTCTACACCAACAACATCACATAGTAATAAATATACTACAGTGCCCACATGAGTAAGTACCTGGGCTCCATACCATGATACTACCCTTTTCCAGAAGGAACGGTCACACCCTAGGGGAGCTACCCCTGAAACCTTGCCGCATCTTTCCTGTTTCGACCATTACCGGTTTGTGAGGCTCGATAAGGTCTCGTCCACAAAGCTACGCTTTACACGAAAGCCATGCTTTGATCATAAATGATCAACAAATGATCATCAACACACAACAGCACTTAGCATGCCACACTACCGAATTGGGAGTATGTCGCTGATAACCTACAACTACATAGCCTCTGAGCTCGTACGTCTCAGAGAAAGGTGTTAAGCTAAGAGAATAAATTCTCTGCCACCAACGGATATGTATTTGAAAGAATTCTGCTTTATATCTCAAAGTGTAATGTCAGACATACAACCATACAAGTCTATCCTGGGTTCGAACAGAACCGAAGGCACTACCGAAGAAGCCCTTGCAATTCGGGTATTCACAATCCCGATCGGACTTCCCATCATTTGGGGAATCTCTATACCGTAGCTACTCAGTGCAGAGACAATCGATAGGTCATCTTATCGTTCTCGCAAATACCCGGTCTTCACCACCGGTCTTCAATGCTATCCATAACGACGTATCATTATTCGGAATGGGTTATATGACACCAGGTCCTCTCTCGGCTAAACCGAATAATGAGCGCAATATTTTAAAACATATGGATATGGGATTTCAATTAAGTCACAATTTTAAATTTCAAAACTTTCTTTCAAATGGTTTAAACCAATTACCATTTCAAATCTTTTAAACAAAAAGATTCATTTCACAAAGTTCACCCAGTTTCATAAAGATCCATTCACGGATTTCAAAACAATTTCCGTTTCAATTGGATTAATTTATTTAAATCTTTAAAATCAAGATTTGACTATAGCTTTCAAAACTCGTTTCCAAAGATTCATCAATAACTTGGAAAAATATTTCAATTCAAACTTGAAATTCCTTTAATACAAATCGGAAATTCATTTCTCATATGAAAGCTTTTATCATTTGAAAACAAACAATTTTATTTCTGAAAAATTTCGATCTCATTTATACAAGTTAAAATCTTTGGGTTAATTCAAATTCCCAAAACAACATTTAAAAAATGGTTTAAAACCCATACAAGCTTGTATAATCCTTTTATATCATAAATACTGGACATAGAATTCAATTTCAGGTATTGAATTCAAATTTAAATCGAATTATTCAAATTTCAAATCTTAACTAAGTAATTGAGAATAACTTTTACTATACTATATGTATTTCATTTGTTATTATTATTATATCTTTTTTTTATAGTTTATCTTATGTCGCTATATGACCATATAATTTATTAACATAAATTCTTGACTTTTACTTCTATTTATAGTTTGACTATCAGGTATTAAATTTATAACATATATTTTATTTTATACTTTACACTTATACTCAATATTGATAGGATAAATTTTTATTTTATACTTTTTATAACCTTTTTAAAGAAAATAGATTAAGACACAGTTTATACCTTTAATAAATAATCATACATATTATTTTCCCAAAGTATAATTTTATAATCCAATTCATTTTGAATTTCCAAATCGAAATTTTATTTACAATCCAATTCAATTGAAATATTCATTTTGAGTTTCAAATCCAAATTCAAAAACAAATAAGTATGTATCTCTTACTAATTTTTAAAAAATTCAAACAAATCTTAAATTTAACCCAAAAATTTAATTTAATTACAAATTTAAATTCGTCTTTAAACCGGGATCGTTACAGAAATGGTTGTTATGGTATAGTGTTCTCCCATTTAACTCGCTGTTACCCAAGTCAATTCCTTTGCAAATGGCTAATATCACTTGGAATTAGCTTTACTATCTAGTATCTTCGGGTCGCTTATTTAAGAGTCGAACGTTGAAGAGGATTAAAAATTACCCTTTTTACTATATTACAGGCAAGCTAGTGATCCCGTTAGTAATTGGAGTTCTTATGTTATTTTTCAAGCATGTTGACTTATTATCTTTAAGAGTGCGTTCTTTTACGAACCGAAATGGACAAATGAAATGGGCTGGGAAGGGGGGAAGTTCACGAAAGGGGAATGCATTCTTTTTACGAAAGGGGCAACATGAAATGGACAAAGTTATTATTTTATTATTTATTTATGTTATTACTTTATTTACGTCAATTATTTTTAAATACAGAATACAAATTCATAATTCATAGTTCACACTAAAAATGCAGAAATACAAGTACCGAATAAAAATGCAAAAAATAAAATACATTTAATCCTTCTCAACTGCCTAACAAGATAAATAACAGTCATCCTAAGTTGCTCAGGTTTGTCCAATAGGGCATGCAAATGATTAACACCTTTGCTATCATACTTAGCTGAACAAATCATGACTTCCCATTCTTCATAATCATCACCCTCATGCTTTACTTCCATACACCTGGCAAGAGACAGATCATGCGAGGAACTGCCAACAGACCTAAAAATGACCATAAGTTGGTCGTTGCTGTCTAGGCGCTCTACGACTGGTGATCTCTTCAGCATCACCCCCGAAGACAGTCGCCATAAAGCTATGCGTCGACTATAGCTGAACAGGGGGATTTTGTGGAATTATGAATAGACATTTGGCAGTTCGGATGCAGCCATCAAAAAGCACGTCCAATTTCCTAAAACGAGCAGGCGAGACATGTTTGTATTTACAGTACCTTGCTACAGCTGTATCCCACCACTCGCCCGATCCACCGACCGTGTTCTGTTCTTCGTTCCAATAGTCACCTGCAATCTATTGCAGTTTGTTCTATGGGTTCCACTCACGTTTTAGATTATTAAACTTATTTTTCATTTGCCTAGCTTTGTATCCAGGTCAGTTCTTTCGTTGAACATGACAATAATTTCTTCATGCCACTGTGCAACACGGTGGGCACACGTACCAATGTTTTCAAAATAAACATTGATGAACGCATTTGTCCTATCTGCATTCCAGTCGACGATAGTGTGGGTAGAAGAAGCAGTAAAGTAGCTAGACATTTTGGAAAAAGCTATTCAAAAAATAATTCAGAAAAAAATTCGAAAAAAATATATATGAAAGATAATAATACAAAAAACGCACCTGAAAAATCGACGACGAAGCATCTAAAAATTGCTGAATTTTCGAATTGTATGGATTTGTTTTGGTGATTTGGGAAGGAAATTGTTTGACATATATAGAGAACGAAAGTGATGGCGGTTGGGGGTGAACCATTCGCGTCAGATGACGTCCAATGCGTCGGACGCGTCAGACGCAAACGGTTCATTTCCACTTGCTTCTAACTGGACAGTAGAGTGGTACCCATGCCATGCCAGACGCGTCAGGCGCGGACACCAACTTTGACTGTCCACCTCAACAAAAGATCGGTACATAAATCTAGTCTTTGTTCCAGTGGTTCTCATTCTTTTCTCAGAAATATCTCATCTCATTTTTTAGGTAACTTTTTAGGAAACAATTTATTTTTATGCTAATGAGGTAAAATCTGTTTGCTCAAAGAGGAATGGAGTTGGGCATTTGGCATTAGGTCTCATCAGGATGCTTTCCAACCATGCTCTTCTACGCATTGGGTCATATATCTGATAGTCAATTCATTACGGTCACGGTTATTAATTATAAATATAGACATCTAGCTGCTCAAGGATTCATAAAGACATCTATTTATTCTAGTGGAACTTGAAAATGTTATACAGATCAAAATTTTCCTTTAACTTGAGATTAGACTCTCAACAAGATAATCAATTATTAGATGGCAGTTTCATATTAGGAGATGCTTGAGACTTAATCTGTGAATACTACATTCCTTGACTCTACTTTTCTCTTATTTTGGACAAACATGATCCTCTTAAGGTTTCAATGCTTATGTTAAAAAAATTATATGATGCACTGACTCTTCACAATAACATTTAAAAAAAATCGACATTCCTTTGGTGTTTAGTGTAGATGTTGTTCTATGGGTGGGCCTAAAAATAGGAATAACTTGTTTGGACATATTTTGAAGGTCTCATATGATTTAGATGAGTGAAGATATTTTAGCTATTGCATTCTTTTCCAGCGGTCTATAAACGGGGTAAAACTCTCACTCATATGTTGTCTACATCATATATTGTTTTATACCACTACAACAAAACATAGAAGTAAAACAGAAAAGAAAAGATCACTCTGGATCAAAATAATTCGGTTCTTAAATAAATTTCTTGATGAATTGAAAACGGAAATTTCAGCCTTTGATCCTCTAGTCTTCAAAATAATCCCTCTAGTCTTCAAAATAATCTAAGATTGACATGTTAGTCTTAAAGTATAAAGGCAGAAAATTCAGTTTTTTTTTTTCAAAACGGAATATTTAAGAACGGAATATACTCTTTAGTGGGACATAGATAATGCAAAATTTAAATATTAATTTAATTTTTTTAGTTATGCTAAAAATATCTGAAATATTTTTGAATACATGTTATTCTTAGCGAATGAGATGGAAAGTTCAAATTATAAGTGAATAATTATCATATATTGATTGATTTTTTTATATACATACATAACGTAAGAGTAACTAAATTTTTTTCCAGTAGAAATGACAATAAATATCATATCACTTTATCACCTTAACTGGATAAGTATAGTACACACATGATGTTCACATACAAGATATTTTTATACTGATGCTTTACATGTACATTTTGTCCTAGGAAATCCAACTACAGTTCCTTAGCTCATTTTAGAACCCTTATCCCCACAACTTCAGTTCTTTAGCTCTCTTGTTCACTTTCAACGCTACCATTCTTACACTCCATTCTCTACTAGCTGCGAAAATTTCCATTATTCCTCTCTCCTCTATGTCGCTACTTCCCCTGTTCTTTTCCTCGGTTTTCTCTCTTCTCCCACTTGTGCCACTCCATTATCCTCAACCAATATTCTTAAGCCTTCTTCCATAGCCTAACAAGATTGAGTTTTGGAATAAATAACCTTGATTCACTTAGATTGTTGCAAAAGGATGATTGAAAATCAGTTGCAGAACTATACAACTATCTAAATATATTTCTAACAAAATTCATCTAAACTCTTCTCAATGTGCAAGTTCATTCAATGTATGCTCATATCTTCCAGTAATTATAAAAAAAATTATTCTTCTTATACGTCTCAGCTAGTGATGCAATTTTTGAGATTTTATGATGTTATATTTGTGCTTTGATGAATGCACTTTACCCTTGGATGTGAAAAAATGGCTTAGTAGAGGAGGAGACGATATGTACCAGCTTCTTTATTGTGAAAGAAGGGTCGGTGCATGAGTTATGGGAAGTGGATATTGCCCATGAATGAGCGGTCATGGGTGAAATACAATAATTTTCCAAATTTTCCAACTTATTAAAGAAAGAGTTTTTGATTTTTAATCCATCATCCACATAAATCACCAAATCTAGCCATCCAGTTTTAAAAAGATAGAGACTCTTAGATGTTACTTATTTTCTTATATAGTGTTCAAATTAGAAATTACTAAATTGAAAGTCAGTGTCTAAATAGCTTCAGACATTAAAGATTGGTCAAAAACCAAATTTCAGTTGTTAATTTCCGAATTCAAAGAATAATATTTTAAGCCTTTAATCGGTTTCTAATTAAAGACCGAAAAGTTTCGGTTACTAATCCTCGTCTTTAAAGTTATGTTCTTTAGTAGTATATTTTGGTCTTTCAGGCGTGCTAGAAATAGGATAATTCTTGAAAATTCTTGGATGTGTAATCCATATGGCCATTGTTATCATATTTAATTGTTATCTCCTATACTAGTCCATATAATTCATATATTGGACCATTTAGTTCAGACATTTTCATTTAGTTTCTTAGTTACATTATTTCTCACGTTACTGATTCTATTTTGTTATGCCTACTTCTATTTTTTGTTTGATATTGATCATCTTATTGGTATGGATGCGTGCTGTTTTGTCTTCTCAAGCCAGTACAAAAATAAATACAATTAAAGACTACTGAAAATTTCAGTTTATATATAAAGACCGACTAATGACAGATAAATTGAGTATTTATTTGTTAATATTAAAGACTAAAAGAAATCATTAATTGTACAACTTAAAGGCTGTCTTGAAACATATTCCAGTCTCTAATCGGTATTTAAAGTGATAAACATTTGATGACAGAGATTTCTTTCACTTTGTTTAAATCTGTTGGCTATAATTACTGATGTAGCGCAATCTACTTATGTCTTAGGTCGCCAACGACCTAGCAAGTTGGTAAGTCGTCCAAGCGACCTAGCGAGTTGTGACTCGAGTCGTGTCATTTTTATGTCGCCTGCGAGAGATGATGTAGCGCAATCTGATAAGTCGTTCACTACAATCACCTTAGGTCGCTCACAAGCTATAAGCGACCTAGCGAGTCATATTGACCGACCTAGTGAGTTAAGCGATCCAACGCGCATGTCCTTAGGTCGCTCACATCCAACATGCATTCCCTTAGGTCGTTACGACCTAACGAGTTCCGACCTAGTGGACCGCTCACCTACCATATGTTGCCCAGAAGTTAGGTCTTTGAAGCTTAAGTCACCATCTTTTAAGCCGCAAGTTGCTGAAGTTCCTTAGGTCGCTGTTCTTTAAGTCGCTCAACGGTGCTATCTCTTAGGTCGCTCCAGCGTTATGTCGCTCAAGATTCCTATTGCTGTGCAATGTTATTAAGTCGGACGTTCTTAGGTCGCTTGTAAATGTTAAGTCGCATTGTTGTTGTGTCGTTTGTTGTTGACTTGTATAGGTCGCGTGTGTTGTAACCTGTATCTGTTAAGTCGTGTACATGTTAGCTCGTAGGTCGTGATGTTAGGTCGGCTGTGTGTTGTAAATTTCCTATAAATAGGGGTGTTGTGTCACTTGTAAAGTTAGTAGATTTTGAATAAAATTTTATTGAGAGCTTTGTGTCTCTTTTAAAATTGAAAGTTGAGTGTGAGCTCCTTTCTCCATCTTCGGTTATTCGAGTGCGCTCGAATCAACGAATTTGAAGCCGATTCACGGAATCTCGTGCGCGAGATCAACGTCGAAGAATCGTAGATCTTCTAATGCGGCATCGTGCGCGATCAACGTGTTGAAGATAGATAGAATCCGGTATCTCGAGAGATCAACGGATTTGGGAACTTGGGTATCATCAATTCACCAATTTATATTTGTATCGTTCCATCGTTCTGCTTCAAAAGTTATATCCGCTGCGTCAGTTTGGTATCAGAGCTTGCAGAGCTAAGTGGAAGCTAAGTTAGATCCAATGCCGAATCAATTCAGTTCAAAACCGAGCTAAGCCAGATCCATATCAGATCCGAGCGAGTTAAGCCAGTTAGGTCGAAGTCAATCCAAAGTTCAGAACCGAGTAAAGCAAACCGAGTTAAGTCAACTCATATCAAATTTAGATCGGAAAAGAGATCGTTTGAAGATCATGCCTCCGAGACATGCTAATCGATTTCAAAATGTTGAAGATGTATATAGAAGACAAGAAGCTGAGCAGATGGAGCAGCGTATCAATGAAAAGTTCGATGAAGGTATTGGAAAGTTAGAGAAGTTGATGAGAGACATGAATCAAAGTCAAAGGAGAACTTCATCAGTTTCGCACCATAGTGGAAACAGAGTTTCACCTTCAGTTTCAGGAGAAAGAGACGTGCGTGGTAGCAGAAATGTTGATGGTCAGAATCGACATCGACATACGTCAGATTTGGAGGAATCCAGTGATGGTGATAGTAGTTCTTGTCGAAACCATGGCCAAGACGAAGTCGAAATAGAGATTTCGAAGATGATCGTCGATGGGAGTCGGGGATGAAAACAGAGATTCCAGAATTCAAAGGGGGAATGATAGCGGAAGAATTTCTGGATTGGTTATCAAATGTTGAAGAAATTTTTGACTTAAAGGAAGTACTCGAGCATCGTAGAGTTAAGTTGGTTGCTACACGATTGAGGGGAAGAGCTATGGCATGGTGGCAACAAACTAAACTTACACGGGAAAGAATGAGAAAGTCGAAGATTGTTTCATGGGAAAAGATAAAGAAGTTGATGAAGGCTACTTTCTTGCCTTATAATTATCAGTCTCTTATGTATCAGCGCTTACAGAATTTGAGACAAGGGACAAAGTCGGTAAATGATTATGCAGATGAGTTTTATCAACTGATTGCTAGAAACGATATCATGGAGACGGAGGAACAGTTGACATCCAGATTTGTTGGAGGATTGAGAATGCAAATTCAGGATATGGTAAATATGTTTGATTCAAGATCCGTTGCTGAAGCACACCAGAAGGCTCTAGCTTGGGAGAAGCAAGGTAGGAGAGGAGGTGGTGCGCTTACAAGTTCAATCAATCAGGTGAAAGGGGCCAGTAGAAATACTAATGTTTCCAAGGCTGTTAGCAAACCGGTTGTCAATGAAGTTGCTAAGACCAAGGTCAACAACAATTTCAAGTGTTATAACTGTTAGGAGTTTGGTCATAAGAGCAATGAATGCCCGAGGCCTAAGAAGCGAGCGATGGTTGCTGAGCTTGAGGATGAGGATGCAGTAATAGAATGTTTCAATTCATCACAAGTTGAGGAGGAAGAAAAATTACTGACGGAAGACGAGGGATATTCTTTAATGATGAGGAGATCTTGCTTGACGCCAAAGCAGGAAGAGGAGCTGGTTGAGGAGTAATAATTTTCAGTCGACGTACACTATTTTGGGAAAGGTTTGTACGTTTGTTATCGATGAAGGAAATTGTGATAACATCATTTCTACAGAATCTGTAAAGAAGTTAGCGTTAAAGACAGAGAAGCATCCCAAACCCTACAAATTGGCTTGGCTGAGGAAAGGTGGGAAAGTGAAGGTTAGTCGAAGAGCTTGCGTAACTTTTTCCATCGGAAAGAAGTATAAGGATGAAATTTGGTGTGACGTGGTGGATATGGATGTATGTCATTTGTTGTTAGGAAGACCGTGGCAATTTGATAGAGCCGTGCAACACGATGGTAGGACTAACTGCTATAGTTTCATGTTCAATGGCACTAGAATCACTTTAGTTCCTAAAAAGCGACAACAAAGTGAAAGCAAGTTGGAGGAAATCGAGGAACTAAAGACTGTTATCTTTGAAGGAGTTTGTCAAAGAAGTAGAGGATGGGCCTGAAGTATTTCTGTTGATTGGACGTGAAAGTAGTGAAACGGTTGAAATTCCTGAGGAAGTTAAGCCAGTGTTGAAGGAATTTGAAGATGTATTTCCTAAAGAATTACCAAAAGAATTACCACCATTGAGAGACATACAACACCAGATTGATCTTGTTCCGGGAGCTGTGTTACCACATAGACCACATTATAGAATGAGTCCAAAGGAGCACGAAGAGTTGAAAAGGCAGGTGGAGGAGTTACTTGAACAAGGGTGCGTACAAGAAAGTTTATGTTCTTGTGTAGTACCAGCCTTGTTAGTGCCAAAGAAGGATGGAACTTGGAGAATGTGTACAGATAGTCGAGCACTAAACAAGATTACAGTGAGGTACAGATTTCTGATGCCAAGATTGGACGACTAGTTAGATCAGTTGAGTGGAGCTGCTATCTTTTCAAAGATTGATCTGAAGAGTGGGTATCATCAGATTCGAATTCGACCAGGGGATGAATGGAAGACAGCCTTCAGGACATGGGGGGAAGGGGGTTGTATGAATGGCTGGTCATGCCATTTAGTCTTTCGAATGCACCTAGTACTTTTATGCGGGTGATGAATCAGATCTTTCGACCGTTTATTGGAAAGTTCGTGGTGGTATACTTTGATGATATATTGATATACAGTGGAAGCACAGAAGAACATCTACAACACTTACGGGAAGTGTTGATGATACTTCGTCAGGAGCAATTTTACGCGGCAACAAAGAAGTGCATGTTCATGACACACAGTATTTTGTTCTTGGGGCATGTGTTGTACAAGGAAGGTATTCGTGTGGATCAAGGTAAAGTTGAAGCAATCAAGGATTGGCCACAACCCAGGACTGTTACTGAAGTGAGAAGTTTCCATGGTTTAGCATCATTCTACCGAAGGTTTATTCCACATTTCAGTAGCGTGATGGCACCAGTGACAGATTGTATGAAAGGAAAGCAGTTTGTGTGGACTGGAGAGGCTGATTCTGCTTTCCAACAGATCAAGACACTTTTGACTACAACACCGATTCTTAGATACCCGGACTTTCAGTTACTCTTTGAGCTGAATACTGATGCATCTAAAGTTGGAATTGGTGGAGTGTTAAGTCAAAGGGGTCGTCCAATTGCTTATTTTAGCGAGAAACTTTCTGGAGCCAAGACAAGATACAGTACCTATGACTTGGAGTTCTATGCTGTTGTCCAAGCCATAAAGCATTGGAGACACTACTTGTTTTATAAAGAGTTTGTGTTGTATACTGACCATGAAGCATTGAAACATTTGCAGGGACATGATAAGATTGCAGCCAGACATACTTCATGGATCGCATACTTGCAACAGTTTACATTTCTTGTAAAGCATAAGCAGGGAGTTACAAATCGTGTGGCAGACGCATTGAGTAGAAGAAATCATTTGTTGACTACGATGAGAGTTGAAGTGATGGGGTTTGATGTAATTCCAGAATTGTTTGTGGAGGATCCTTACTTTACTAAGATTGTAGATGAAGTCAAGAAAGGAAAGACGGATGAGTATGTGTTGGTAGATGGTTTTCCATTCAAAGGAAATCGGTTGTGTATATCAGAGTGCAGTTTTCGAATGAAAATTGTGAAGGAATTGCATGAAGAAGGTCATGTGGAAAAAGATCGTACCTTGCAGTTGATTTCTCAATCATATTTTTGGTCTTCGATGAGAAAAGAAGTTGAAAGATTTGTCACATATGTCAAGTTTCCAAAGGGACAACTACGAATGCAGGATTGTATATGCCATTGCTCGTGCCTACTAGACCATGGGTTGATGTTAGCATGGACTTTGTTTTGGGTTTGTCAAGAACTCAACGAGGGAATGATTCTATACATGTTGTGGTGGATAGATTTTCGAAGATGGCACATTTCATAGCTTGTAAAAAGACCGCCGATGCAGTCCGTGTTGCTCAATTGTTCTTTAAAGAGGTTTATCGACTACATGGGCTACCTGAGACCACTATTTCTGACCGGGATACTCGATTTCTAAGTCATTTTTGGTTGAGTCTGTGGAAGATGGTTGGGACTAAGCTGAATTTTAGTAGCGCCTATCATCCATAAACAGATAGGCAAACGGAAGTGCTGAACAGATCTTGGGAAACTTGTTGAGATGTCTTGTGAAGGATAATTTGAAGAGCTGGGATGTAAACTTGTGTCAGGAAGAATTGGCACATAATCATGCCGTTTATCGAAGTACTGGATTCAGTCCATTTCAAGTAGTATATTCAGCAATTTCGAAGGGACCGTTGGATTTGTCGACAGTTCCACGACAGAAAGGGGTTGTTAAACGAGCTTGTGATTTTGTGAATGAGTTGCAGGAGTGTCACATGATTGTTCATGAACGATTGCTTAAGTCAAATGAGAAGTATAAGCAACTGGCAGATAAGAAGCGGAGTGTGGACTTCAAAGAGGGTGATTTTGTTTACGTAGTATTGACGAAAGATCGTTTTCCCGTTGGAACTTACAACAAATTGAAAGCTCGAAAGATTGGTCTAGTAGAAATCGTGAAGAAGATCAATGAGAATGCTTATCAGTTAAGATTACCGGATCATATTCATACTACTGACGTTTTCAACGTCAAACATTTGATTCCGTATCATGAACACAAGCTTGTCAAGGAAGAGGAAAGTGTGAATTCGGGGTCGAATTCTTTTCAACCAGGGAAGGATGATGCAGAGCAATCTACTTATGTCTTATGTCGCCAACGACCTAGCAAGTTGGTAAGTCGTCCAAGCGACCTAGGGAGTTGTGACTCGAGTCGTGCCATTTTTATGTCGCCTGCGAGAGATGATGCAGCGCAATCTGATAAGTCGCTCACTACAATCACCTTAGGTCGCTCACAAGCTATAAGCAACCTAGCGAGTCATATTGACCGACCTAGCGAGTTAAGCGATCCAACGCGCATGTCCTTAGGTCGCTCACATCTAACACGCATTCCCTTAGGTCGTTACGACCTAACGAGTTCCGACCTAGTGGACCACTCACCTACCATAAGTTGCCCAGAAGTTAGGTCGTTGAAGCTTAAGTCACCATCTTTTAAGCCGCAAGTTTCTGAAGTTCCTTAGGTCGCTGTTCTTTAAGTCGCTCAACGGTGCTATCTCTTAGGTCGCTCCAGCGTTATGTCGCTCAAGATTCCTGTTGCTGTGCAATGTTATTAAGTCGGACGTTCTTAGGTCGCTTGTAAATGTTAAGTCGCATTGTTGTTGTGTCGTTTGTTGTTGACTTGTATAGGTCGCGTGTGTTGTAACCTGTATCTGTTAAGTCGTGTACATGTTAGCTCGTAGGTCGTGATGTTAGGTCGGCTGTGTGTTGTAAATTTCCTATAAATAGGGGTGTTGTGTCACTTGTAAAGTTAGTAGATTTTGAATAAAATTTTATTGAGAGCTTTGTGTCTCTTTTAAAATTGAAAGTTGAGTGTGAGCTCCTTTCTCCATCTTCGGTTATTCGAGTGCGCTCGAATCAACGAATTTGAAGCCGATTCACGGAATCTCGTGCGTGAGATCAACGTCGAAGAATCGTAGATCTTCTAACGCGGCATCGTGCGCGATCAACGTGTTTAAGATAGCTAGAATCCGGTATCTCGAGAGATCAACGGATTTGGGAACTTGGGTATCATCAATTCACCAATTTATATTTATATCGT
Organism: Allium cepa; assembly: GCA_030765085.1. Lineage (NCBI taxonomy): Eukaryota > Viridiplantae > Streptophyta > Magnoliopsida > Asparagales > Amaryllidaceae > Allium > Allium cepa. Next base: position 373,004,584 of record CM060944.1, on the reverse strand, counting down.
TCCATCGTTCCGCTTCAAAAGTTATATCCGCTGCGTCAATTACTAACCCATGTCATAGTTTTTGAGCTATGGTTTTCAGATTAATAAATTTTTCGTTGAAAGAAAATTGACCATTTCCTTAGTTTATGATCCTCATCCGCATAAACTTCCGCCACTTACTCCGTTAGCAAATTAAAATTCTTTTTCATGTGGTAAAATAAAGGGGGTTTTGTATAAAGGATAAAAATTTGTATCTTTTAGCCTAAAGGATACAACCTCAATATATTATCCCCAAAGACAAACATTTTCACAAAATTAGTGATAAGGACAAACGTTATTCCAAATTAGTCATAAGGACACACCGTCAAATTATCAACTATCACTTGTCGCACCACCGCTCACACCACCAGCCTCGCCGCCGCCACTAACACTATCTGCCGCGATCACATTCTGCCAAAAACTCTTAACTTAAAAACTAATACCTAAAAACTGCTACCGATAACTAGGTAACTAAAAACTGCTGCCTAAAAACTGATACCTAAAACTGCTATTGACAATTATAACAGATACCTAACAGCTGATACTCAAATAAACCATTCATAATCTCTTAGGTTCTCAAAATTATCAAAGTTGATTACCATTATCTAAGTTTACATTTTATTCTTGAACATGCATTTCAATTATAACAATTATCCTTGTAGAAAATCAATTCATCATCATATTTAAGCACAAATAGACCACTCATAATCAACATTTATCAAGCTCATGAATTGCATCGTTATCTCATATAACGATGCTTTGACTTAAGCATCTCCATTCTTCGATGCAAGCCAGATCGAGTGGCTCCACCACATCATAAGCATGGATTCCATTCAACTGAGGTAGTGTGCACAATGGCGAGCATGATAGCAGTTTATCATTAGGTAAAAAATAAAATAGTTTTTACAAAACCAATACCTAAAATTGATTCTCAAATTAATAGTAAAACTATACTCAAACAAAATTCATTAAATATTTGATACTAAGAAATGCTAATTCAATTCAATGATACTCATTTTTACTTTGTAACAACTTCATTTTTTTTATATAATCAAACAAAAAAAACAGGAAAAAACTTTCACACTGCATTATTTTAAAAAAATGATACTCTGAAAAAACAAAAATATACCTTAAAACCGATCCTCACTAAACTCAACACAGTATTACATTATTAATCAAACCAATATGAATGCAAAAAAACAAAATAACAATTAAAGAATGTTCACTTCAAAATGTGAATTTATTACAGTATAATAATTTTGTTATACAACAAAAATCACAAACTCAAAAATAATATATATTTTCGAAAATGATACCTACCAACTAGAAAACCGATACCTAATAGCTGATACCACTTGTTCTTCCCTAATTCTTCCATGGACTGCTCTTCTTCGTCTTCGACTTGCTCTTCTTCTTCCTCGAATTTTTGTTTCTTTGAAAACTCCGCTTCACCACGGCGTCCCTGCTATTAGAGCCATTAATTTTCCATCATCAAATGACTTCAAATTGAGTTACTTCAATACCCTAGCCGTTGTCATCCACCGTCGAACCAACCACCCTCGTAGCCAACACCATCACAGTAATCGCCCTCGTCGACAATGCCGCCTAAGCTTAATGCCACTGCAAACTCATTTGCATGTTTGTCCTGGTCACTAATTTCTTATGTTGCATTCGAACTGAAATTCAAAAGTTGTCCTTCGTGCTAACATACCGAATGCCGGTCCTTGAGGCTAAAATACTGAGAAATTTTGTTCTTGAAAATATTTTTCTGAAAAATAAATCCATTTATTTTGTTTTCTCACAGGTCTTATCACATACATAAGTTCTCCAATTTCTTCACAAAACAACTCTTGCGCCATTCCTAGAAAGTAAGATCTTCTTCTAAAATATGTACTTTTGTGAAAGGTCATACTTTTGCCTAAAATACATGTTCTTTTATACACTTACTTCTACATTTCTTTTGCTTGAAATATCCCTCTTAGTAATTCATCATTTGGTCTTATAGTTGCAATTTTGGTTTCAAATATCATTTAATGGGTAACTTCAGAAAAGATGAGGAGACTAAGATAGTTAGTCCAACGACCTGTAAATTAATCGCTTTATATTTGAATACAAAATCATTTTCAAATATTAAAATAATGGATTTTAATAACCAAATAAACATATTTTTAATATTAATTAATGAGATTAAAATCATTGCCAAATTTTGTTTATCAAAATAATTAGCTCAAATAAAAATAGAAAATGTGACTGAAAAATGTTTTCCGAAATTTTAAAATTTTGGCCTCGAAAAGTCGTTGAAAACATTATGCACATTTTTGTATCACTCATATACACATGCACATATGTCATGTGATAAGTTAATTATAATGTTAAAGTTAATAATCATGCTTAGTTTAAGTATAAAACAAGATGTGACCTTTTATGCATAAATTATGTAAAGTGTATATATAAATGTAACATATGCCACCTTCTAAGCAACACATCATAGTAGCTCCTTGATTGAGAGGCATGGAGGGGATATTCCCCATGACCAACATGTATGAGGAAGTATGGGAGAGGATGGATCTTCCATAATTCATGCACACTTTATTATATTTAATTCCTAAAGTCAATTTACTAAATTACCCTCCTCATTTCCTATAAATACCTCTTACTTCCACACATTTCCACTTTACATTATCATTTACTTCTTCATTTCCTTTCTCTTCATATCCAAAAATACTTACATGGCTTCCATCTCCTTTTCCTAAGAGAAAAGTTAGTGTATATACTCTAAAACCAAGTCTAAAATCACCTACATCCACTTACATACCTCTTCTCTACGAAAAAAGCCATTTCCACCTAAAAAACTCTAAGGCCGAGCCTCATAGCACCCAGGTCGAACCCAATATGACAGCCCACTAAGGGCCAAAAAGAGTGAGCTATTGGACGTAAGTTCGGCGACTTGTTGTGGTGATCCGATTAAGTAAGAAGTGATTTTGTAAGTAAAGCTTCCACTTTTGAGCCATAAAGTTTAAAATATACTTAAGTTCATGTTATAGATATCGAACGCTTATCGTATAGTTGTAATAATGGTTTGGTTGTTGGATTGATTTTTTGCTTTGAAAATTAGTCGCTTTGGAAAGTTAATAAGCTAATTATATGTTATATGAAAACCTATGAGTAAACTAACTCCGTTGTTAATAAATGCTTGTCACATGTTGAATCTGTGTAGTTAATGCCCCGCTATTATCCTGCTACAACCCCGCTATATCTAATAGCGGATTTCAACCGCTATAAATTTTCCATATAGCCCCAAAATATAGCCTTTCCGCTCTAATCCCCGCTATTTCCGCTATATCCCGTTATTTCCGCTATATTCCGCTATTCCCGCTATATCTTTTTTAATAAAATGAATTGGAAAATTGCATTTATACATTATAAAACTATGAAACTAATTTATTTGATTAAATTTTTAATATATTTTCAGAAATGAAAATACTCAAATATTCTACCAAATTCAATTATGTTATATAACAGTTTTTCATTTATTTAAAGTATATTCGCACATGTTTTTATTTAAAATTATTCATGTGTTATTTATAATTCAATTGAATGATAATTTTTCATTTAATTACCATTCATATATTTGTAAAAAAATTAAGTACGAGTTTTATATGCTATTTTAGAGCCATCCGCTATATCCCGCTATATCCTCGCTGTATTCCTGCTATGACTTTTTGCACCTCCACCGCTTTGAATCTACCAAGCGCATTAACTGCACAGTGCCGAATCATTGTAAACTACCATGTACTATGTTCATCCCCTTACTTTATGATGGTTGGTTGTATTGAAAATGTTATACACTTGAATTCCAAATTGCCCGTATAGCAATAGTCGCCGTATCGACACTTTCGGAATATCACTTTTATCGAAACCATCTGGCTTCATTATCGTGCTCTGAATTATTTTACAAGTTAAGCAAGTTTTTGATTAATGATGTTTTAAATATAATTAATTAATTTAATAACGATTATTTAATTTAATTATTTATTTAATTTAATTAATTATTTAATTAATAAGGATTAAAGTTAACTAATTAACTTATTAATAATGTGTTTAAATTAACTAACCACTTGGTTATTGATGTTTTGAAATTAATTAATCATTTTTTCTAATGATGTTTAAGGTTAATTAGTCTTTTAATGATGATGGATTAAGGTTAAATAATCAATTTACTAATGATGTTTTTAAATTAATTATTTTTTTAGCTAATGACTATTAAAAGTTAATAAATCTATTTAACCTTAATTAATCTTTCCCCAAATAAAGTTTTAAATTAATTTATCAGTTTTAAATAATGATATTTAATTATTATTAAATTAATTTAATTAATTATATCATTAATTAATTGAATTAATGATGTTTTAAAGGTTATTTACCCTTTTAATTAAGGGTTATTGAAGTTAATTAACCAACTTAGTTAACAAAGTTTTAAAAGTTAATTAATTAATGTAATAAGGATGTTTTAAGTTGTTAAATCATATTTAATGATGTTTCAAAGTTAATAAACTTTTTTAACATAGTGTTTTAGAGCTAATATTTATAATGTGATGCAAAGTACGAATTCAGATTTTTTTAGAGAATTTTTTTGAAATGTTTATGGAAATGAATTAATTTCCAAAAAGCGATTCGCTTATATGAAACGATTTATTTGTATGATTAGCACGAAACATCGAAGAAGTAGACTTGTTGCTATTTTGAAAGTTAAGAATAATCGTAGGGAATGACTTATGGGTAACACTACCTTGACTTGTCCGGTAATATTATTAACCAAGAAATAATACAAATTTGAATTTGATGAGTGATGGTAAGTATACAAAATTAGCAAGTATACAAAACTTAATTTCTATATACGATAATTATATCCTCAATAGTTGGTTTCTCGACCATCCGTTACTTCAGTTTCTTTATTATCGTCATTCTAAGACGTGTTGCTCCATTGAGCATTGATATCCTTTATCGGAAATGACTAAATCAAAAAATCAAGAGGAAGCCAAGCTATGTGGGATTGCTCCCGTTAGGGTACTTTCACATCTCATCTAGATTTGAATTTAGTAGCGCTATTAGATGTGAAATTTCGGATAATCGGTAAGGTTTGGTGGAGTCCGGCTTGGTATTGTCCCGGAAGTGTCACGGAGTATATGAGCTTTTCTTAGAAGTAAATTACTAGAGACATGCTTTAAGGGTGGTGCACCTTTCTAGTCATTTGCTGGACTTTTTTCTTTTCTTATTTGATTCGAACCTTCAAATTTATTTCCTTATTTACATTGGGGAGAGTCAACCACTCTTTGTGGTTTTAATTACTTATCCATTCTTTGCATTTGAATGTTGATTTAAATGGGAGTAAACCTGTTCCATCTTTAGCGGCATGGTCTCGCATGTTTGTGTTTAATTTAACACCTACTGTTTAAAAAGTTTTACTCATACTAGACATATTGTCTGACCCGAGTTGTTTGTTTTTCTAAACTCTCGAATATTCATTTTATTTGAGTAGTCCGAGAGTAGCAATTCTTTTGTGAGCTCTTTTGAAGGGGGTATCCGATCAGGAGGCTTTGATCTTCTTAGTTATCTATTCCGCTATATTATCTAGTCTGTGCATGTATTTTGTTTCAGCATATGTAAAGGTATGATGTTATAAATACCTAAGCTGTTTGTAGTACTTTTGTGTAAGTTTGATAACTTCTAGTTAAGGAGTAACCTGATGTACTATTGACTGTTATGTTTTATTTAGCAGTTTCGTTGTGAGGTTTTCTATTTTGTTTTTTATTTTACCACATTCATCTTTCCGATGCTTGGACAACGGCACACGAACACCGAGAATGTGTTAAGTGTCATTCATAGGGATTAGAAAGGTGGTTCGTCACAGTTAGATAATAACAATCAGTTATTCCCTAATGGGTTTACTTTTCTTCTAATGTTCTGCATGGCTTTTGTTTTAAGTCATGAGTTCTCTATTACATAATTTAGAATCTCAACTTTTTTTTATCAAGGTGAAATTCCAACGTAGAGTTATGGATATTTTCAATTGGCTACTTTGATTTTACATTGAAATGTGTTTGTCAAAGTGTGATTTTGTGCGAAAACATGGAGAATTCACTTAAAACATTAGTGCAATTAACGATGACATGTTATGATGAGAGAACTTTACGTGTTTGATTCAAATCGATAAATTTGGTTAACCGGTTAAGAAAATTTCTATCGTGATTTGATAATTTTGATTAATGTGTATATAAACTTATATATATATATATGTTAGTTAGTATGTGCAAAGTAAACTTATACATGTTAATATGTGGGCATACGCCTATATACATCTAGTGTGAATATTAATGTTTAAATATATTTGTAATTTGAGACAGATTAAAAACTACACTTCGGTCTTTAAAATTCGGTTTCTAAAATTGTTTTATAACCGAGTATCAGTCTTTAGATTTCAAGAATGAAATTGCAGTCTCAAATACATTTTGGGACTTGAGAAATAGTCTAGTGACTATAATCCTTGTCTTTGATCGGTCTTTGGTTATTAATTAAAGACTGGATTGTCCAACTAGAAAATCAAATTTTCAGTCTCTAATTAAATGATTTTTATACTGAGCTTTTCACTTATGGCTCTTTTATATATGGATTAAAGTTTATGGAATTATATGATATGGTCATTTTTTTCTCTAATGAAGCAACTAGCCTTATGCAAACTAGCTGTAATAATTCTTCATGCGCTTTCTTCACCAACCTAAAGCAGACATTTTTTTAACAGGGAATTAGGCTGAAGGAAAAACCTGAGAACACTTTTAGTCTGAAGGACAGAAGTTTTAAAATTTAGTCTGAAGGACAAAAAATGATATATTCATATAGCATTGCACATCCATAATGCTATATTCATATAGCATTACACAGCTGCTTGTTTGTGTATGCAGAAACTTATAAAATTGTGTTGTATATAGCATTATAGATGTGTAATGCTATATGAATATAGCATTATGGATGTGTAATGCTATATGAATATATCATTTTTTGTCCTTCAAACTAAATTTTAAAACTTCTGTCCTTCAGACTAAAAGTGTTCTCAGGTTTTTCCTTCAGCCTAATTCCCTCTTTTTTTAAATGGGAGGGATATTTCAAAAACTTTACCTTCGGTAGCTTTCAATACTTACATTTAATATTTTGCATTTCCATCACTGTAACAATGCTGTATTTTGCATTCTTAGCAGTTTTAGTAAAAGATACTTTTTATTTATTTATAATATTCTTATACTGTTAGATTTTTTAGCATGTATTCATTTAGTAATCTTTTTTCCACTTTGATTGGCGGGTTTTTTCAGCAAAGAAAAAAAAGGTAAAGGTGTAAGATTATTAGCTCTGCTCAATGTATTATAAATGTAATGAACACAACCTTATATGTTAATGTATTAATATGTGTGCAAGTAATGTGTAAATGTAATATTTTATACGGACTACAAATGTAATGCTAAAAATTCAAGACAATAATTAGAGCATCTTCAGTAGATTACTTACCTTAATATTAAGGCAAGTAATGCGTAACCTTAAGTGAGCTAAAATGCCTCACATTTTCGGGATCTGTTCTAAGCATTACACCCACCATCTACTAAAGACAAATTTGGATGTCCAATGTATTTAATACACGCTTAGCTGGGCATGTATTAAATACGTCTGTAGATGTTGGGCATGCACTTAATACTATTAAAATAATTAGAAGACAACAAAACGTAATAATGAGAAGAAGAATAGACGAGTCGCCATCAAAGGCTACATCTCTATCAATGACTTAATTCATAATTTAACGATACATGTCTGTTATTTATATTTAGATTACTAAGAACTCAAGTAATTATATGTTCGTAAAATATTAGTATAGCCAGTGAAACTGCAAATACAATTAGGAAATAATAAATTGGAAAATCTTCCGAAATATTCTTTAACATCCCTCAAACTCAATATGCGTACATAGCAAATGGAGTTTGTCAAAACAGATGACACGAGCGAAAAGAAATTTGAAATCAACAATGCCACCTAAATCATCCAAAGATGCAAAACAATGAGTTTTAATGTTGCTAAAGAATTTTACATCAAATACAAATTTAGATCTGATCGGAAGACAACTGTCTATAAAGATGACAATAATGAACCAAAATCCAGAGTCGAAATCCGAGAAGAGAAGATAAGAATTCAGAAATTTCTATGGGACTGAAAGCAGAATTCCAGTCAGGATTGAAAGAGTAATTCCAATCCGAAATCATAATCCGGAAAAAGGAAACACTAATAAGGAGATTTCTATTAGATTCGAAGAGTAATTTCAATCAGAATCATTGCCATCATTGTCGGAAGACTGACGCCGATCAGAGGAGTACTTAAAACTGGGATCTGAAATAGGAACATCTTTCATAAATTGTTTCGCAAGGTCTTGAATCCAAGTTGATGCATGAATGATAAAAATATGATTTTTGGAGATAAAGAAGGGAATGCTTTGTAAAATCAAATAATATAATTTCCAACAGGATTGAAATCTGCTCTACTATCTTGTTGAACTACAAATTAAGCTTTGATAGTATGTTAAATTAATTAGAAGTAAACAAATCATAGCATAGAAAAGAAGATGGAAAAAAAAAAAAAAATGACGGATGACCAACGTAGACTACATCTTTATCAATGACTTAATTCATAACTTAATGATACATATCTACAATTTATATTTAAATTACTTGTATTTCAAGTAATTATATGATAGGATGATATTATTATAACTAGGAACACTATAAATACAATTAGTAACTAATAAATTGGAGAATCTTCTGCAATGTTCTTTAATGGACACATGTTTGAATCCACTCGTTATTAAATGTACGTTTGAATATGATTATGCTTCATGAATTAAAAACCTAATCTTAAAACACTTTACGTGGCTCATTGCTTTTTTTTGAAAATAATTAGGCAGAAATATATGTCAATGTCATGTAGTACCCACTAGCACGGGAATCTTGAATTTTCTACTAATAATCTTACGAAAATAGACTGACTTATGTAGCATGCTATAATGTCTGATACTTTATTTGGATAATGGTATTCAATAGCACACGGTTTTTGAATTTTCTAATAACCTGGAATTATTTAAACGAACAAAAGCAGTCAATTGCCAAAATATAGCACTTTAATCTTGAAAACATTAATCTAATTACATCAATCAACCTAATTTATTACAGTAATCAATACTTCAAACACGACTTCCGCATGCATGATCACCTAATCCCGACACGCGATGCCGACATCCAATCAATCAAACCTTTCAACTCCATCATCGACGACCCACCCTTGTCCATCGCTATCTCCGCATCGGCCGCCAACTTCTCCACCTTCCCCTTCGCCGTCTTCCCGACATCCCCATTCACCATCTCGTCCACTGCCTTCTCCACAGTCCCTGCCTTCACCAACCCGAACTTACTACCATCGTCCGGCCAAACCCTGACTCCGATCCCCAGTTCATCCACGACCATCTTCGCGTTCAGATTCTGATCCGCCATCATTGGCCATGCCATTATCGGAACCCCAGCACATATGCTCTCCAGCACCGAGTTCCATCCGCAATGACTCACGAAAACCTTCACACTCTCATGTCTTAGTATCTGCAGCTGGTCCACCCACCCCCTCTCTATCCTTCCTTTCTTTGATTCTAATTTTACATCACTTCTTAATGCCCACAAAAATTCCACTCCTGAACGTTCCAGTCCAACTGCAATTTCCTGCACCTGCTCCGGTGACATTCTTACCTGTGACCCAAACGCTATGTATACCACTGTCGTTCTTGCATCAAGCCATTCTATCAGTTCTGTTTTTTTAGCAGTTCTTTTTCTTTCAGCTAAACATAACGGACCAACACACCAGGCCTTTGGACCTCTGTTTTTGTTCCAGTAGTTGAAATATTTTCCCTCGAGCTCGTAGAAACTGTTCACTAAGATGCCACTTGATCTTCTGGTAGCGTTTATTTGTTCTGTAACAAACTCATGCAGTGGACCAGATGGAGTAGGGTCATGGAATGGAGGTTTGAAGTCGGCCTTGGTGAACTCCAGATGCTCGAAAGCTGGAATCTTGAATTTATGATCTGAGGGAGGGAGGTAGGAAGGGACGAGGGAGGAGATGGTCATGGCGAAGTTGCCCATGCCGAAGGAGAAGATGGTCGGAACGTTGAACTTGGAGGCGGAGTCGATAGTCCAACCGAGGAACCCATCGGAGATCAAGAAAGCGGGTTTAGTAGGAAGGTTGGAGAGGGAGAGTTCGAAGTGGGATTGAAGGAGTTTGGTGGCGGAGATGAAGGGAAGGAAGAGGGACATGGAAGGGAGTTGTTCGGTGCTTTCAATGTCAGGAGGGAGGTCGGGGACGTTGGTGGGGAAGGGAAGTTGGATGATGTCGGCGGTGGTTTTGGTCAGAGAATGGGAAATGAAAGGGAAGTTACCGGGAGTGGTGAAGAAGGTGAGGGTGGCGAGATGATGGGTATGGATGATGTGGGCAAGATGAAGGAGAGGGATGGTGTGACCTTTCGACAAGAATGGAAAGATTACTATGTGAGGCAGTGGAGAACATGGTTCCATTTCGTTTTCGCTCTTTACAGGGCAGACGATTTGGTGTGTAGTTTTTAGAAGTAGGTTGTTGGGTAAAATTTATAATAAAATTTGCGTTAACTGTGATGCACATGTCGTTGGTGTACTACACCCTAATACTTTCTATGTTACAGTACAAGATAACTATATATTTTTTCTACGATTTTGATGTAACCATCGCCGTCTAAGCTTTTAATGTCTTCTTTTGTCCATTACTTTTTCACACGTTTGTCTTCTGATGCACATTTGAGTGGTTAGATGTCACGGTTATTATTTTACGTTGTTTTAATAACAACCACCAGTTTTATCTATTATCCTTCCGAATAATGCGCATGATAAACCTGCATCGCTTGTTTTGTCAACACCAGTGGTTCATACCTTAGATATTTTCTTTTGTAATTTACTTGATAAGAGAATGATCTTTGTACATAAGAGGATAATATTTGTATATATGTCTTAGTCCAATATTCTGACAGGTGAATAAAAACGACTATGATCGTCGTATAAGTAAGTTAACTCAATTATTTTCTTAACATTTGGTAATAATCTTTTAAATCAGTAACCTCATTGTCATCTTTGATATAGTCCTCGTTGTTGGGAACTTTTTTTTTCCTTTTCATATTTTTCCTTCAAAAATTTAAATACATTCACAAACATGATTAGACATATTTTATGTTTGAAAAATGGATTGGGTACAAGTTCCTTATAAGAAATATTCATGATTTTTTATCTTATCAACCAATTGGTTTAATTTAAATTATCCCACGTGAATATTGCGTATACATAAAAATATTTAACACATTATACTTACATATTTTTTAAACCAATCCTCATGTTGTTTATTGAGTTAGCCTTTATGATTTTCTTCCTTTAATTAACTTTTTTATTTGTCATGGAATATTAGCTCAGATGGTAATATCATTACAATTAAGAAGTACAACAACATCAGCTAAGTTGAGGTCTCTGGTTGTAGCGAAATCTATAAAATCCATCCATTTACTTGTTGGATGTCTATGTTTCTTGAATATAGATAAAAGACCGTCAACTGAATCAATCACGATATAATTGCCACTGCGTTGGAAACTTTTAAAACTTAATGGAAACTTTCAAAACTTAAATTAACTTGATCACTGAAATTATATTTGAAATATATGGCTACTTCGTCAATAACGTATACTTGATAAATTGAACCTAGAACACATGTTTTATTATTATCCTTTTTATTTGTGTGACCGGATACCATAATATCAAAATGTAACATCATCATCATTATACACACACCTATATTCAAAGGATATATCAGATAGAGTTAATCGAATGCCATAAGGACAATTATGTAATTTACTGTAAATTAATAACTTTGTAATAAAATCTCGTTCAAAATAAAATGTATTTTCTTTATATTATTTACGCTACAACAAAAAACATTTTTTTACAACTTTCATTTCACAACCTTTGTACAATATGAAAAAACAGTGCGGATCGTGCAATATGGAATTATACTAACTAGTGCGGAAAAAAACTAAGATACTATAGCAATGTGAATAAGTAAAATAAAACAAGCACACCAGGAATTTTTATACTGGTTCGAACTTCCCATTCTATGTCCAATCCCAGACTCTTTTTGGAATTTCACTAATACAACCCTCACTTAACCCGAAAGAACAGGTTTACACTGTTTGAGCAATTGAACAGGGCTTCACCCGTCCAAGCAACCGAATAGGACTTTACACTACAAGAAAAAGGCAGAATACCGACAGCCAAGACCGACGGCTTCCGACGGCCATTTTCCGACGGCTTTCGACGGGCCGTCGGCGGCCGTCGGAAGCCGTCGCAAATTTGCGATTATACCAGCCAGCCGAGCCCTTTCTTCCTCCTCCATTTCATACGAAAAAAACCCAAAAAACCCCCCAAATTCAACCCCTAAGCTTCCAATCCCTAATTTTTAGCTTCCGGATCTTCCAACGCACTCTAATCAAGCTTCAGTACTCTTAATCTCAGGTATAATCTCTTATTTTTATGAAAAATTCAGTTTTTACCCTAATTATAGATTTGCATAAATTGATAAATTAGGGCGAATTAATGATTGCAATTGTTTCCACTAGCGTAATAACGGTTTATAGCATCACATGGTATACCAATTTCATCTTTTATCGTGAAATTGTGATAAACACGTATAATTTGTGCATGTTCATGTATATGTATTTTGTTGTGTATGCCTTGATTCGACGATTGTATACGTTATTTGGAATAAGATAAAATGATTGAATGAACTAGGAGTATTATATTGTGCACGTTTTTACTTATGACACAAAAAAAATGCATTACTCTAAATTATAATTGTGTGTATTGAAAAATGACAAAATGTTAAACCAGCCCTAAGTTGATGCGTAATACGTCGAATAAATGTGTGAAATTAATATATAAATGTGAACAGTGAGTAAAACTGTATTTTTGAGTAAAATGCGCGCATGTTAACCGACAAATGTCCCTTAGAGAGTTTTTGGCCCCGTCTGACGAGTGTTGTACATGATCGTTGTATAAATAGTCGTTTTTTTCGAAAAACGACCATTTATATTCATCTGGTACAATGTTTGTCGGATTTGTCCCTGTATTGGACAAGTTATGAACACAGTAAGAATTTACATTTTGTATACTACTTCGTCTCAAACGGTTCATAAAATTTCGCCCTAACTTTTCTTTTTTGTTTCCTGCGTACACGCATTTGTGTACAATGCAGGGAACAAAAGGGAAATGCTGCCGAAATTTTATTGAATCGTTTGGGACGAAGTAATATACGAAATGTAAATGCTTACTGTGTTTGTAATGGGAGGTAGGATGTCTGACCAATGAAAAAAAATTATATATTTTTAATCGTTACGTACGTTAAAAAATGAAATGTGCCCTATTTGAAAATATTTTTAAATTTGTGAAGTTGTTCTTTAAATTCAAAATATTATACGAACATGAAAATAATCTTTTTCGAATGTGTATTCTTCAAAATAAATATTAAATTTTGAACTTCTCATTTTGTCAAATAGGAAAAATGATTGATTATTTTGTTGATCGAAGGAGATGGATGTACCAAAGAAAAGGAATGAGGGGCTCAATAAAAGAAGATTTTTATAACGGTATAAACGTGTTTGTTGAATTCGCCTTAAGTAATAACGGAAACGATCCAGAAATTCGTTGTCCGTGTAGTAGGTGTAGACATTTGAAGTTTTTGTTACCAGATATTGTGAAAGTTCATTTGTGCCAACACGGTTTCACACCCGAATATTATGTTTGGGATCGGCATGGAGAAGTTGTAGCAAATACTTCTGTAGAGTCTGAAAGTGTCGTTAACGAAATAGTTTCAACGACCCGTATAGAAAATATGGTCGAAGATGCAGCACGATCAATGTTTCCTATGGTTGAAGTTGACGACGATGATGTAAATGTTGAAGAACCAAATATTGAAGCTAAGAAAATTTATGATTTACTAGATGCAGCTAAAAAACCTATTTGGGATGGTTGTAAAAGCGGCACGCAGCTGTCAGTAATCGCAGAATACATTGCGATGAAGTCAAAATACAACATCACTGAAGCTGGGTTTACGGCTGTTGTACAAGCTGCAAAAAGACATATGCCGCCCGATAATCTAATGTGTGAAAATCACTACGAAGTTAAAAAACTTATGTCGGCTTTTGGTTTACCGTATCAGAAAATAGATACATGTTTAAAAGGATGCATGTTGTTTTGGAAAGAAGACGCAAACCTTAGAAATTGTAAAGTTTGTAACCAGGAGAGATACAAACCAAGAAAAAAGAAGGGTAAGGAAGTTCCGTACAAGCGTATGCACTACTTACCCATAACTCCAAGACTTCAAAGATTATACGCATCTTCTGTAACTGCGTCTAATATGAGGTGGCATAGCGTGAGAACGGAGGAAGAGGGTACGTTGACACATCCGGCCGATGGAGAAGCATGGAAGCATTTCGATAAAACGTATCCAAATTTTGCAGCGGAGAGTCGAAATGTTAGATTAGGATTATGTACGGACGGTTTTTCTCCATTTTCTCAATTTGGTTCTAAATATTCATCCTGGCCCATTATCGTCACACCGTATAATTTACCTCCATGGATGTGCATGAAAACGCAATATATGTTTCTTACTGTTGTCGTTCCTGGCCCCGACGATCCGACACAAGGAATCGATGTATATTTACAACCGTTGATTGAGGAGTTAAAAATACTGTGGAACGAAGGAGTAGAAACATACGATGTGTCAAAGAAGAAAAATTTTCGTATGTTTGCTTCTTTGTTGTGGACTATAAGTGATTTTCCTGCCTATGCAATGCTTTCGGGATGGAGTACTGCCGGTCGTCTAGCATGTCCATATTGCATGGATGAAACACGAGCGTTTTCTTTACCTCATGGTAAGAAAATTTCATGGTTTGACTGTCATCGATATTTTCTCCATGTAAATCATCCCTTCAGAGGAGACAAGAAAAACTTTTTAGCTAATAGAGTAGAAAATAGACAACCACCGACGATATGGTCAAGCGAAGACATATATGAACTTGTTAAGGACTATCCAAAGATATATGAAACGGGGGAGCAAACAGAAATTGAAGGCAAATCAGTTGTTCATAACTGGTGCAAACAAACTATTTTTTGGGAGTTGCCGTATTGGAAACATCTTCTGCTTCGCCATAACATAGATGTGATGCACAATGAGAAAAATGTATTTGATAATGTGTTTAACACAATTTTGAATGTGAAAGGGAAGACGAAGGATGATTTGAAATCAAGACGTGATATAGAAGAATTATGCAAACGTCCCGAGCTTCATATGAAACCAAATGACAGTAAAAAACCAAAAGCTTGTTACGAATTAGATAATAATCAAGTTAAAGCTGTGTTAAAATGGGTGGAAGGGTTAAGATTTCCTGATGGGATATCATCAAATCTTCGTAGATGTGTTGACTTTAAAAATAGTAGATTGAGCGGAATGAAAACTCACGACTGTCACATAATGATGGAAAATTTATTTCCCGTTATGTTTAAAGAACTACTGCCGTTAAAAGTTTGGAAGGTAGTAACGGAGCTTAGTATGTTTTACAAAGAGCTTTGTTCGACTACTTTAAAAGTGCAACGTTTACGTAAACTTGAAGTGGACATTCCTATATTGCTTTGCAAATTAGAGAAAATATTTCCGCCAGGTTTTTTTAATGTGATGGAACATTTACCTGTTCATCTTCCATCTGAAGCACGACTTCGAGGTCCTGTCCAATACGGATGGATGTATCCATTTGAGAGGTATGTAATATGTTATAACGTAATTTAATTGCATTTGAAAGATGAAGTTAATATAAATTAATGTTGCATAGATATTTGAATCATCTGAAGAAAAAAGTGAGACAAAAAGCACGAGTTGAAGGTTCGATATGTAAATCTTACATCGAAGAAGAAGCTTCGTTCTTTTTCTCTCACTATTTCAGTGACCATGTGAATATTTCATTTCAAAGTGTTCCTCGTAATGATGAAGGCGACGAACAAGAGTCCTCTCAAGCAATGTTATCTATTTTTAGACAACATGGTCGGCCTTCTGGAAAATGTGTGGAAATATGGCTAGACGATAGAGATCTTCGTGTAGCACACACTTATATTCTTCTAAATTGTGCCGAGGTTGCACCGTTTGTTAGGTAATCTGAAATAATAATTTTTGTTTTATTCTTTTCTGTAATGCATGCGCGTGTATAACCTAATGTAATAATTTGTTTATATAAACAGTGTTTATGAACGGGAACATCCGAACGGAGATCTCAGTAAAGAATTTTCCCGTTGGTTTTCAAATTACGTTTATGAGCCGAAAAATTGTGTTGTTGACGAAGGGTTGAAACATCTTGCAATGGGACCAAAAAGAGTGGTCAAGACATATCCAATATATTTCGTCAATGGATACAAATTTAACACTAAAGAATACGGTGCAGAAAAATTAACAAATAATACTGGTGTATTTGTTAAAGGTAGTGACGATCCAGAAAACCATTTAAATGATTTTTATGGCGTTCTAACACAAATTTTGCAACTGACATATTTCTCAAGACCCGCGGAGGAGGTGTTTCTATTTAGATGCAATTGGTTTAGCAATGTTCCAGGTTCTGGAATTAATGTGCATAAGGATTATAATCTTATCGAAATAAAGCATACATCGCACTATCACAAGTATGATCCTTTTGTACTAGCCAAACAAGCATTGCAAGTTTATTACGCTCCTTATCCGTCTCTAAAAAGAGATAAAGCAGATTGGTCTGCAGTTTTTAAAACAAAGGCCAGATTCACATTCGATGGGAAGAATATTCCGGACGAACAAGCTTATCAGGCAGATCTTGAGCAAAATAACGAAATAATAATTACAGACGATCATACAGATTTTGGTCCTTTGATCGATGAATCAAATGTTTTGGTAGAAGCGTTTGACAGTGCAGAGGAAAATATCGTCGAAAACGAGACCGAATCTGAATCAGAAGACGATGATGACTGATATAAATTTGAATCTGTTTTTTTGCAATTGATGTAACTATGTTGAATTCTTGATGTATTATGAAATTGATGTAACTATGAAACTAAATCCGTTTACTATTGTTTTATGTTATTTCAATTTGTCATTTATTTAGCAATTTTTATTAAAAATGCAATGAACTCTGCTTATCGTAGGAAGAGTACACCCATCATGAATCAGGTATAACAAACTTACATGTCTATTTACATTTCAGTCATTATAATTAAGCAATTTATACCATTGATGTCATGTTCATATGAAATATATTTCATTATCATGTTTTTATTCTCTTATATAATGATGTGTAAACGTCACAGGTTTATCATTATGTCACATAGAGGGAGGAGCTCTTCCCGTTCTTCAGGAGGCGATGGCAGTGGCCCATCGCAAGCGCCACACCGTCCAGTTGTTACGTTAGCCCCCAAAGCAGATGGGTAAAAATTAAATCTTATTCATCATCTTATTTTTTCTATACTATACGTATGTACTTATCTGTATCGTACTTAAAAACAGGGGGTTCGAGCTACTACCCACTAAGGTAGTGTTGGACGTCTCCAGAGCAGCATATCGTAGTAGGATGAGTGCGTGCTGGCCAAAGTGGGATACCATCCCTCCGCACATCATAGAGTGCATATGGCAGGATGTCCTAGTATGTGTAATTTTTATGTTTTCCATTTTTAATTCGTTTTTGTCGTTTTTCTACCGTTTATCGTTTAAAGTGTAATCTTTTTTTAACACAGGCTGAGATAGACATCCAGACAGATGATATGCAGCTGGCACGAGCATACTGGATGAGGAAGATGCGAAAGAACTACAGAGACACGATATCTGAGGTTAAGAAATCCGGGAAGAGACCACGGTGGATGGGGGAGAGCGTGTGGCAAGCTTGGTTGAGCTACTGGGAGACGGACGAGGCGAAGGCAAGTATACTAATTTTTTTTCAATTATTAATTTAACGTGATTGAAAAATAATGTATCAAATTTTGAATGTACAGGCAGAGTCAGATAGAAACTCTGCAAATAGAAATAAGAATCCCGTTACTCATCGCGGAGGATCGAAGTCGTTTCAGCAGTATCGGCAGGAGTTGGTAAATTTAATTACTGAATAATAAATGTAAATAGTTTATGCTATATGATTTTAAATGTATAATAATTGTATGTAACAATCAACTTCAGGAAGCCGAGGCACATGGTCCTGTCAGCTATATGGACGTGTTCACCCGTACGCATGCTGTTGAGCATGTTAATCCAGACGGGACTGTTTCGTACACATGGCAGGACGATAAATCCAGTAAAAGCCATGTAAGCATATTTCATTTTATTCAGTATTAGTAATTGTTTTAGTTGTCAAATTATTATGAAATAAGATATGATATTATTAATTTGTCAATGCAGGAGATGTTTATGGAGCAGCGACAGAAACTCCTTTCTGATACGGGTCGAGAGCAGCTGACGACCGATGAAGAGGACATTATTTTTGAGTCCGTTATGAGTCCACCAGAGCATGGTCGACGATACGGATTTGGCAATTTAGCGGTAAATAATTTAATTTTTCTTAAAATACTTAAAATATGATATTCTTACCTTTTCAAAACAATAAACTTTGATTTTATTTATTTTTCAATTATTGCAGTCCAGTAGTCAGAGTAGGAGACGGCGGAGTAGACCTCAGAGCGAGCTAGCAAGTATAGAAGAATTACAGACTAGAGTTCAGCAGTTGGAGGAGCAGAACCGCCAACAGGCCATGCAGACGGCACAGTTATTTGAGTACATGCAGCAGTTTGGTGGCCGCTTCCCTTCATCGGCTGGCTCTGGATCTGGGGCAGATTGATTCATTGCTTTCTAATTCGTTCGTGCAGGTATGTTTAGTTTTAGTTTACAATGATTTGGTAGAAGGAACAATTAATTGTTGATATGTATAATTATGTATAATACACTTGGTTCTGTAGCTGTATCAGGATATGCATGATTAGAACAGTTATTGTTAGTATTATTGTTAATGTTGGAATGTTATGTATATTTTGTATTTTATTTTTATTCTAATTTAGTTTATTTCTGTGTCTATTGAATATTTTGGAGTATTGGTTTGCATGTTTGGTTGGATTATTGTTTATTTGATTGTGCAGTATTGATATTGTAGTGTTTGGAAGAGAAATGTGGTTGGAAGGCTCTATTTGCAGCAGATTTTAAAAAAAAACAACAGGTTTCCGACGGCTTCCGACGGCTCTCGACGGCTTATTGGTCGAAATTTTCCGGCGGTTTCCGACGGGTTCCGACGGCTTATTGGCCTGATTTCCGACGGTTTCCGACGGTTTCCGACGGCCGTCGGAAGCCGTCGGAAACCGCCGGAAACCGCCGGAAACCGTCGATAATGTATACGGCATCACCCGTCGGTAGCCGTCGGAAATACTGCTCCCCGACGCCTTCATTTCCGACGGCTTTTTCCGACGGCCGCCGACGGCTTCCGACGGCCGCCGACGGTTTTCAGCCGTCGGAAATCCCCGCCGACGGTTTTCAACCGCCTGAGCAACCGAACATGACTTCTTTTACAAATAACAAATGTATCTGACTGTAGCGTGTTCTCAAATAACACTGGTAAGTCAATTAAGTACAATCTTCCTATAATTTTCTCCTTTGTGATATATAGTGTGATGTGCTTTGAGAATTGTGGAAGATAAAGAGATTAATGATCAAAGCACGTAAGCAATTTGAATGCAATTTGAAAGCTTGAGAATAGACGAGAATTCAAGAGTGCTAAAAGTAAATTCGGTGAATTGTTTGTTGAATTCTGTAATCTATTTATAGTATATAAAGAGTTGCATCTATATATGAAAAGTTATATTGAAAAGAACGGATGCAACTATTGATTTTAAAAATGTTACTCTTGGTGAAGAGAAGTGCATTTTCAAAAAAATAACAGTTGGAAATATTCAAACGTCTGAATTAAAAATTTCAGACTTCTGAATTAAATTGAAACGCCAACATCAAGCTTTTAGGCAATTTTTGACTATATTCAAACGTCTGAAAATTATCATCCAGACGTCTGAATATTGTGAAACGATATTCAGCTTTCAACATTCAGACATCTGAATGAATGATTTCAGACGTCTGAGTTGGAACTTTTGTGCATTTATGTACATGTGTGTGCATGTGTGTGCATATATATATATATATATATATATATATATATATATATATATATATATATCGTTTCATGAGAGATTTTAACAAATTTCTAAGTAAAGTACAGACTCTAGACACACAATACTCAACTTTAAACATCTGAAAAGGAATATGCAGTAAATCTCCTGCAAAGATGGTTAGTATACACAAAAATATTTTATATAAGTTGTCACAATAAAAATTAAGATTCCAACACAATAAACATTCTAAAAAAATCCCGTTTTACAACGTTCGACAAAAACGTTGTAAAAACCTTCGTTTTTACAATGTATTTTAGTAAAACGTTGTAAAACTGGACTTTTTACAACGTTTTATTCAAAAAGGTTGTAAAACTTATTTTTTAACAACTTTTATTTGCAAACATTGTCGTATTTCTCTTTTAACAACATTTTTATAAATGTTATAAAAACATTATTTTTTTTACAACTAGATATTAACTTACTACAACTTTTTTTAAAGTAGTTTTACTGATAGATATATGTTAATTTTTTTTGAATTTTTTTTGTTTTGTTTAAAATATTATAGTAATTAATAATTTATAATTAATAACAAATTATTAATACTTACTTAAATAATTTATAAATGGTAATTCATAATTAATAATTTATAAATGAAAACTTATTATAATTAATAACAAACAATTATTAATAAATTATTAATAATTGTTATCTATAACCAATAACTATATTTTACATTTAATAATTAATTATTGGTAATTATGAATAATTAGTAAATTACAGTTAATAATTTATACTCAAAATTCTCGTTCCTCCAAATTTTTTCGTAATTAATAAAAGAAACATCTAGCACTAAACAAAAGCTGAAAATAGCGGTAGACTGCAATTGTGGAATTTCCCATTGCTAAATTTGCAACGGACTTTGGAGCGATTGACAAAGAATAATTTTAATCATTTTCTGTTCCAAATTCTTTTATATTATCAGTGTCCACTTATTATATTCGTTACTAAACCATTACAAATTGCATTACTTTACTGGCAGAAATTTTTTGATGCTAATTTCTGCTATAAATTAAGGCAGATCATCGACGTCTCTTTTCGAAGCTATTTTCGAATTTTTAATAATATTTGTATATAATTAGTAAATTATGCTTGTACAAAAAACCATTTTCTGCTCTAAACCATAAATTCCAAATCGTTCATGCTAATTTGTACCAAAAGCCACCTCTAACTAACGCGACACCTTGTCAGCTCCACCACGCACGCCATATGCAACTGTCGACCACTGCACATGCCGTTTGCGACTATCACTTTAACATCTCGGTATAGAGTTAAATAAAAACAAACACAATGAAATATATTTTTGGATTTTTGAATTAGGATTTCAATAAATAAAATGGATGATTGGATTTAAAATGGATTTAAATTGTAGGAATATTTCAAAAGGGATAAAGAGCGAAAATATTTAGCAAATGAGATAAAAGAATAATTTGGGAATTTCTACCGACTTTAATTCAATATAGTTGATATTTGGGTTTAGACTAAAAAGAAGAATAGTGATTTAAAATTTGAATTTTAAATTTGAACAGTGTTTTATGATCCAAAAGTAACTTAAAATTTTGTTTTGTTGAAACAAATGACGTTTATGAGTTTTGAATTATTTTGAGAAATAAACAATTATTTTAAAATTGTTTAAGACCAAAACAAGGCGATTTAACTATAGAAAAATTATTTCAGACAAAGATAAAGGCATGAAATTTTTCTGATGGCTCTAAAATTTAAGAGGTAAAATAATTTTGAATTGAATTTAAATTAGAATTTGTTTTGCAATTTGAAGGAAGATTAATTCATTTTGTTATTGGACCTAAATATTCTAAAGCCCTAACCCAAACCCTAGTTTCCCAGCCTTACCTCATGTTTGTACAGCCTCCCCTCTCGACCTAAATTAGGATCCGAACCCTCTTTCCTCTCCTACCTTAAATCACTCACGGAAAAAAGCGCGTGCATTAAGGAGGCTCACGTGGGGTACCAGAGTGACACAGAAACGTAGCTAGGGATTCTGGAAGGGGCTGGTGGGTTTGAGTTGGTCGCCATGAAAGTTTTGATGGATTTTCAGTGAGAAGAAAGGTGTTCGACAAGTTTGCAAAGGTGTTTGATGAAATGCGTGAAGAAGAGGGTGCAAGTATCTGTGCACAATTATTTCTGTGCATACAAGGTGGAGATATTTAAGGAATTCTTGCCAAACAAGCAAGAATGATGATGCAATGAAATTGAGCAGATGTATAAAAGAAAGAACAGGTGATGATAATGGCAGATATTGAGATCGAGGAGAAGTGACACTGTATAAGGGTATAATTGCAGTTTGCTCCAAATTCAAAGAAAATATGAAGACTCAAGAAGAATAATCAAGAAAATCAAGAAATTAAGGAAACAACAGACGGATTTTCTTAATACTAATATTCAAATTCAAGACTTCAAGATTTGATAAGTTGCATCAATAACTCGAAGAAGTGGTAAGGGATATGCAGAATTTTCTCAGGAAAATCAGGGCAAAATCATGCATATGAACAGAAGCAAGAAATGTAATAATATGACTTATAAGATCATTAGCAATCATCTAGTGAAATGAAAAACTAAACAACTGGAATGTAACAAGATTGATAGAATGTAAATTCAAGAACAAGCCTTAAGTTTTGCAAAGAAAATAACTGAAACAAATTTGAATGTTAAATGCAGATTTCTAAACAATGATGTAAAGACCCAAAGATAAGCAGATACAAGAATGAGAACTGGAATATAAGATTGACTATAAACTGGAAAAATAAAGAACAGTAATTAAACAAAAATTAAAAGATAACAAACTGGTTATACTAAGTATCAAAATGAATGTAACAGGAAGAAGTACAACTGGAAGAAGAAGAACAGGGGCTACACACAGTAACAACAGAAAAATGATTTTTATTGCTTAACGTTTCTTTACACACTCACAACATCACAAAACTGCTTATATATGCAGTTTTCGCATAATGGACCAACAACAATACAACCCATTAATAGCCTACCCGACTCATGAATCAAATACCAATATGCACATACACCTCAGTACAACAATTTACTACAACAGCCCATACATGCACAAGCCTACATTCTCAACATTAAAACACACATATTCTTAATCATTACTGCCTATGCAGTTGATATCCCTGAGGCCTGCTCTGATGTCCTTCAATCTAATTGTTTTTTCTTCTTTCATTCCTGCAAAGGTGCTAACGCCGCCTTCCCTGATCATCTTGAGGAGAGTATGGTTGCTACATCTCCCCTCTCCTTCAAGAATGGACCTTGTCCCAAGGTCCAATGCAGGGGATTTGCGTATAGTTGGCCAATAATCCTCCCACGTAGCATCTTCTATAGGTTTGTCTTTCCATTTCACCAATATCTGCACCACTGCATCATTGTCACGGGGAACCATTCTCCTGTCAAGAATAGCTTCGGTTGCTCCACTATTTCTTCAGTAAAGCTTGGTGCATTGTCTTGTAATACTATATCATTTTCCAGTTTTTTTGTTCAGTTGAGAAACATGAAACACTGGATGTATCTTTGCTTCAGCTGGCAACTGCAACTTATATGCAACTTTTCCAATTCTTTCAAGTATCATATAAGGACCATAATACTTTGGAGATAGCTTGTGAGTTTTCTGAATTCTTGCAGTGATTTGCTTATATGGCTGGACCTTTAAGTACACCAAGTCTCCTTGATTAAATTCCCTGTCTGTTCTTTTGTTGTCTGCGTATCTCTTCATCCTACTTTGAGCAAGTTTAATGCTGTCCTTCAAAAACTCTATGATGATGTCTCTAAAGTATAAAGCTTCTTCAACTTGCTCCACTTTGGCTGTGTTAGGCACGTATGACAACAAATTTGGAGGATCTACACCATACACTGCCTTGTATGGGGTTGTATTAGTGGGAGTCTTCCATGTAGTATTGCACCAATATTATGCTAATGTCAGCCACTTCACCCACTCCCGTGGCTTGTGACAAATGAAACACCTCAAGTAACATTCCAGAATTTTGTTCACCACTTCAGTTTGGCCATCACTTTGAGGGTGATATGCAGTGCTCAACTTCAATGTGCACCCCTGCAGCTTGAACAATTCCTGCCAAAATTTGCTTGTAAAGATAGCATCCCTATCACTCACTATGGACTTAGGTAGACTATGCAATTTGAAGACACCATCAAAGAAAACAGTGGCTACTTCTTTGGCTGTGAAGGGGTGACTCAGAGGGAAAAAATGCGCATACTTACTCAGCCTATCAACCACTACAAATATGACTGTGTACCTGTGACTTTTTGGCAAACAAGTGATAAAATCCATGGATATATCAATCTAAATTCTTTCTGGGATAGGCAAGGGCTGCAGAAGTCCGGGAATGAGCATATTTTCTTCTTTATTCCTCTGACATTCATCACAAGTCTTGACAAAGGCTTCAACATCTCTTTTCATTTGCTTCCAATAAAAGACTTGTTTAATTTTTTTAAGGGTAGCTTTGATGACAGAGTGTCCTCCCAAAGGGGATGAGTGATGTTCTTTTATCAGTGGCAAAAGTAATTCCTTTATGTTATGGTCTATCAACAATTTGCCTTTGTGAAATATTACTTCATCCACTACCTTATATTTAGTGTTAGGTGGGGTCTGAGTTTGTAGCTTTAGCAACTGTTGTTTGTACCATGTTGAAGAATGTAAAGTCTTTTTAATCTCCTGAAACCAAGAAGTCTGTACTATGGTTATAGCCTGCAAGTGTAGCTCACTGTTATGACCATGCTGCTCCCCATCTACCTCATCTCTCCTAGACAAAGCATCTGCTACTATGTTTTCCTTTCCACTATGGTACTCTACTATGTAATCAAAGCCATGTAACTTGGCTAGCCATTTATGTTGCAATCTAGTGTGTAGCTTTTGTGTCAGAAGATATTTAAGGCTGTGATGATCTGTCTTGATTACAAATTGTCTTCCTAACAAATACTCACCCCATTTTTTTGTGGCTATAATAATAGCTAGCAACTCCTTTTCATAAGTAGATAAAGCTAGGTTTCTTCCATGCAAAGCTTTACTCAAATAGGCAATAGGTCTGTACTCTTGGGACAACACAACACCCACTCCATATCCACTAGCATCACATTCCAATACAAATGGTAGGTTAAAATTAGGCATAGCTAGGATGGGTGGACTAATCAGACACTGCTTCAATTGTTCAAAGGATTGTTTTGAGGCTTCATCCCACTTAAAAGAATCTTTCTTCAACATCTCTGTCATAGGTTTGGCTATTATCCCATAGTTCTTTATAAATTTTCTATAATATCCACTGAACCCTAAAAATCCTCTCAGTGCCTTTAAGGTTTGGGGTAGAGGCCAGTCCATTATAGCTTGAATTTTTGTAGGGTCAACAGCTAGACCTTGTGAAGAAATCACATGTCCCAAGTATTCCAGAGTATCTTTAGAAAAGCTGCACTTGGAAAGCTTCACTACTAATTTATTCTTCTGCAAGACTTGGAAAGTTTGTTCAAGATGTTGCAGATGATCAATCCATGTTTTGCTATATACTATCATCAATAAACACCAATATAAACTTCCTCAAATATGATTTAAAAATGTCATTCATCAAAGATTGAAATGTAGAAGGAGCATTTACTAAACCAAAAGGCATCACCAGAAATTCATAATGGCCATGATGGGTTCTGAAGGCTGTCTTGTGAATATCTGAATCATCCATACGTATCTGATGATAGCCTGATCTCAAATCAAGCTTAGAAAACCAGTTAGAGCCCTATAGTTCGTCAAAGAGGTCATCAATCAAAGGAATAGGGAATTTATCTTTGAGAGTACATGAATTCAAGCTTCTGTAATCAATACATAGCCTCCAAGTGCCATCTTTATTTTTAACCATCGCCACTGGGGATGAGTAAGAACTATTGCTAGGCCTGATAAGTCCAGTATTCAACATGTCCTCTATAATTTTCTCCAATTCATTCTTCAAGTGATATGAGTGTCTGTATGGTTTCATACAGATGGGTTTGGTGTTAGGCTGAAGTGGAATCTTATGATCATGGATTCTTTGAGGTGGGAAAGGTGGTTTGTCAGTAATAATCATAGGAAATTTGTGGAGGAGTTCAACAATGGCAGGGGGAAGATTGGGATCAGGTTCATGGGTAGGTAACATGTGAAGACATAATAACATGGTGGTTTGGGCATGGGAACTCTCCTTATCCATAGTTTTTCTATCAATCATTTTTACATCATCTGGCTTGATGCCTTGCCATATGTATAGTTTGTTATTATACTGAAACTTTACCTGCAAGTGTTCCAAATTCAAAGTGACTTCACATAGACCCCTCATCCATTGAGCACCAAGCACTACTTGACAGCCTTCTAAAGGCAAAAGAAGCAATTCCACTGGCATCTTACACCCTTGGCATTTCAACAATACATCTTTACAAACTCCTGATCCATTCAATTTCTCTCCATTAGCTACTGTCACTTCATATACTTTGGACTCATCAATTTTTAATTTAAGTTTTCTTGCCAATTCCTCATTGATGAAACTGTGTGTTGATCCAGAGTCAATTAGGATTTGCACTGGTCTCTTCTTAATAATTCCTTGTACTTTGATAGTAGATACTGCTGGAATGCCACACATGGCTTGCAAGGTTATAAAAAGTGTTTCTTCTACTGCAATTTCATCCTTGGTTTCACCACTCTCCTCTGATACAACATCATCATTTATTTCTTCATTTTTGAGTGTCATTATTCCTTCTAGCACATATACTCGGGGATTAGGGCACTTATGGTCCTTATGCCATTTTTGTTTGCAGCCATAACATAGGCTTTGTCTCCTCATCTCAGGAATCTCAACAGGGGTCAGGCCTTTGGTGCGAGCTGGGTTTTCTACAATGGTATTGTTTTCTTTAGGATTTGAGGTAGGTGGGTGATTTGGAATAGGTTTACTGGATGGAGCAGAAGTAGCCTGGGTAGGTTTTGACAATGGAGGGTTACTATTTTTGGAACTTTTCTTTACTTGCATATACTTGCATTCAAACATTTTGGCCAAAGACATAGCTTCTCTAAAATCATGGGGTCGGGAAGTCAATACATCATAACGTATTTCTTCTTTTAATCCACCAATGAAACGATCTAACAAGAATTTAGGAGGTAGTGTTTCAATCACAGCTTGCAACTATTCGAATCTACTTAGATAAGCCCTGACAGTGGTGTATTGTTTTAGCTTGGATAAGGTCTCATATGGTCGCTCCATTTCCTCTGTGTTAAACCTCACCAAGATTTCTTCTTTGAACACTAGCCACAAATCATGATTCTCTATGGTATTAGTATACCAGTGAAACCATTGTAAAGCTTTTTTTCTCAATGAAAACGAAGCAATCTCGACCCATTGACTCACATCAGTGTGATGAAACCGAAAGTATTGCTCCACTTGTCTCAACCAATCGGTAACAATTTCATCACCATTAAACATAGGAAAGTCCAACTTCATGGTGGGGATGGTCTGGTGGTAAGTCGTTGGGTAGTAATGATTGGGCTGTTCAGGCATAGGATAATGGGAATAGTAGTTTCTTGGTTGAGGAGGTGGTTCTTGTGGCCTTAAAGGGGTGTTTATTTGCGTGGGGGTATTTCTTGGTGGAGGATGATAGTTTCTTGGTAGTGGTATTCCCGGTCTAGTAGGAGGGACCATGTTTGTAGGGTTTGGGTTATGTATTGGTGTATCGGAGGAGGGACATATTGATAGTATGGATGTGGATTAATGGGTGTTGAGGTATTAATCAATGGTAGTGGAGCAGTAACTTGAGGAGGAGGTGGTATGGATGACGATGCCTGCTCTCGAGATTGTTGCCGCGCCAAAGCATTCAAAACATTTCCAAATCCCTCAACTTTTTGCATGAGACTATTCAAGAGTGCGTCAGTTTTGTTGTTATATTCATGTTGCTGTTGCCATTGACGATCAGAGTCTTGATCTATTATGGCGTCTTGTCCATGATTTCTAGGATTGTCAAGATCGGTCGGAGTATTTGAGTTGGAATTCAACTCGGCAGTTGGCTCTGATACCAAATTGGAAGGGGCTGGTGGATTTGAGTTGGTCGCCATGAAAGTTTTGATGGATTTTCAGTGAGAAGAAAGGTGTTCGACAAGTTTGCAAAGGTGTTTGATGAAATGCGTGAAGAAGAGGGTGCAAGTATCTGTGCACAATTATTTCTGTGCACACAAGGTGGAGATATTTAAGGAATTCTTGCCAAACAAGCAAGAATGATGATGCAATGAAATTGAGCAGATGTATAAAAGAAAGAACAGGTGATGATAATGGCAGATATTGAGATCGAGGAGAAGTGACACTGTATAAGGGTATAATTGCAGTTTGCTCCAAATTCAAAGAAAACAATGAAGACTCAAGAAGAAT
Source organism: Allium cepa (assembly GCA_030765085.1). Taxonomy (NCBI): domain Eukaryota; kingdom Viridiplantae; phylum Streptophyta; class Magnoliopsida; order Asparagales; family Amaryllidaceae; genus Allium; species Allium cepa. The sequence continues at coordinate 372,975,765 of CM060944.1, read as the reverse complement.
AATCAAGAAAATCAAGAAATTAAGGAAACAACAGACGGATTTTCGTAATACTAATTTTCAAATTCAAGACTTCAAGATTTGATAAGTTGCACCAATAACTCGAAGAAGTAGTAAGGGATATGCAGAATTTTCTCGGGAAAATCAGGGCAAAATCATGCATATGAACAGAATCAAGAAATGCAATAATATGACTTATAAGATCATTAGCAATCATCTAGTGGAATGAAAAACTAAACAGCTGGAATGTAACAAGATTGATAGAATGTAAATTCAAGAACAAGCCTTAAGTTTTGCAAAGAAAAAAACTGAAACAAATTTGAATGTTAAATGCAGATTTCTGAACAATGATGTAAAGACCCAAAGATAAGTAGATACAAGAACGAGAACTGGAATATAAGATTGACTATAAACTGGAAAAATAAAGAACAGTAACTAAACAAAAATTAAAAGATAACAAACTGGTTATACTAAGTATCAAAATGAATGTAACAGGAAGAAGTACAACTGGAAGAAGAAGAACAGGGGCTACCACACAGTAACAACAGAAAAATGAATTCTATTGCTTAACATTTCTTTACACACTCACAACATCACAAAACTGCTTATATATGCAGTTTTCGCATAATGGACCAACAACAATACAACCCATTAATAACCTACCCGACTCATGAATCAAATACCAATATGCACATACACCTCAGTACAACAATTTACTACAACAGCCCATACATGCACAAGCCTGCATTCTCAACATTAAAACACACATATTCTTATTCATTACTGCCTATGCAGTTCATATCCCTGAGGCCTGTTCTGATGTCCTTCAATCTAATTGCTTTTTCTCCTTTCATTCCTGCAAAGGTACTAATGCCGCCTTCCCTGATCATCTTGAGGAGAGTATGGTTGTTACAGATTCGCAATTTCGGCGACGCTGCGGCGCACATCAAGCGCTGGCGGCACACGAGATGGCACATGCGGAGGCATTTAGGCGCGTGACTTCTGGGTAGCACAACGGAAGTTAGCGACATGGGAAATACAAGCTGGAGTTAGGTGCGCGATGGTGGCTAAGGACTGGCGATGTCTGGTGCAGTGAGGGGTTGGTAGTTAGAGGGTTTGACGTGGGATTGTGGAGGATAAACTTCTCATGTTGGATCTTGCTAATTGAATTAGGCGAGAGGTAAATCCTAAATCGATCACGTCTATAATTTACCGACTAGAGTTTATTGTCAATTTTTTTTCTTCATCGGTTAGTGCCTCTTTGAATACTCATCCGTTGTTTATCAGAAAAAAATGGTCTGTTAAATTAAGCCACAAGGTCACTTTTTTTGCAGAAGTGGCCAAATCTTGTGTTTTTCTGTATAGGATTGCCTAGTGCAAAAATGTAACTTTTTTGTGATTTAAACTCAATTTTCATCTTGATATTGATAGATTTGTGTTAGAATTTGATTCAGAGAGAAGGAGAGAGATTAAACGTAAAACGATTAAAAGATTACATTGTTATTACTTACCTAAAAGATGAGAAATACAAGGCTATAAATAGATAATAAAATAACAAACTACTCCTAAACTTAAGCCACTAAGATAACCACAACACCCCTTCTACCACACAAATAGCACGCATGTGTTGACTTCTTCTTAAACATGTGCTAACTCTAACACCCTCCCTTAAACTAGATGTGCTAACATCCAGTTTACAAAGCAATGAACTGCGCTACTCAATTTCTTCATCGTCGTGCATAGACGAACTCGATCACAACTTTCATGTCTAGCTGGTTGGACATGCTCAACTGTTTCACGTTGATTGGTACTTTAACCATTAACGAATACTCTTGGTTTCCTCTTAGGGATCCACTGACCTCTCCATTCGGGTCGTCCCTTATATCTGTCATCTCCCCAACAACTGAGAACCGCAGCTCTTCTTCCTTACTTGTTGGATGACACAAAACCAAGTCTTCCTCACTCAGCCTACTTCACATGTAGGCATGCTCTTCAAACAGTTCTATCTTGAGCACTCCACAAATGTCCAACCCTATAAGCGACGTTCCACTCTTCGTCGTCTTTTATCTTCATATTGCAACTTCCAGCTTTAGCCACTACTGCTGCAACATCCTCATTACTTCAACAACTTCCAATTTACAGCACATACAGTCCACATAACTGTCAACCCTTCAATCACTGCTGCCGTTCACCATACCACCTTACAAACTTCACAACAACGCCACTGCCAAGATACAAAATTGACAGCAGTTCATCCAAATTCAAACAATAACACCCACTTCACAAACAATTGCACCTTCAACTTCAATACTATTTTCCAAACATATCAATTTTCCACTCCACCACTGCCTGCAGACAAAAATTGCTCCTCCAAACCATTCCATAACTTCCAGTCTACAACAGCAAACAACATTTCAAAACCATCCTTCACAGCAAAAACTTCACTATTTCACTGCACACTTCACTAAACCATCACCTCTGTCAAATTTCACACAACAACATACAACACTAACCACTACTCCACTGCTTTCCCTGTACATCAGCATCCAACAACGACATACAAACCACTTAATTCAACCATCAGCACACACAAACTTACTGCCTGAAATCATTTCAAATCACTGCCTTCATATACAGGCACATCCCCTTGTTCACCGTTACTTCCAAACTTCCCACTTTCATTCACCACACCACTGCCTAAACTCCAGCACATAACCACCTCTGTTTACTATCACTTGCATTTCCTTCCAACCTCTGGCCATACTGCTATTACCCCATTTCAAACCACATTTCAACAGCAGACTACAACCATTCTTACATACCACAAACATCATCAAACTCCTTGCCACACACTCCAACATACACTTGCCTGTCAACTTCATCACACAGTACTTTCCCATTACAGTGCACGGTCATCACCTCAACCATCCTTTCACCATCTCTACCTACTTGCATAATATCATAAACAAACCAGTGCACATACCACTCCTTTGTCCATTCTACCCTGTCACTCCTTCTAACCAACCACTGTGCAATCATCACACCACTTCATTCACATTACAAACCACTGTTTCACTGACTTTGTTCCACCAACCCCAAGCACTAACATACACACTGCTATACACCCTTCTGACCAACCACTAACATCCATTTCAGTTAACATATCACCTCATTTACATACCTTTCTGTTAACATTACATAATCTCTCGCTGACATCAGCAGCCAAACCACCCCTTTATTGCAACTGTGCTCATGAGCAGCCAAACCACCCCTTCATCACAGTTCTGCCACTCGAACCATTGCCATTCCCACTGCTCCAGTCATCTTGATTCCACCACTTCCTTAGACCAAACAATTACCAGCTGCTCCCTATATCCATCACAACAACCACCTCAAAACAGAACGACAATGACCTCATCACAAACCCAAAAATTCCTAAAACCCGCTTCAATCGCGACTACCCCCAATCGCCTCGACAACCAACTCGAACTCAATCGCAAGCACCCTATCACCTCAAAACCAAAAATCGAACTCGGGCTCAAACTGAAGCAAAGCAAGCCGCAACCCCATCTTCCTGCAGTCTAGAAAACAACCTCAGAATGCGGAGGGCTTCAAATTAATGACGAACTTCAAAGCGATGGTGCGCAAATCTGAAGCATCCTTCAGATCCAGTAGCATCGCTATTTCACTTCTGATACTAAGGCGCGATTGTTTTGGATAAAAGGAAAGCTTCACATGATTCCGAAATGTTTTGAGGAAGATAGAACTACGTTGGGATTATTATTAACCTTTTTTTTTTAACTCTCACGAACTTATTTTTCTCAGATCTCTAGATCTCTCTACCCTCTCTCTCGTCTAACCAAGCTCTGATACCATGTTAGAATTTGATTCAGAGAGAAGGAGAGAGATTAAACGTAAAACGATTAAAAGATTACATTGTTATTACTTACCTAAAAGATGAGAAATACAAGGCTATAAATAGATAATAAAATAACAAACTACTCCTAAACTTAAGCCACTAAGATAACCACAACACCCCTTCTACCACTTAAATAGCACGCATGTGTTGATTTCTTCTTAAACATGTGCTAACTCTAACAATTTGATCATAATCTTTGGCATTCCACTCATCTATCACCATTTTTTAGTTGTAACCTTCATAATTTTTCCCGTTTTGATTAATAAATTTACCCTTGGGTCATATGATCCTTTTGTTTGAGTATTTTCCTTTGATGTTTAAGTTGTTGCAATTTTAGATTTGGTATCGAAATAAATTTGGTGCACATACTGAATGACATAGTGATCTAATTACTTTATCAGAAATGCTCGTTCGTTAAGAATGTACATATTTTTCCTATTTGTTATACTGATCTTTATCATGTCAATGTCAGTAACAGCCTAACTGGACTGTTACAGATGTTCTACAAGATCTTGTAATCTAGCTATACTAACAGTTTATCCTTTTGGTTATTTTACTTTGTTTTACAATATGCGGACATAAGTTGCTTGGTATATTAACTATTTTCTAGTCCTATAACCAGATTGAGCATAGGAAATGATTGCTAACACACATAGAAAATCCCTTGGAACGGTTAAAGATCAAACAAGCATTAGAATTGCCAAATTCAAAAGCGACACCATCCCCAAACTCGATGTGGCAATAGTAAAAGCATCTAGTCACGACGAAGACCCTGCAGAAGAAAGACACATTAGAGAGATCCTAAACTTAACAACCTTCACAAAGGAACATGTATGGGACTGCATCATTGCTCTATCCAAATGTTTACACAAAACACACAATTGGATCGTTGCCTTAAAAATCCTCATGCTCGTGCATCGCCTCTTAACCAAATGAAATCCATATTTCCAGTTCCAAATATTCTTCGCTACCCATAAAGGTACACGCCTTCGAAACTTGTCTGAATTCCATGATGAAGCTCATTCTAACTCATGCAGCCATTCTTCTTTTGTTCGTGCTTATGCTTTATATTTGGATTGAACTCTTCAAGTTATGTTCAAAGAAGATAAGATACACATATATGATCATAGATATGATGATAAAAGCCTTAGTCAAGCACCACCGAAAGATATGAAACCTGAAAAGGTTTTGGGTAAGATGAGTCTAGTGTAGCAGCTTTTAGACTGTGTTTTAGAGCTTCGCCCCACTAGCATTGCTAAGGAAAGTAGATTGATATTGAGTGCATTGTATCCTATTGCCAAGGACGGTTTTCAGCTTTATGCCTCTATATGTGATATTTTAGCTGAACTTCTGGACAGGTTTTTCGGTATGGAATATATAGACTGTATAGAGTCTTTTAATGCATATTCTAGTGTTGCTAAGCAGATTGATGAGCTTGCCGATTTCTATAGCTGGTGTAAAGATGCAGGAGTAGCAAAGTCATCTGAGTTTCCAGTAGTCCAGAGAATAAGTACTACATTGCTCAGGACGTTAGAGGAGTTTATGAAGGATAGGGGCAGCAGAAAGACTACATTTTGGTTATCTGATTTGGGTCTGACTTCAAAGGTTTCTACTATCATTTACATGAGTGAGTTTATTTACATGAGTGAGTTTTTTGGATATTACTGTAAGGGTGCATCAGTAAATTAAACTTCCCACTGATCTAAATTTGACAGTTGGTTTTTATTTCATTTTTGTTTATGTTGGTCTAAATTTGACAGTTGGTTTTTATTTCATTTTTGTTTATGTTGGTCTTACAAGCAGTATGGTATTACACATCACCTTCTCATATTCAAATAGTGTTTCCCATTGATAAGTTTCTATCATATTATTCTTTTATGAAACTTAATCTAGTTGTACCTGACTAATTTATCATGCTAATTATGCTTTCAGTCATATACACCATTGCATTATGGTAGTATTAGTAGAGTCATATGCGGTTGCTTGGCACAAGGATTTCGTCGTCGTCGTCGATTAGACCATTTGTGCGTTGGCATGTTTTGATCTTTTTTTTTTATATATATGGTCCAACATGTGTGTTTGTGTTGGAAACTATGATATTTTGTCCGTGTTGTGTTGAAAGCAATGATATTTTTTTTGTATGATATTTTATCTGTGTTGGAACATGTGTTAGCATATTTTGAATAAAGTGGTTTAGAAATGTGTTCCATTTTGTTCGTGTTTTATATATTTAAATTACTATGGTAACATTATTCTGTTTGCTGAAATACTATTCAAAGATGTTGCTGGAGCTTGGAATCCATATAGAGCTTTTAAAAAAATTGCAGTAAATATTTCGCAATATTCAAAAAACGTTGTAAAAAAACATACTATAACAGTAATAAAAAGTTGTAAAAAAACTATATTACAACGTGTATAAAATGTTGTGATAAGCTTTTACACACCAATCTGTTGAAGTTGTAAAAAGGGTTTTCGATATTTATATTAGTGATTTACAACATCAGATAAAAGTTGTAAAAGATTTTATTACAACATCTCATAAACGTTGTAGTAAAGTTTATTGCAACATTATCATACAACGCTAGAAAAAAGTTGTAAATTACTCTGATTTTATTACAACTTGGCCTAAGATGACGTTTGTAAAAACATTGCGAAACCCCTATTACAACGGTTTTTGATGTTGTAATAAGATATTTTTGTTGTAAATGACTTGTTATAATATGTTATATTATTTATTTATTTTAAGTATATTAATAAAAAATCCATAATGATATGTTTTTGTGATAGTAGCTATAATGTGTTGTAACCATGAGAAATTTATCACAATGAAAATAAACATGTCATTTTAAATATTCCTATTCAAGATGCACTACCACAAAATAACCTTTTTACAATGTGCAAACCTATTGTAATAGCTGTTGCAATGGGCCAGTGCCCGTCTTATTATGCAACGTTCTAATAAATGTAAAAGATTTTACAATGGGCGTAAACCGTTGTTGTGGGCCGTTGTAAATATGAGTCAATTTGTTTGAAAAACATGATATTGTAACCAGCATGAACCGTTGTTGTAGAGTATAATACAAGCGAACTAGCCCGTTGTAATTGGTCTCAGCTATAACGTCCAAAGCCCTTGTTCTTTTCATCTTTTGAAACTATTTTGGCCCGTTGTAAAATAAATGCAAAATATAAAAAAAATTAGTTAGGGCAGTGTCCACACAATACGCCTGTAGCAATATATAACAATTAATAAATATTATCGTAAAACAACCAAAATCACACAAACTATAAGACTATAAAGCTACATTCATAAAGTTTAAAAACATTTCAAAAGGAATAGATAAGTTTTTACATTCACAATGGTCTAACGCATAACAACTCGTTTCAAAATACATAATAATTAGTTACAAAAATACATATCAAGTTTTAATTACTAACCATAGCTTATAAAACCAAAATGCACGTACATACTAGGCCAAGTAGATGAAATCTTTGGGCCACGCGACGGTTGATCCAATAGCTTCTTTAATAGTGGACATCTCTGAATTTTTTCTGAATAAAAATGCTTCTGATTCCACCGCGAAATTCATCCATACCTTCCACGCATCAGGTCCAAGCTTTATGAAATGTATCGAAAAATTATGATCGATGCTTGCTATGGTTTCTTCTGCAACTACGTTCTTCTGCAACTACGTTCTTCTGCCAATTTCATAATTTGCACTTTCTTTGATCGGATTTTCGACAGTATCGTGATCATGAATCTGCAAATTGTTACTATCGCAGTGACTGCAAGCAAACAAAAAACAGTCAACGCTTGTGAAATGGCATAGGCAGTCATAAACAATATGAATGCGACAACTATTAAAGAAATGAGAGTTATCTTAGCTTCTAGGATATTGACTCTTTGAAACATAGAAAATCATAATGTTTGATGTTGTGCACACACGAAGGATGTTTAAAATGCAGAAAACAGAACCTTTTACTATTTTCTTGTTTGGCAATTAATTAACCACCTACTGGAAAAAAATACTCCCAATAAGTAAATGCATGGTAACTATCCTAACGAGCATTAAGACACACGCTTCACGCGTGATGAAGGCATCTAAATTGTTTTTCTACAAATCGTATTTGTTTAATACGTTCAAAAAATAATAATTTCCATAAATATTTAGCCATATTCGTATGTTGAATCATGCGTAGTTAATTTGAATTTTTATTTCTAAGTTTCAATATATAATTTTTTGTTAGTTTAAATTTTTATTTATATTCTGTTAATAAAAAAATTAATTTGTAAAATAGTTTATTTATTAAATCTTATTTTTAAGTGATATTAAGACTTGGTAATATATGTAAATGAAACTTTGAATTTGTAAAGTAGACTTAATTGTCGGATCCTATATTTAAGTGATACTAAATTTTGATAATATTAGCATAGAGACATTTTTGGTACTTCACACCGGCATTGAAAGAATGTGACACCGAATGTGTTATAACTATTAATAAAGAAATATATATAAGGGCATTTTTGGAACTTCGCGGTCGGACCAAAAGATTGCGCTTCCAAACCAACTATTAATAAAGATTTGAATTCAAAATACTCCTGAAAATAGGATCTATAACACCTGCGTCAGCAATTAACTGTTCCAGTTCAGAAGTATTTTCTTCTCCTAATATAAAATAAGTAGGAAACAGTAGCTGTTTTACTATGTTTTCGACTTTGATAGGATTTTTGTAAACGGCGTCCTTAATGAATACAGGATTGCCTTCAGCACCCGGTACCTGAAACAAGAAAATATGCAATCCATTACGATCTATTGCCAATGAAATTGCCCTTGTTTCTTGGATATTCGATCGTAGACAAAGTATTGGTTTTGACAGAAACATTCAACCTGCACTGGTACAAAGTAAATCAATTCTACAATTTAAATAAATTTCATACAATAATATAATGTCGACAAGTCTTGAATACAAATTATACAGAGAAAATTTTGAGTACCAGATAATAAAAATGATACCTGGCCTTTCACCCTCATCAAATTTCTTGCAGGGTCAATTTTGTGGACCTAGACATTTTTCACAGTTCTCTACACGTTTCCCATGTGCCCAGGCATTTTTTTCTTTTAAGAACTTGACTACATGTCAAGATCAGTTTTCTAATTTAAACAAATTAATCAACTTTCATATACATGTTTTTTGCAGACCAGCTATAAAATTGGTATCTGCTAATAATCCAATTGATTTATTTGGAAAGATTAAGTCTTCCAACAGTATAAGTTTTTTCTTGAGCACTTATCATTTAACTGACATTTTTAGTAACCTAAAAATAAATTTATTTGAGGTCAAATATTAAGCAATGATAAAATCTATCGTTAGCGTTCTAAATTATCTTTCTAATTTAGCAAGACTAACACATAGTGGTGTAGTAACACTAAATATTCATAACTTTCCTGGAACATCTCTTTGTCCAGTAGAACCGACATTTCTATGTGTCAATGAAGTGTCATGACTTGCAGGCATTCTTTTAAAGCCCCACCTTTTCATTCCACCCTTTGGTTAAGAGTAGCAACAAAAGGAAAAAAGCATTTAGTAAATAGAACAACGCAAGTAGAGATGTAAATGACCAAATAGAAGACAACTTGCATATCAGCGGATAAATGCTATTATAAGAATGCTTTAAGCCCAAAGTTACAGACCATACGAGTGAATACAATGGGCGGCAAACGGGAAAACAATGCTCTAAGCCGCTGATAGTGAGGTTGCGAGTTATGCAAGATACAATAAGTGAGTACTTTGAAGTATGAAATATAAGAAAAACTGCTCATATCCAAAAACATTTGGTACGGCTATTCTAAAAGTTAAAGAAAATATAAGAATAAACAGTAGTAAAAAAACTCTAGCACAACTATTCTACAATTCAAAAGCTGTCTTCTGTTTTTGATATGTAATTCCTGCTGCAGCTGAATGAATATTACTAGCAAGTGATGTACTTGTATTTTTCTTACTTTTATAAAGGTTGGTAACAGATCTATGAACATTGCAAATTTTGAAACATAAAAACATATTTATGTTATACTAAAATGCAAAAAATGAACTACAATGAGGTCAAGCTTTTAGACAATGGAGATACCTTCACGGATGAGAACAAATATATTAAACTTTGGTACTGTAAGTAACAGACTGTCCGACCTTTGAAAATATTTTGGATAACATGTTTTGACTCTTCACTGTGTGTTCCAAAGAGTATCCACATAGACCTTGAACACAAATATAGTGAATATATGTCAAAATAAATGTTTAGGCTGTTTCTAAAGAAGCGTAGTCTAAATTGCTGGCAACTACTAGTACTATTTTCAAGTTTGTAATAATCAAAAGAAAACATATCAAAAGTAAAGGATTCACTATAGTATAACCAAATGAAAACAAGAAATAGTTACCTCAGTTGAAAGAATGTCCATATAAGTAACTCTCCTTGCAAAACAAATAGCTCAAACTATGATTGGCAATATTAATAGATCACATAATATATATGGAGTTATACAGGTTGCACTATCAAACTAAAGGAATGCCATGTTTTTCGCAAGCAATCTTGCTCTATCGGCTCTTTGTTCTGATAGCTTCTTAAGAATAAATCCTTCACCTTTAAATTCTGAACATTATACCAGAACCTTAGCAGTCGTTGCATGGTTTCGTCAAGCTCTGTCTTTAAAAGAAAACAACATCAATAATCGACAGGCAATAACAGGAATGTTATAATTATATATTATGACAAGAGAAACAGGATCGGAACGGATTGGAGAAGCGATCTCTAGTGTATCAGGAGATTTGGATCTTCTAAGAAGAAGAGTTGCTGCAGCACCCACGACCACAGTAGTAGCTACAATAGATGCAACAGTTGTTTTAGGAGGCAAAGCATATATTTCTGTATGCTTCCATCCTCAGTATATGATGCTGCTAATCCGCTTCCAAAACCTACATGAATTCAAGTTGTTGTTTGGTTGGTTAAAGGCATTAGAGTTTTATGAACCCAACCCAAGAGGGTGAAATTTTCAGTTAGGCATTATGTAGTCCAATTTTACTCCTTGGTAAGGCATCAAATGACTAAAATTTTATTTTGACATAATAGTTTCAGCTTACATGTAATATTCAAAAATAAAATAAAAATCATGTAATATTCAAAAATAAAAATATAATAGTAAGGCATCAAAAATAAAATTATAGCCATTTAATATTTTGTTATCCATAAACTAAAATGAATCTTACATCATTTGTTTTTTTTCCTTTTACAATTGCGGTCCAGACTAAATTTATTACAATATAATATATGCATTTGTTTTAAGTTTCTAAAATGTTTATTTTAAACTTCAATGAATTTTAAAAATACCAGAAATACACTTCATTTAAGTGTTAATTTTATTAAAGAGCATGTGTAATAGGTATTAATTAACATTTGTCTAAGAATTCAATTATAAGTAATTGACTACTAAGGATGGAAAATATACTATTCATTCACGACTGAATCTTAGTCTGAAATCATTAATAATATTGATGATCAATTAAACTAGAAGACAAACATGTAAAGTTCAAATTAACTATTAAAGAGAACTAATTCAAGAATCAAATGTAATTGATTCTTCAATCTAATTTGGAACAAAAAAGGAGCATTAAATTTACATTCCAAAATTCTACATTGTAGTCAAATATCAATTCTCAAAATATCCTTTTACTTCAAATTTCACTAACGAAAATAATAATAGTAAATCTTAAATGGAAGGTGATGAAGATTTTGATGAAGATTAAGATAATAGAGATTGAAATTAGTATGTGTAACCCTTTATAATATTAGATTTTAGAAATTACTTAAATTAGAGTATTATACTTTTATTGTTTTGAGGATGAAACAAAAAAAATGCAGTTTTGGAGGAGTATTAAAGTCCATGAAGGATGGGAGAAGAAATATAATCATGAAAAATTTGATCCGGTAATTTGATATTAATTTTGTAACGGAAGAATAAATGATTAGATTATTTTGCTATCAAAGTAATCCAACTAAAAATGCTCAATTTTTTTAAGTGGAAATTAGGTTGAAGGGCTTTTATTTGCAGGGTAATAAGTTTTAAGGACAACATTTCTGAATAATTAGTTTTAAGGACAATTTTCAGCATAATGATAAATTCATTTATCTTTTTAAGTTATACTGAAAAATGATAAATCCTTTTATCATTATTTCTGTATAACTGAAAATGATAAATTCTTTTATCTTTTTCCTGTAAAATGTCCTTAAAACTAATTTTTCAGAAATAGTATCATTAAAACTTATTCCCTTCACAAATAAGCCCTTGAAGTGAAAATCCCCATTTTTTTAATCTAATTAAAAAATACATTTTTTCTTTTATCCAAATCAGTTTTTCCTTTAACACTGAAGAAAATGATCAAAGAGTGAGCTTATATATAATAAGTAGATAGGATGCATTAGTCTAATAAAACAATATCCAGCATATAATAATAAATAGACTTAAACATAAATTCTCTGTTATTTAAACATATCCTCACAATCCACCAAAATTACACGTCAAGCAGGCATGTTTGTCTCATAATTTATTGTCACAAATTAGAATATATGGTCAGTAATATAAAATGATAAAGCAGTGAAAACACTGAGTAAAAAGTTCAACTTGCATTATATCGATAGGGAAGCACATGGTAGAAATCGAACCTGAGTCTTTTTATCAGAACCCAAGCCTTCTTTCCACCGCGCCACACCTGCGGACAAAGAATTCAAATTCATTTGAATTAAAATTAAAATTAAAATTAGTAAATATCTAAATCTACTTCCACACTCTAAGTTCCATATGAAATTAAATACATTTTCATTTTCATTTTCACGATGTCAATTCGTATATTTATATATATTGGAAATTAAGTGGAAATTTTTTAACACTTTAATCGTCATAGGTTTTGGTAATTGTTTATAAACTAAAATTTTTTATATAAGAGATGCTTCTTTCTAAAAATGCACAAATAGCTAAATTATAATCTTTCATATTTTACAATTATTTGTAAACTATCAAAATATATGTTTAGTTTGGTTTTTTTTTAATTTTTATAAATTTATTACAGAATATGCATGGTATATTTAATTTGTTCATTTTTTTTAGTTTAGTTGATAGTTTATATCATAGGATGATGGCACATTTCAAACTTTATGTTAAAAATTTGGACCGAAATATGAACCTCGGTATGATTTGAACACTTCATATGGTTAGCAAAAGATTATTGTAGTAATGTGTGTAAAGATAGTTCTTTCATTTTTCTTTCAATATTCGTGCATAAGTATCATTTGTGAACATATATGTCAAATTATACATATTATGAAATAAATTTTCTTAGATGTATGTTTACATGAATACAACGAATATGCATACATACTAACAATGTTTATAACTTAACAAACTACAAGTAAGAAGGATCATGTTGAATATTATTATCATGTGATTGGTAAAAGAGATTAAATTGATATCAATTCCATTAATTTCATTTTAAACTAATTATAATGTTAATTAAATTAGTTATCTTTAATTGAAACTTAGTTGAAGAACTAGTTGCTCATTAATTCTCATCAAAGTTAATCATTTAGACAATTAGTTTTAAACCAATTAATTCTTTTTAGTTAAGTTCTTTTATTAGAAACTTTTTAGAAGCATTATAAGTTTTAACTTTATAAGAGAGTATGAAAAGTGTATTGTTTTGTAACTTTAACAAATGCATTTTTACTATAAAGAAATATAGAAGTAAGAACTCATAACTTGTTCTTAACAAGTACATTTATTTTCTTTAATAAATTTAGAAAAGGATAAAATAAATGAGTGTGTGTGTGTATATATATATATTTGTATATAATTGTCTTCAACAAAAATAACTGAAATATTATTAGAGTAATATGTTTATGCTTTTAGAGTCAATATCATATTTCACTATTTGTTTAAGCTTGAAGGACGATATTATTTATTATATATATTATGGAACATGATTATACTTTTCATCCTACATGTATAACAATAAGCAGATTATAAATACTATACCTTGTTGATGTTTTAACGTAAGGAGAAAAATATTACAAGCATCGTACAAATGTTAATTGATTCTCGACAAAAAATTCATGTTTAATGTCCGATTAGATCTCCAATGAAAACCCATAGCAATACATGAAGTCATGATATTATGTCAAGAACACAAATGAATACAGGTTGATTACATAAAAGAAACAAGCTAAAAGTGAAAATTATAGATCTAAGAGTTTACTTTAGAATTAAAATATGTTTGAATGTAGAGTTGGGTAATAAGAGGAATAAGTATAATGAAGGAGTAGAGGTGTAACGATTCGTACTTTTAGCTATTTTTAATTATAAAATTTAATGTGATTATTAAATAAAAAAAGGTAAAAGTAAAAATTTAATAGTTTATTATTGTAGTTTATTGAATATATTAAAATTTTGAGATAAACAATTCCAAAGATTTTGGCGATAACAAATATTAATATGAAATTTTATACATTCAACGCGTTTATTATCAGTAGTTGTAATTAAATAATAAACATTGAATGACTGTAAAATGAAAGTAGTTGTTTATTATTTGAATTCATATTTTAAGTTAACTTATATTTGAAATATGATGATTTAGAGGATAATTAAATTATTTAAAATTTAATAACGGAATTATTTAGACAATTGAACCTTGAATTAATGTGAATGAAAATGGTATCGGAAGTTGATTTAAATTTTATTTAAATAACAATGAAGACTATCAATACTTAAAAATCGAATTTAAGTGATTAAACAAATTTTTGGGAATTACTTGTTTTAATTGACGAGTAAAAATAGCCATTTTGATCACTGTCTCGGATTTCGATGAAACTATTTTCATGGATCCATTATAGCGAATTATTATCGGATTTCAAATTTTGTAGCGTTTGGAGTTACCGTTTGGTTGTACAGGATCAAAAGCGTTGAAATTGATATTGACAATTTAATATTATAATTCGATTTGAAAAGCTATCTTCCACATACGATCGAGTTAGACCTTGAAGCATGTTCCATTGTGTTCGAAATAGGGGAAAACATTATAAACGCCAGGCGGTATGCTTCGTTTGGAGTTCGTCTGGAAAAAATACGTGAATAATGAAAATACTAACAAAATAATGTGTATGCACGTATAAATATACGCTTATTATCTTCCAGGAAGCCCTAGCCGACACATTAAACATCAATGGCTGGAAATCAACATTCTTTCCCCCTCGTTTTCTCTCCATCCATCGACTTTTATTGTAATGACCTGGTATTTTGAATCATTTGCATCCGCATATGTTAGACTTGAATTGCTCAAAACAGTAGATTGTTAATTTATATTTGGCAGAATTTAGCATATGCAGTAAATAAATCAATCATAGAATCATAGACATAGAGTAATATAGCGATAAGCAGCGGAATAGAAAAATAGTAGTCCATGGAGCTACTATATAACATCAGAGTCTGAAACAAAATAGAATAGAATCTCAAATACAAATGAATCTCCAACACATAAGCAACCGACGAGTTTGAACATAAATGACTGGAATAAACTGAAATAACTAAAAGCTGGATAGATAGATCTTCAAAAAAAGCTCCAATCTCCAAAGTTGAGTCTCAAATGCTGTGACACTCAGTCTGACCAGAGCATAAAGCAAAACACAAAACACTCGAGTCAGGATTAACATTCATATATTAATAAATTCAACTCAAGTGAAATGTCAACTGAAATACAAGTAACTTAAAGGATGTTTGGGATCTCCATCCTCTAAAGATCCGTGGAACTATCTACTATGTAGTAATATACACTATTATAATATAGTTAAGTAAACTATTAAAATAACATTAAGGCGTTACCCATATTCCCCTTAACACATTTTATATATTCCTGTAGTCTATACAATGCCGTACGCTCCACCAACCTGGTGGTTTACCCAGAGGACACCCCATAGGTACGGTACAAAAAAAACTCGTAGGCACGCGATAAGGCACTCGAGGCAATGCTCGGGGTGGATATACCAATTACTCTCCCGGATTGGTGGTAATCATAGCAGCTACTACCACCCACCTCGAGACACACTCCCAAATAAAAGGTGAACCCAATCAAATCACAAAAGTAATAGAATGGTATCGAAGAAATATGCCCGATAGGGGGAATGACCCCACTTGGTCTGGTATAGCTCCTGTTTTAGCCACATCAAGCTGACTCACGGGAGTTAGGGTTACGCAAAAACCTCATATAGAATCACTGCCAAACCATCCTACTTTGTTCTCAAAGCTCCACCACGTACACAGTTGTTAAAGTGGGTTTCGGTATTGGCAAAGAGCATGACAATATTCGATCCCGGTCTCTTTAACAACGAAACACTTATTTCACACCGTGGTCATTTCATTTCAAAATATCTTATTTTTTTCAAAACCATATCAATTTCGATATCATTATTCACTTTAAGTAATATTCATTTCTAGAATCGTAACACTTTTGAAACCATAACACTTTTGAAATCATAACACTTTCAATTTTAAAAGGTTAAGGATCAATTTAAATTCTCAATAAACCATTTCAATTTTTATCGATTTCAAATCCAGGTTTGAACTATCACTCAAATCCAATAAAATTCAAAGTTTAAATATTCAAACATTTACAATATAGGTTTCATTTATATTTCAACATTCAATTTTAATTTTATTCAAATTTGAAAATATTTACATAATAATTTTAATAACAATTAAATAAAATTTCAATTTACAAATTTGAATCAATATTAAATATTCAGTCTCGATTTTATTTAAAGTTATAAATCATACCTTTCAAATATCAAAATCAATGAGTTCAAATAAATTATTATTTAAATTAAATTATTACCTAATTAAATTTCAAATCAATTTTACTTTATTTTTTCCAGCCTCTATTTATTTAAAGTTATTACAAAATTTATTTTTAAAATATAATTTTAAATAAATACCTAAACATATTATATACTACTTAAATTAAATTTTATTAAATTAAATATTATTAATAAATTTATTTTATATTTAATTTATTTTTATATATTTTAAAATAGTAAAACTATAAGTAAAATCTTGAAAATTATATTTTCAAAACTAACTTATAAATTTAAAATTTCCAAAACATATAATTTTAAAAATATAAAATCTAGACATATATAAAAATAAAATTTGTATATATTATATTTTAAAATCAATATTTATTAAAACCATGTATTTCCTCTCAAAAGTTTGGAAATTATTTTCAAAATATAGACCAACGGTGTCCATATAAATTTTTCTATCCTATGGTCAAGTGATACAAATATTTATTATTTCAATCCGCAATTTAAATATCTATGGGTATATATTATTTCAACCCGCAATCCCAAATTCAGAGTCAATGAAAATCGCTTGGGTTTATCATTTCAACCCATAACGATTTTTCCCTAATCTACAAGATCTTTCCGGTATGTATCATTTCAACTCATAGGGAATTCTAAACTAACAGGGAACTTGTAGAGTGGAAACAAATATTATAATAATATAACATATCAGCAACAGACATATATCATCAATAACAAATTTAGATATATACAACAGGTTATGGTGTCACATATAATAGGTAAACAGTTAGAGATAATGGCGTATCATATATATCAATTAAATAACCAACCTCAAATTTAACAGCACATTTCAATTGTCATTTCATGTGAAATCAAGTTTACTAAATATGAGAATGTTAATCGTTAGTGATTTCTCACTTTTCGAAACAAGAAGATGATACAGACATGCACATGGATACAGATACGAACTAGCGGAACAGCGACAAGCTAAGAGTTGCTGCGAAAAATTCGATATTGGGAAAATAAGTCAAGATGGACCAGAGATCGATGAAACAAATATACATATATATAACTATATATTATATAGCTATATATTTTAAGGTCTAAAATTTAAACACGTATTAAAAATAAAATTCTTTATAATACATATATATATTCAAAAATCAATATTAAATTCAAACTATATACATATATGACAATCGAAATATATATATATATATATATATATATATATATTTCAAGATCATTATTAAACTTAACATACATATTTAATATATATAATTTCTTTTTAAACTAATATTCAATTTTAAAGATACATATTTAAAATAACATATATATATATATAATATTTAAATTTAAAATCAAAATATATATTGAAAAATACATCATTTTGCAGACTAATATGTGCAGACACCATATATGATATGCAACTAAATATACATATGTAGGGTAACATATATGCATACCTATATGCGACTATATGAATTCAAAGGAAAAAAACAAAATATGTGCACATGTTAAATATATATGTTTTCGATGATAATTATAGGCCGTGATATCTACCAATAAACTAGCCAAATTTTGGAGATTTTGAATTTCAAAATTTGAATTATTTTGAATTTAATTCGAATGTAAATTCGAATATCAGTTTGAGTGATTTTCCTTATTTTTATTCGTTTTCGAGCACGATTTTCTCTAAATCCTTTTGAAATGATTCTTAAAATTAATGGGCATTTCAAAATAATTATTATATAACATTTTGAAGTATTTTCAAGTGTAAAATCTATTTATTCTCTAAAATAAGGGAATTTTCAAATATGGGTTTTCAAATTGATTTGGAAAACTAGTTTTCAAAGTTTATTTTCCAAAGTAAATTATTATATATATATATATATATATTACACGTTTTTTCACATTTCAAGCGAATGAGAAGGAGAATTAAATGGTTCGATAAAATATGTGCTATGGGACATGTGCGTTTATCTTATTGATTAATTCCCCACTTGTCCGTTTGATCGTTTTAACCTTCGGGTCGAGTTTACCGATGAAATGATATAAACCTTTTACTAGTTGGGTGTGAAATTTACTAGTGGCTAGTAAACCGTTTAGTGCGGACGTGTGGTATAGGACACATGTTAACACTGTTCGGGTTTCTGTCCGAGAATTTGCGACACATTTGCCATTGCGGCATATTGCCAGTACTGGACCTTCGGGTCATTGCCATTGCGGCGATTGCCATTGCGGCGTATTTGTCTTAGAGACATTTTCCATTTCGGCGTTTTCCATTGTGGCGTATTTTCCATTATGGCATATTTATCATTGTGACTTATTTTCCTTCGAGCGTGGTACCATATTTGAGATCAGTACTTGGCAGGCTTCGGCCAAAAGCATGTGCTAAACTTTTGATATGATTTCTTTGACTATTTTCCCTAGCATGTCGCCCCTTTTCGGAATTGATCCTTTGAACCATTGGATATAT
The DNA here is from genome assembly GCA_030765085.1 of Allium cepa. NCBI lineage: Eukaryota > Viridiplantae > Streptophyta > Magnoliopsida > Asparagales > Amaryllidaceae > Allium > Allium cepa. The sequence goes on along the minus strand of CM060944.1, from coordinate 372,956,478 downwards.
ATTTGTGGCGATTATCTTTTGGGAGTTTGAACTCTTAGGAGTTCTATTTTTTAGATTTGAAATTGCCTACATTGGCGTTATTGAGATTTGCCTTTTGGCGACATTATATGATATTTGCCTTAGCGTTTACTTGAGATTTTATTCTCCTTTTTGGAGATATATTTGCCTTATGGCGTGTTTGAGATGGGATCTTTGTGTGCATGTTTTGGAATTGCCGATTGGTAGGTTTAGGTTTTCCCCTAAACCATATTTGATGTTTTATGAAATGCCGATGATGTGAGGCTTGCTACTTTTAACGTTTTATGAGTTATTTTGTCTCTTTTGAGATTATATGTTGTGTAGTGATATCATTCATCATATGTAGTAACCATACACTTTAATTGTCCTTTCTCACGTGGGAATATAATCACTTTATCCTTATGCTCATATTATCGCTTATCCTTCTAAACTGATTTATTTAGCTAGACTGACCCGTGTATTTTATACTCGGGTCAGACCGAGGTGTTTCATGTTAGGTACCCTTTGGACTTAGCCTATTCTGCTTCTGTATGGACTTTTTTGCTAGCTCTTTTTGTTATAGCTCTTGTGCAGTCCTTTTTGTTGCTACTCTCATATGTATATTCTTTTGACTCGTGTTCGTATTTTGGTCGCCGTAGCACATATGTGATGTATCATTTTGTATCCTCTGTGACGTATCTGTATATGTGTGTGTATATGCGATTATCTGCTGTTCTCTGTGTGTTTTGCATTTGAGCTATTGTATTTTGTTCTGATAGATCCTATAGCCACCTATGGCTTTGTGTTAAGTATTTATTTGATATGTCAATCCACTTGAGTTGGAAAAAATATATAGAAATTGTTGACGTATTCAATAGATAATTAAGACAATGCTATAGATTGTCGCTCCAAACCAGCCCTATTCTCTGCATTAGCAAACGGTGTTAACCAGTAATACTCTCGGGGTGGGGCGTCACATCTTGGTATCAACTGAGTTTAGAATAAAGTATGATAAACACAGAACAGAAACACATATTACGATACATATAAGTGTTATACAAGTGTTACAATTCCCACAATCATCGTGCCTTTGACCTTTACATGTCCTTTGGTGTAGATAGAAGTTTGGTAATACGTCTGGGAATGCATTTTAATTCTGTAGTATTCCTTATTGAATTAATGATACATACCTTGTGAATAATCTTTATCTTATCTTAACTTTCAACTAATGGCTAGAAGAGGCAGAGGACGACGCTCGGATGCTGGGCAATCCAGCGGCTCACATTCGGATGGCGTTTATATGTTTGCCGATCAGTTCATGGATTTATTTAGGAGCACTCAGCCTCCAACTCCTACTATATCATCTCCTCCGTGCAATTGTGTCTTTGCATGCATGTGTAGTGATTTCTCCCATATCGGAGGAAAGCCGTTCAAAGACTTTGACTCTGTTCTAGAGGTCCAAACTCAGATTCGTACATGCGAGCGCATTTTCTCTCGGATGGATCTTTCTGACTATGATAGAGTTCTTGTAGCATATAGCATGGTACAAGAGCATGCCCTTGACTGGTACGAGCTTCTCATAGCCAAGCTCGATGAGTCTACTCTTTCTTAGACTCAGTTTCGAAAACGATTCAAGTTCAAGTTCGTTTATGAACCTGAGAAAGCTTTATTGACCCGTTGCTTCCTCGATTTGAAGCAAGGGAAGTCCTCCATCTCAGATTATGTTTCTACATTCGAGGCCTTATCCAAATATGGCCTCAAATACATCAGCACTTCCTACAAGAAGAATTTGAAGTTTATCTCTGGTCTTAAGAAGTATTTGAAGAAGTCTTTGATGCTCCAGCTCAAGCTTTCTTTTGAGGAGTTGGTTGACTCGGCGCTTCATCTCGAAGCTGTCGAGAAGGAATGTGATATGATGATGAAGTTGAGGTTCGCAAGAACCCCAAGAAGAAGCGGTTTCCTTTCCAGAAGCCAAAGTCTTTCCCTTCCAAGAAGAAGAAGCTCGTTGGATCTGGTCCTCATTCTCAGCCTAGTGGAGCACCTCCTACTCGGAAGGAGTGTTTCAATTATGGTTCTCCTGACCACCTGATTCGTGATTGTCCTAACCCTCTCTTCCGTCGTTATTGCAAGAAGGAATGCCACAGTCTTTCCATTTGTCACATTGCTCCTAGTAATACCCACTTTGGCAAGCTGAATGTAATGGATTCTTCTAGAGGGTCTTCTCAGCGCAGAGGTACATCTCTTTCTTGAAAATGTGCTATGGATCGTGTAATATGGATATATGATAATACAAAGTGTAGTGATGATAGCTATAAAAATAGTGCGGAATATAAAAGCAGTACAATAAAAATGACATCAGAGATTATTATACTGGTTCGGAGCTTCATCCTACGTCCAGTCGCAGACTCCTTCTGGAATTTCACTAAAACAACAAATCTCATTTAACCTGGAGGAACAGGTCTATACAACTCCTGATCAGCCGAAGAGGACTTCACACACCTGAGCAGCAGAACAGGACTTCAACAAATACAAAAGATTATTTGACTTTTTGTGTTCTGATAACGCGGATAAGTCTGTTTATAGTACACCCTTCCTATGATCTTCTCCTCGAGTATAAATATATATATTTTAAGTTTATGAAGAATAGAAAGGAATAATATTGCTTAGAATATGTTAATGCAGAATATTTGAGAGTATAGTCGCAAGTATATTAAAGAGAGTTAGATAAGAAAGATAAGAAAATTCAATGAGTTGGAATCAAGTTAGAGTATGTATTTATAGAGGTTAAAAAGCAGCGACTATTGACGAAGAGTTCTAGTTGAAGTGTGGCATCCAAATCTCTTCGTAGAGATTCGTAACTCTTCACGAATGATCGTGTCTTTTCAAAAAAATATAGCTGTTTTAGAAATTCAGCCAACTGAGCCTCTGGGTCAGTCGACTAAACATTCAAACGATTTTATTATAAGTTATACATATACTTGTGCACATGTGCATTTTGCACAGATACTAGCAAGTCAGTCAACTGACCTGGTATTATATGTGCAATTTGCACAGTTAACATAGGTGTGTATGATATATATATATATTATATGATTCTAAGTTTTAAAACTTTGATAATATATATATTTTATATGCTTATATATGTATAAATCATTTGAAAATAATATATACGTAACGAGGAGAGATCTTAAAAAAATTAACTTAAGACTCAACACAAGATAATATAAAAATTGATGCATCAATTTTGATGTCTTGTCTCTATGTAGTATATATTCTCTTTTTGTCGTAACAGTCGTCAAATCTGTATGTTGTAGTGATAGCTTCGTATCATGAATCAAAACCAAATCTCAACATTCTCCCCCTTTTAATTGATGACAACCTGTAAATAAATATAGATTTCGACTATATAGTATAATATGAATACTTACTCCACTTGAATCTTTGGCGATATATATCCTGCATTCTTAATGTTAGTGATTATTTTCTCCCCCTTTGTCATCGACTAAAAGGAATAAAGAACATGAACAATATAGAACAAAATAAATACTACTTACAATATAAGGTATCAGACAAAAAAAATTAACATTCAAAGCATGCGATACCCGAGTTTCCTATAATTTCCTAATTTTTAGGAAACCATACCCATTTGATTGTGGTTGAACCTTTATAAATATAATTTTCATTATTAACTATCATATCAAAGTAATCATCAATGTATTTTTCTCTATTTTTTCAATTAACAGGAACCTGAATACTTAGATAATTTTTATTCGTATCTCCCATTAATGATTTTGTACTTCTAAAGGAATTATAGACATTATTGGTCATAGCAGTATTTGAATTTATACAAAAATTGGATTTATACTTTAATTGTAATCTAGTACTAGCACTAACATATTTACTATACATGAAAGCGTATCTAGTGCTATTTCTACGATCATTTTTATTATATCCTAAACCACTTTTATCATGTAAAGGTCTAGAAGTAGATAAAATCATGTTTAAATCGTTTTGACCTTTATTTAATTTTGTGACTACAGTGTTAATTTTATCAAATTTTGCTTTAAATTCACAAATATTACTATTTTTAAAAATATCAATTTGCTTGTTTAATTTCGAATTATCCTTTTTAACGTACAATTCTCATTTTCAAGAAGAAAAATTCGAGATTCTGAAGTATCTAAAGGTGATTGTAATAACTCATTTTTTCTTTTCAAATTCGTAATTTCTTTTAAAAAATTTCCTTTTTCTTTTTCAAACATAGTATTTTGTTCATCTAGAAAGTCTTTAAGAGCCTCAAAATTATTTTCAAAACTGAAACGACCCGACTTTCTTACCACAGAAAATCACATCATTTTTTATAAGAAAGAAAGGAATAGAAAAGAGAAAAGAAAGAAGAGAAGAAAGAAACAACATCAGAATCTAAACAGCGGAACGAATAAACTATATTAATAACATAAATATTACATAGTTTACAACAAATATCAGAGTTACACAGACATACATCATAAACTAGACAGTTATAAACACCTATCTAGTTATACAACTCAATACAGCACAAGAAACGACTCAGAGAAAACTACACAGTGGAATACTATATATATCTACACGCAGAAGCCTCCTGCTCCAATGCTCCTCCATAATTCGTCAAAGCAAACATGAATCCTAACCTGAATCCCTTGGCTACTCGTAAAAATTTGAGTATCCAAGAGTTCATGAAAAACAAAAACAAACTCCGGGTCAGACATGGGTCTGGTGTGAGTAACAGGTTAAGGTTGCTTAACTTTAAAAACCTTTTGGAAAGAAATGTATCACGTAAGACTTTCCACACATAAACATGGAAAAGTTTTTACCTTACCCTAACCAAAACATTTGATAGGAAATTCAGCGATATTATAATAGGGTCTAGGGTTTTCAAATAAATATGAAATAGCCGAAATTGTTACATCTATTAAATTCCAGCTACTAGCCACAAAAGTGGGTAATACAATCAAAATCGTTGGCACTTATTGGATTTTGGATTCCATACAATGGCAGGGCTACTGGGGTACCGCCCGTCACAATACGTGGCCTAGATCACCGTACCGAGGAGTACGCCCACTCCCCTACAACACAAGGCCGGACCCATTCCTTACTGAACAGTTCCGAACAAGATAACCCCGACGGTTGGAGCTCAAAACCGTCCACACAGCCGAAATAAAAAGGGACCTCTAGACAGGGGTAAATCTCACTCTCAAGTGGGGGCTACCCACGAAGCCTTGTTGCACCTCCCCTGTTTTAGCCATTCCCGGTTGATGAGGCTTGAGGCTACGATTACCTTTATAGGACATATCAATCTTAGAATGCTCATCGTCCACCTGACGATGTTCTGAAAGCATTCAATCCATACAAGTTCGTTCCGGGTTCGAACGAAACCGAAGGCACTATCTCATTACACTCATTTTGGAATCACCCTCAGAGTTAACGACTATAACCCTTGCACTCTGAATCTCCATCTCGAATCCATAAGAACTAATTCCGTCAACTCATTACAGAATCACCCACAGATTTATACTGACGTATAGTCCTTACACCTCGAGTCTTCTCAAAGCTCCACTTTGATTCACGACCTAACGTTTAATTTGGATCGATGTGGTTTTCGGATATCCAAATATGGAAACCCGATCCCGGTCTCATCGAAATCCAAAGCGTGTCTTTTAGGTCCAAGTTGTTTTAAAGTTTAAAACAAATTCAATTATCTATATACACACAGATAGATAACTCACAGTCACAATTGATAATCAACATTATCACATAACAGGTAATCCACATTATCAATACTAAAATAGATAATCCGTATAATACCATCACAATAGATAATCTATGTTATCATCACAATGCAACCGAGCATTCATACCACATAATAATACTTATCTCATTACTGAGATCACAAAGCATCCAAGACAATCAATGTCATCCATTCATACATAAGCAAAGATTCACTCATACCACAATATAATTAATTTAAAATGAATTAAATTAACTATCTCTATCTCTAATTAATTTAAAGTGAATTAAATTAATTACATCATCTTTAATTAATTTAAAATAAATTAAATTAATATCTTTACCAATATAAATCTTGCTTACTCAATCATTTAATTAATTGCAAATTAATTAATTATTCAAAATAAATCACCTTAATTAATCACTCTCGATTAATTACCCTTAATTACATTCAAGTAATTATCCTTAATTAATTTCACAAATCAACCAAACAGTAATTAACCTTTAATTATTTTAATTAATTAATTAACTATAATTAATTACCTTAATCCTTAATTAATTACATTAATTAATTACCTTTAATTACTTATTAGTGATTAATTAATCATCTTTAATTACATCATTAATTAAAATAATTAATGATCTTTAATTATTTCTTAAATTAATTACCTTAAGTAATTAACTAACTTACTTACTATATTAAACCAAATTAATTATCCTTTAATTAATTTCTTAATTCCTTGATTAATTACTAAATAATTAATCCAAATTACCTCATTCTTAAATATCTCCCCTTAATTACAACCCGTAATTATTAAACAATTACTTAACTAAGTAATTTCCAAATCATTAATTACATACAGTAATTATCTTTAAAATCCAAGTGTTTAAAATTAATTAAACTTAATTAATTAAAATAAACAATCTCATTAAACTAAATTAATTACATTAAGTAATTATTCTCTACAATTCCCAATGATTATTATTAAATTAATTAATCTAATTAATTATAAAAATTAATCACATTAATTAATTATTTAAATAATCCTGGTTAATGACCTTTATTAACCCTTCTCTAATTATTTTTATTATGTAATTAACTGAGATTAGTTACAAATTTAATTATCTATAATTTAAAGTCTAATTATTTAATTAATTAACCTTGATTAAAACTTAATTGCTTAATTAATAATTTATTAATCATTAATTAATAATCTAATTAATGATCTAAATTTCAAATTGATTAACCCCTAAATCAATATCCATTAAACCTTAATAATTAATTAAATAAATTAATTATTAATTAATTACCCTTTTAATAAATTAATTCAACATTAATTCCTAACTTAATTTTAAGTTAAAACATTCCTAAATTATGTTTTAAAAACAATTTATTTAAACAAAGTACTTTTGAACTACTTTTAAATTTCATTTCAAATACAAGATTTAAAATGGAAAATCTTATACTTAAGCAAGATTTTAAAAAAAAAATTAAAACCTTTTTAAAATCACAAGACAAACAAGTGTTTATCAAATATAAGAAATTCATAAGGTTTGAAACTAATTTCATTTTTAAACTTAATAATTTAAATTTAAACTTTACATACAAATTTGTTTAAAACTTTCAAATCTTGAAATTCTTTTTATTTCAAAACTAAAGTTCTTATTAACTTTTTATTTCCAGATTTAAATCTAATTTAAACTTGCTCATATTTTTTTTAAAGGTTTAAACTATTTTTCCATATAAAGTAGTTAAATTTAAAGTTTAGAACTTTATTTTAAATTTAAAATCTGAGATTTTTAAATTTAACTTGGATTTCAAAAATTCAATCTTTGAATTTAAAATTTCTGTTGAACTCTTCTTTACAACAAAATGCCCATATTACAAAACTTAAACCCAAAAGCTTCAGGTTTGTCAAACCTGTAGAACAAAGAAAAACCCGAGACCTCCCCAAAACTTTCTTCGAGCAATTTCATCCCTTGCTTCGATTTAAAAACTCGAATAGCTCGAGTCATTCCCGAGTCATTCCAGAACAAAAAAACACCAACATTCAACTGTGCACTGTGTATGTGCACTGTGCCGATGATCATCTTTGATCATCAACGGTGATCTTCTCCCATTCCAAACACCATCCAAACCCCTACCCTGATTCACAAGATTCTTTCACTCACCCAAAATTTAATTCGAGTTCAAATTATAAACCTGGAAACCATCAATATGAACTCCCCTAAACCTGTCATCTCGCCGCTGACAACATCCTGATCACTAGGCGATCTGAAACTTTGACATTGTCTTCGATTATGGCCCAGCTACCCTTCCTCACAACCTTACTACACTCGATCAACCCCAAGAACCGTGGCGATCAAATCTCTTCAACTGGTTAAAATTAGGTTTCTGGAAGAAGATTCACAACAGCAACTTCCATAGTGAATTACATCAACAACTATGATTTTTCCTGGCTTCACCTACCTCTCTTCCATCACCAGGAAGAACCCTAAGCCTCCATTATACATAGATCATTAGCAAATCCAAATAGACCCATTTCTAGTCAAAGCCCAACTGCACCTTCATTCTAATTCTAAAAATCTTAATTCTTGATTTAAAAATCAAGTTTTAATTGATGTTTTGGACTTATGATTTTGAATTTATAAATTAACCTGTTTGAAATTTACAGTGATTTGAGTTTTCCCGTTAAAGTTTTATTTCCAGAACCATTATAGTTAAATTTAAGTTAAATAAATTCTTAAAGTTATAATCAAACAAACAATAATTAGATCCTAAGTCTTAAGAATCTATGAATCAAAAAGAAAATAATTTAAATAGGAGGACTGGACTTGACATCTAGAAAAGAGATGTTCTACAGATTTTTTTTCCATAATCATACTAGCATCACATATCACAAGTACTCAAGAAATTTCAATATATATATATATATATACACACCAATTACTACTTATTAAAGCATAGATTAGATAAGCATATTAAATCTTTAAGTTAAAAGGAGTTACTCACCTATTTGAAGATGACAAATCTCCCCAGATTTGTGAAGAAGACTTTGAAATTTAATTTCAGAAAACGAAATGTCTCTCCCCCTTTTGATTTTAAAACAGCTTGCATGTCTCCAAAAAGAATGCTTTTGAAGCTTAGCTTTTTAAACTTTAATTTGCTTTTAAAAAAAACTTCCATCTGTATTTACTGCAAATGTTTTGCTCCTGTTTTCATTTGCAGGCTTCCTAAACTGCATGCAGGAAGGTTGCTTTATTTCCAGATTCAACTTGGTTTTGGATTTAAAAACTTGGGTTGCAGATTTTCCATTGAACTTGTTTTTTGTGAAAATAACAGGTGCAGGCTTCAAGATTGCAGGGAAAGAAAACAAAATGGGGTAGAACAGAATTTGAATTGTGGAGTTTAAAAATGATAAGTATACTGTTTTTTTAAAGAGGTGCAAATACTTTTATAGCAAATGCAGGTTTGTTTGAAGATACAAGTTTGATTTTGAAGGGTTTACTGATTTTGACAAAGCTTTGAGTTTGATTTTAAAGGTGTATGTAATTACAGATTTGTATGAGACAGTTTTAAATTTCTTTGCCTTTTGAATTGAAATGAAAAATAAAGGAAGAAATGAAGGTATAGGCTTATATAAGTGTAAATTTCAGATTTATCAAATAAAAGAAAAAAAATTAAAACAATTTGTCACTTGTAAACTTATTTCAACATTTGTCACTTTGAATGCTTACCTTATAACACTTGTCCTTTTATTTAAAAAAATAATTTGTATTTGATTCACATGTTAACATATGTATTAAACTAAATTTTACTTTGTTAGTTAATATTAAATATGTATATAAACTTTTAAAAGAACTAAAAACAATTTGCACTTATAAATGAAGCTTATACATATGGAAATCAAAACAATTTAAAATTTATACTTTGGAATTTAAATTCAAATTAAATTCATATTCTAATATTAAAAATCAAATTATGAATACAAATCAAAGTTTGAAATAACAATAGCTATTTTTAACCAAAAATCTGTTTGTAATACAATACATTGTTAATATTGTTTTTAAAATGTCTCATTATTAAATTAAAACCATTCTAAAGGAAATTATATTTTTACTAATAAATTTTCTATTTAATTAAGCTATAAAACTCTTTTGTCAATTTAATTAAATTTAAAACTCAAGCCAATTTAATTTAAAACATTTAATATTTTTTTATCAATTTTGAAATCATATACTTATTTATTAAATAGCTATGAAAACTTTATATTTAATTAAATTTAAAATTTCCAAATTATTAATGTATATTAGAATTTTAAATCATGATTCATTTATTAATTTAAAACAAGATCATATATTTTATAACTTTGAAAAACTATTATTAGATAAAAACAAATTCTCAAATTACTAAAAATATTAGAATTAGAAAAATATGTTTTATTTATTAAATTTTAAACAATGCTATTCTATTTACAACATAAACTATATATTTATATTGTAAATATAAATTAATTCATCATTTTTGAAAGATAAAATAAACAATTGAATATTTATTAAAGAAGAAATTTTTAAATCAATTTGAATTATGATTAACAAGAATATCAATATCAATTTAATTTTAATATAAATTATTAAATTGATATTGTTAAAAATTCCGGGATATTACAATCCTTCCCCCTTAAAAGAATTTCGTCCCCGAAATTTAAAACAAAGGTAATTTAATAATCTTATTAAAATTTTAAAACACAAGCATATATCAAAAAAATGCTAACAACCAAAACAACCAATCAAACAAATCTAATTATCCAGACAAAATTCTGGATAAAATTCCTTCGAGTTTCCCCAGGTGTGTGTATATATATATATATATATATACCGGGATACTCGCTCTACAGAAATCAAACAATCAATACTATGAAGCTACAAAAGCTCCTATTCATCTATATCTATAACAGTAGACAATATATCAGACTACACACGAGTCTGACCCAACAACCAAAACTCCAGAACTGCTTGTTTCTCAACCAGAGATAAATCAATCACTTAACCTTCGAGATCACAGACAAGAATCCAAAACTCTTCAGAGCTAGCTTCCCAGCCTTACTCAAACTTATAGCTCTTTTTCGATCGGAGAAAACTTATCCAAAATTAAATCTCCGACTTCGGAATCCATATTCCTTCGTCTCAAATCCACAAAAACTCTTTAGACAATCCTGAGCTGTATACAACCTTCCTGATTAGCTCAACCTTCGCTGATGTCTCTAGAAACCAACTAGACCAATCAACACAACAAAATGATCTCCTTAAGATCGAACCCTACTCCTCAAACATCAGAAGACAACAACTTCTTCTGTCCAAAAAAAGAAGAAAAGCAGATGCACTTCCAAACTGCTTCCGCTGCTCAACTCTGATCCGAAGTAGAAAAGAATGCTGAAGAAGAACACTAGTACCACTCAACAACACACCCCGGAGATATGGTTCAATAGATCCATAAGAAAACTCAGAAGTTCCTCCAAAACTCTGAGCTGCTACACCAACTCAATCTCTTGGAACCATTCTTCCAAAAAGCTGAACCACCGGTACCACTCCTGGAATTCCAGTCGATAAGAAAACTCAATCTCCAGATGCGGACAAAACTCTGACTTCTTGAAGACATCCAGAAAAGCTATGATAACTCAAGAGAAACTCAAACAATCGCAAGTCACTTTTGCGATCAACCTATACCAGATCCAAGGAAAACTGTTCTCCTTTAACCAACAGAATAGCTTAAACTTAATTAGCCAACCCATCGAAGAAACGGGTCCACTTAACTGCTTCTGAACTCCACTTCAGAAAAACCTGCTAAGCCAGAAGATCTCTTCCTAACACCAAGAACACTCCAAGATACACTGCTGCCACAGATGCCAAAGAATTCAAAAACAAAGTTCTTCGAGAAACTCGGACTTCAAACCAAACAGAAACACCGGCTGAACACAGCCACAACACTGAAGCAGACTCACCTCCTTAACTTGTTCCAAATAAAACATCTTCAGGAACATCCATAGTCACTGCATCTCATCATGCAGCTACTATTTCCTGAGGTATCAAAATACCATCACTCGCTTCTGCTCAATCAACAGATCCAAATTCTACTATCTACTTCAGAAATGAACTCCGAACCTTAACAGGTTTCCTTCAGAGATCAATGAAGTCCCTCATCACTACAAAGCTTACTCGACACGGTATTAGGTCTACAGTCTCGACAGATACACTTCCAACCTCAAATATTCAAACTCCAACCAATGGTAGTCGTGTCACACACAGTACTACCCATCTACCTTATAGCTTATATTGGGGAACCTGAACAGGTAACCCAATAGATAGGCAGAAATAAATATATATATTTAAAATTAGTTATATATAAAATTACAATTACGCTCTCTCAAGGAAGACACTACTACAGAGCCTAGGTATTCACTCAACCTAATGCTCTGATACCAAGTGAAATGACCCGACTTTCTTACCATAGAAAATCACATTATCTTTTTAAGAAAGAAAGGGATAAAAAAGAGAAAAGAAAGAAGAGAAGAAAGAAACAACATCAGAATCTAAACAGCGGAACGAATAAACTATATTAGTAACATAAATATTACATAATTTACAACAAATATCAGAGTTACACAGACATACATCATATACTAGACAGTTATAAACACCTGTCTAGTTATACAACTCAATACAGCACAAGAAACGACTCAGGGAAAACTACACAGCGGAATACTATATATATCTATACGCAGAAGCCTCCTTCTCCAATGCTCCTCCATAATTCGTCAAAGCAAACCTGAATCCTTTGGCTACTCGTAAAAATTTGAGCACCCAAGAGTTTATGAAAAACAAAAATAAACTCCGGGTCAGACATGGGTCTGGTGTGAGTAACAGGTTAAGGTTGCTTAACTTTAAAAATCTTTTGGAAAGAAAGGTATCACGTAAGACTTTCCACACATAAACATGGAAAAGTTTTTACCTTACGCTAACCAAAACATTTGATAGGAAATTCAGTGATATTATAATAGGGTCTAGGGTTTTCAAATAAATATGAAATAGCTGAAATTGTTACATCTATTAAATTCCAGCTACTAGCCACAAAAGTGGGTAATACAATCAAAACCGTTGGCACTTATTGGATTTTGGATTCCATACAATGGCAGGGCTACTGGGGTACCGCCCGTCACAGTACGCGGCCTAGATCACCGTACCGAGGAGTACGCCCACTCCCCTGCAACACAAGGCCGGACCCATTCCTTACTGAATAGTTCCAAACAAGATAACCCCGACGGCTGGAGCTCAAAACCGTCCACACAGCCGAAATAAAAAAGGACCTCTAGACAGCGGTAAATCTCACTCTCAAGTGGGGGCTACCCACGAAGCCTTGCTGCACCTCCCCTGTTTTAGCCATTCCCGGTTGATGAGGCTTGAGGCTACGATTACCTTTATAGGACATATCAATCTTAGAATGCTCATCGTCCACCTGACGATGTTCTGAAAGCATTCAATCCATACAAGTTCGTTCCGGGTTTGAACGAAACCGAAGGCATTATCTCATTACACTCATTTTGGAATCACCCTCAGAGTTAATGACTATAACCCTTGCACTCTAAATCTCCATCTCGAATCTATAAGAACTAATTCCGTCAACTCATTACGGAATCACCCACAGAGTTATACTGACGTATAGTCCTTACACCTCGAGTCTTCTCAAAGCTCCACTTTGATTCACAACCTAACGTTTAATTTGGATCGATGTGGTTTTCGGATATCCAAATATGGAAACCCAATCCCGGTCTCATCGAAATCCAAAGCGTGTCTTTTAGGTCCAAGTTGTTTTAAAGTTTAAAACAAATTAAATTATCTATATACACACAGATAGATAACTCACAGTCACAATTGATAATCAACATTATCACATAACAGGTAATCCACATTATCAATACTAAAATAGATAATCCATATAATACCATCACAATAGATAATCTATGTTATCATGACAATGCAACCAAGCATTCATACCACATAATAATACTTATCTCATTACTGAGATCATAAAGCATCCAAGACAATCAATGTCATCCATTCATACATAAGCAAAGATTCACTCATACCATAATATAATTAATTTAAAATGAATTAAATTAACTATCTCTATCTCTAATTAATTTAAAGCGAATTAAATTAATTACATCATCTTTAATTAATTTAAAATAAATTAAATTAATATCTTCACCAATATAAATCTTGCTTACTCAATCATTTAATTAATTACAAATCAATTAATTAATTATTCAAAATAAATCACCTTAATTAATCACTCTCGATTAATTACCCTTAATTACATTCAAGTAATTATCCTGAATTAATTTCACAAATCAACCAAACAGTAATTAACCTTTAATTACTTTAATTAATTAATTAACTATAATAAATACCTTAATCCTTAATTAATTACATTAATCAATTACCTTTAATTACTTATCATTGATTAATTAATCATAATTAATCATCTTTAATTACATCATTAATTAAAATAATTAATGATCTTTAATTATTTATTAAATTGATTACCTTAAGTAATTAACTAACTTAATTACTATATTAAACCAAATTGATTATCCTTTAATTAATTTCTTAATTCCTTGATTAATTACTAAATAATTAATCCAAATTACCTCATTCTTAAATATCTCCCCTTAATTACAACCTGTAATTATTAAACAATTACTTAACTAAGTAATTTCAAAATCATTAATTACATACAGTAATTATCTTTAAAATCCAAGTGTTTAAAATTAATTAAACTTAATTAATTAAAATAAACAATCTCATTAAACTAAATTAATTACATTAAGTAATTATTCTCTACAATTCCCAATTGATTATTACTAAATTAATTAATCTAATTAATTATAAAAATTAATCACATTAATTAATTATTTAAATAATCCTGATTAATGACCTTTATTAACCCTTCTCTAATTATTTTTATTAAGTAATTAACTGAGATTAATTACAAATTTAATTATCTTTATTTATTTATAATTTAAAGTCTAATTATTTAATTAATTAACCTTGATTAAAACTTATTTACTTAATTAATAATTTATTAATCATTAATTAATAATCTAATTAATGATCTAAATTTCAAATTGATTAACCCCTAATCAATATCCATTAAACCTTAATAATTAATTAATTAAATTAATTAATTATTTCTTAATTACCCTTTTAATAAATTAATTCAACATTAATTCCTAACTTAATTTTAAGTTAAAACATTCCTAAATTATGTTTTAAAAACAATTTATTTAAACAAAGTACTTTTGAACTACTTTTAAATTTCATTTCAAATACAAGGTTTAAAATGGAAAATCTTATACGTAAGCAAGGTTTTTTAAAAAAATTTAAAACCTTTTTAAAATCACAAGACAAACAAGTGTTTATCAAATATAAGAAATTCATAAGGTTTGAAACTAATTTCATTTTTAAACTTAATAATTTAAACTTAAATTTTACATACAAATTTGTTTAAAACTTTCAAATCTTGAAATTCTTTTTATTTCAAAACTAAAGTTCTTATTAACCTTTTATTTCCAGATTTAAATCTAATTTAAACTTGCTCATATTTTTTTTTTAAAGGTTTAAACTATTTTTCCATATAAAGTAGTTAAACAAATTTAAAGTATAGAACTTTATTTTAAATTTAAAATCTGAGATTTTTAAATTTAACTTGGATTTCAAAAATTCAATCTTTGAATTTAAAATTTCTGTTGAACTCTTCTTTACAACAAAATACCCAAATTACAAAACTTAAACCCAAAAGCTTCAGGTTTGTCAAACCTGTAGAACGAAGAAAAACCCGAGACCTCCCCAAAACTTTCTTCGAGCAATTCCATCCCTTGCTTCGAGTTAAAAACTCGAATAGCTCGAGTCATTCTCGAGTCACTCCAGAACAAAAAAACACCAACATTCAACTGCGCACTGTGTATGTGCACTGTGTCGATGATCATCTTCGATCATCAACGGTGATCTTCTCCCATTCCAAACATCATCCAAACCCCTACCCTGATTCACAAGATTCTCTCACCTAAAATTTAATTCGAGTTCAAATTATAAACCCGGAACCCATCAACATGAACTCCCCTAAACCTGTCATCTCGCCGCTGACAACATCCTGATCACTAGGCGATCTGAAACTTTGACATTGTCTTCGATTATGGCCCAGCTACCCTTCCCCACAACCTTACTATACTCGATCAACCCCAAGAACCGTGGCGATCAAATCTCTTCAACTGGTTAAAATTAGGTTTCTGGAAGAAGATTCACAATAGCAACTTCCATAGTGAATTACATCAACAATTATGATTTTTCCTGGCTTCACCTACCTCTCTTCCATCTCCAAGAAGAACCCTAAGCCTCCATTATACATAGATCATTAGCAAATCCAAATAGACCCATTTCCAGTCAAAGCCCAACTGCACCTTCATTCTAATTCTAAAAATCTTAATTCTTGATTTAAAAATCAAGTTTTAGTTGATGTTTTGGATTTATGATTCTGAATTTATAAATTAACCTGTTTGAAATTTACAGTGATTTGAGTTTTCCTGTTAAAGTCTTCCAGAACCATTATAGTTAAATTTAAGTTAAATAAATTCTTAAAGTTTAGCTTATAATCAAATAAACAATAATTAGATCCTAAGTCTTAAGAATCTATGAACCAAAAAGAAAACAATTTAAATAGGAGGACTGGACTTGACATCTAGAACAGAGATGTTCTACAGATTTTTTTTTTCCATAATCATACTAGCATCACATATCACAAGTACTCAAGAAATTTCAACATATATATATATATATACACACACCAATTACTACTTATTAAAGCATAGATCAGATAAGCATATTAAATCTTTAAGTTAAAAGGAGTTACTCACCTATTTGAAGATGACAAATCTCCCCGGATTTGTGAAGAAGCCTTTGAAATTTAATTTCAGAAAACAAAATGTCTCTCCCCCTTTTGATTTTAAAACAGCTTGCATGTCTCCAAAAAGAATGCTTTTGAAGCTTAGCTTTTTAAACTTTAATTTGCTTTTAAAAAAAACTTCCATCTGCATTTACTTCAAATATCTTACTCCAGTTTTCATTTGCAGGCTTCCTAAAATGCATGCAGGCAGGTTGCTTTATTTCCAGATTCAACTTGGTTTTGGATTTAAAAACTTGGGTTGCAGATTTTCCATTGAACTTGCTTTTTGTGAAAATAACAGGTGCAGGCTTCAAGATTGCAGGGAAAGAAAACAAAATGGGGTAGAACAGAATTTGAATTGTGGAGTTTAAAAATGATAAGTATACTGTTTTTTTTAAAGAGGTGCAGATACTTTTATAGCAAATATAGGTTTGTTTGAAGATACAAGTTTGATTTTGAAGGGTTTACTGATTTTGACAAAGCTTTGAGTTTGATTTTAAAGGTGTATGTAATTACAGATTTGTATGAGACAGTTTAAATTTCTTTGTCTTTTGAATTGAAATGAAAAATAAAGGAAGAAATGAAGGTATAGGCTTATATAAGTGTAAATTTCAGATTTATCAAATAAAAGAAAAAAATTAAAACAATTTGACACTTGTAAACTTATTTCAACATTTGTCACTTTGAATGCTTACCTTATAACACTTGTCCTTTTATTTAAAAAAATAATTTGTATTTGATTCACATGTTAACATATGTATTAAACTAAATTTTACTTTGTTAGTTAATATTAAATATGTATATAAACTTTTAAAAGAACTAAAAACAATTTGCACTTATAAATGAAGCTTATACATATGGAAATCAAAACAATTTAAAATTTATACTTTGGAATTTAAATTCAAATTAAATTCATAATCTAATATTACAAATCAAATTATGAATACAAATCAAAGTTTGAAATAACAATAGCTATTTTTAACCAAAAATCTGTTTGTAATACAATACACTGTTAATATTGTTTTTAAAATATCTCATTATTAAATTAAAACCATTCTAAAGGAAATTATATTTTTATTAATAAATTTTCTATTTAATTAAGCTATAATACTCTTTTGTCAATTTAATTAAATTTAAAACTAAATCCAATTTAATTTAAAACATTTAATATTTTTTTATCAATTTTGAAATCATATACTTATTTATTAAATAGCTATGAAAACTTTATATTTAATTAAATTTAAAATTTCCAAATTATTAATGTATATTAGAATTTTAAATCATGATTCATTTATTAATTTGAACTAAGATCATTTATTTTATAACTTTGAAAAACTATTATTAGATAAAAAAAAATTTCTCAAATTACGAAAAATATTAGAATTAGAAAAATATGTTTTATTTATTAAATTTTAAACAATGATATTCTATTTACAACATAAACTATATATTTATATTATAAATATAAATTAATTCATCATTTTTGAAAGATAAAATAACCAATTGAATATTTATTAAAGAAGAAATTTTTAAATCAATTTGAATTATGATTAACAAGAATATCAATATCAATTTAATTTTAATATAAATTATTAAATTGATATTGTTAAAAATTCCGGGATATTACAATCCTTCCCCCTTAAAAGAATTTCGTCCCCGAAATTTAAAACAAAGGTAATTTAATAATCTTATTAAAATTATAAAACACAAGCATATATCAAAAAAAATCCTAACAACCAAAACAACCAATCAAACAAATCTAATTATGCAGACAAAATTCTGGATAAAATTCCTTCGAGTTTCCCCAGGGGTGTGTGTGTGTGTGTGTCTATATATATATACCGGGATACTCGCTCTACAGAAATCAAACAATCAATACTATGAAGCTACAAAAGCTCCTATTCATCTATATCTATAACACTAGACAAGATATCAGACTACAGACGAGTCTGACTCAACAACCAAAACTCCAGAACTGCTTGTTTCTCAACCAGAGATAAATCAATCACTTAACCTTCGAGATCACAGACAAGAATCCAAAACTCTTCAGAGCTAGCTTCCCAGCCTTACTCAAACTTATAGCTCTTTTTCGATCGGAGAAAACTTATCCAAAATTAAATCTCCGACTTCGGAATCCATATTCCTTCGTCTCAAATCCACAAAAACTCTTCAGACAATCCTGAGCTGTCTACAACCTTCCTGATCAGGTCAACCTTCGCTGATGTCTCTAGAAACCAACTAGACCAATCAACACAGCAAAATGATCTCCTTAAGATCGAACCCTACACCTCAAACATCAGAAGACAACAACTTCTTCTGTCCAAAAAAAAAGAAAAGCAGATGCACTTCCAAACTGCTTCCGCTGCTCAACTCTGATCCGAAGTAGAAAAGAATGCTGAAGAAGAACACTAGTACCACTCAACAACACACCCCGGAGATATGGTTCAACAGATCCATAAGAAAACTTAGAAGTTCCTCCAAAACTCTGAGCTGCTACACCAACTCAATCTCTTGGAACCATTCTTCCAAAAAGCTGAACCACCGGTACCACTCCTGGAATTCCAGTCGATAAGAAAACTCAATCTCCAGATGTGGACAAAACTCTGACTTCTTGAAGACATCCAGAAAAGCTCTGATAACTCAAGAGAAACTCAAACAATCGCAAGTCACTTTTGCAATCAACCTATACCAGATCCAAGGAAAACTGTTCTCCTTTAACCAACAGAATAGCTTAAACTTAATTAGCCAACCCATCGAAGAAACGGGTCCACTTAACTGCTTCTGAACTCCACTTCAGAAAAACCTGCTAAGCCAGAAGATCTCTTCCTAACACCGAGAACACTCCAAGCTACACTGCCGCCACAGATGCCAAAGAATTCCAAAACAAAGTTCTTCGAGAAACTCGGACTTCAAACCAAACAGAAACACCGGATGAACACAGCCACAACACTGAAGCAGACTCACCTCCTTAACTTGTTCCAAATAAAACATCTTCAGGAACATCCATAGTCACTGCATCTCATCATGCAGCTACTATTTCCTGAGGTATCAAAATACCATCACTCGCTTCTGCTCAATCAATAGATCCAAATTCTACTCATCTACTTCAGAAATGAACTCCGAACCTTAACAGGTTTCCTTCAGAGATCAATGAAGTCCCTCATCACTACAAAGCTTACTCGACACGGTATTAGGTCTACAGTCTCGACAGATACACTTCCAACCTTAAATATTCAAACTCCAACCAATGGTAGTCGTGTCACACACAGTACTACCCATCTACCTTATAGCTTATATTGGGGAACCTGAACAGGTAACCCAATAGATAGGCAGAAATAAATATATATATTTAAAATTAGTTATATATAAAATTACAATTACGCTCTCTCAAGGAAGACACTACTACAGAGCCTAGGTATTCACTCAACCTAATGCTCTGATACCAAGTGAAACGACTCGACTTTCTTACCATAGAAAATCGCATTATTTTTTTTAAGAAAGAAAGGGATAGAAAAGAGAAAAGAAAGAAGAGAAGAAAGAAACAACATCAGAATCTAAACAGCGGAACGAATAAACTATATTAATAACATAAATATTACATAGTTAACAACAAATATCAGAGTTACACAGACATACATCATATACTAGACAGTTATAAACACCTGTCTAGTTATACAACTCAATACAGCACAAGAAACGACTCAGAGAAAACTACACAGCGGAATACTATATATATCTATACGCAGAAGCCTCCTTCTCCAATGCTCCTCCATAATTCGTCAAAGCAAACCTGAATCCTAACCTGAATCCTTTCGCTACTCGTAAAAATTCGAGTACCCAAGAGTTTATGAAAAACAAAAATAAACTCCGGGTCAGACATGGGTCTGGTGTGAGTAACAGGTTAAGGTTGCTTAACTTTAAAAATCTTTTGGAAAGAAAGGTATCACGTAAGACTTTCCACACATAAACATGGAAAAGTTTTTACCTTACGCTAACCAAAACATTTGATAGGAAATTCAGTGATATTATAATAGGGTCTAGGGTTTTCAAATAAATATGAAATAGCTGAAATTGTTACATCTATTAAATTCCAGCTACTAGCCACAAAAGTGGGTAATACAATCAATACTAAAATAGATAATCCGTATAATACCATCACAATAGATAATCTATGTTATCATGACAATGCAACCAAGCATTCATACCACATAATAATACTTATCTCATTACTGAGATCACAAAGCATCCAAGACAATCAATGTCATCCATTCATACATAAGCAAAGATTCACTCATACCACAATATAATTAATTTAAAATGAATTAAATTAACTATCTCTACCTCTAATTAATTTAAAGTGAATTAAATTAATTACATCATCTTTAATTAATTTAAAATAAATTAAATTAATATCTTAACCAATATAAATCTTGCTTACTCAATCATTTAATTAATTACAAATCAATTAATTAATTATTCAAAATAAATCACCTTAATTAATCACTCTCGATTAATTACCCTTAATTACATTCAAGTAATTATCCTGAATTAATTTCACAAATCAACCAAACAGTAATTAACCTTTAATTACTTTAATTAATTAATTAACTATAATTAATTACCTTAATCCTTAATTAATTACATTAATTAATTACCTTTAATTACTTATTATTGATTAATTAATCATAATTAATCATCTTTAATTACATCATTAATTAAAATAATTAATGATCTTTAATTATTTCTTAAATTGATTACCTTAAGTAATTAACTAACTTAATTACTATATTAAACCAAATTAATTATCCTTTAATTAATTTCTTAATTCCTTGATTAATTACTAAATAATTAATCCAAATTACCTCATTCTTAAATATCTCCCCTTAATTACAACCTGTAGTTATTAAACAATTACTTAACTAAGTAATTTCCAAATCATTAATTACATACAGTAATTATCTTTAAAATCCAAGTGTTTAAAATTAATCAAACTTAATTAATTAAAATAAACAATCTCATTAAACTAAATTAATTACATTAAGTAATTATTCTCTACAATTCCCAATTGATTATTATTAAATTAATTAATCTAATTATTTATAAAAATTAATCACATTAATTAATTATTTAAATAATCCTGGTTAATGACCTTTATTAACCCTTCTCTAATTATTTTTATTAAGTAATTAACTGAGATTAATTACAAATTTAATTATCTTTATTTATCTATAATTTAAAGTCTAATTATTTAATTAATTAACCTTGATTAAAACTTATTTACTTAATTAATAATTTATTAATCATTAATTAATAATCTAATTAATGATCTAAATTTCAAATTGATTAACCCCTAAATCAATATCCATTAAACCTTAATAATTAATTAAATAAATTAATTAATTATTTCTTAATTACCCTTTTAATAAATTAATTCAACATTAATTCCTAACTTAATTTTAAGTTAACACATTCCTAAATTATGTTTTAAAAACAATTTATTTAAACAAAGTACTTTTGAACTACTTTTAAATTTCATTTCAAATACAAGATTTAAAATGGAAAATCTTATACTTAAGCAAGGTTTTAAAAAAAAATTTAAAACCTTTTTAAAATCACAAGACAAACAAGTGTTTATCAAATATAAGAAATTCATAAGGTTTGAAACTAATTTCATTTTTAAACTTAATAATTTAAATTTAAACTTTACATACAAATTTGTTTAAAACTTTCAAATCTTGAATTTGTTTTTATTTCAAAACTAAAGTTCTTATTAACTTTTTATTTCCAGATTTAAATCTAATTTAAACTTGCTCATATTTTTTTTAAAGGTTTAAACAATTTTTCCATATAAAGTAGTTAAACAAATTTAAAGTTTAGAACTTTATTTTAAATTTAAAATCTGAGATTTTTAAATTTAACTTGGATTTCAAAAATTCAATCTTTGTATTTAAAATTTCTGTTGAACTCTTCTTTACAACAAAATGCCCAGATTACAAAACTTAAACCCAAAAGCTTCAGGTTTGCCAAACCTGTAGAACAAAGAAAAACCCGAGACCTCCCCAAAACTTTCTTCGAGCAATTCCATCCCTTGCTTCGAGTTAAAAACTCGAATAGCTCGAGTCATTCTCGAGTCACTCCAGAACAAAAAAACACCAACATTCAACTGTGCACTGTGTATGTGCACTATGCCGATGATCATCTTCGATCATCAACGGTGATCTTCTCCCATTCCAAACATCATCCAAACCCCTACCCTGATTCACAAGATTCTTTAACTCACCCAAAAT
This sequence comes from Allium cepa, assembly GCA_030765085.1. Taxonomy (NCBI): domain Eukaryota; kingdom Viridiplantae; phylum Streptophyta; class Magnoliopsida; order Asparagales; family Amaryllidaceae; genus Allium; species Allium cepa. The sequence goes on along the minus strand of CM060944.1, from coordinate 372,933,429 downwards.
TTAATTCGAGTTCAAATTATAAACCTGGAACCCATCAATATGAACTCCCCTAAACCTTTCATCTTGCCGCTGACAACATCCTGATCACTAGGCGATCTGAAACTTTGACATTGTCTTCGATTTTGGCCCAGCTACCCTTCCCCACAACCTTACTACACTCGATCAACCCCAAGAACCGTGGCGATCAAATCTCTTCAACTGGTTAAAATTAGGTTTCTGGAAGAAGATTCACAACAGCAACTTCCATAGTGAATTACATCAACAATTATGATTTTTCCTAGCTTCACCTACCTCTTTTCCATCACCAGGAAGAACCCTAAGCCTCCATTATACATAGGTCATTAGCAAATCCAAATAGACCCATTTCCAGTCAAAGCCCAACTGCACCTTCATTCTAATTCTAAAAATCTTAATTCTTGATTTAAAAATCAAGTTTTAGTTGATGTTTTGGATTTATGATTCTGAATTTATAAATTAACCTGTTTGAAATTTACAGTAATTTGAGTTTTCCTGTTGAAGTTTTATTTCCAGAACCATTATAGTTGAACTTAAGCTAAATAAATTCTTAAAGTTTAGCTTATAATCAAACAAACAATAATTAGATCCTAAGTCTTAAGAATCTATGAATAAAAAAGAAAATAATTTAAATAGGAGGACTGGACTTGACATCTAGAACAGAGATGTTCTACAGATTTTTTTTCCATAATCATACTAGCATCACATATCACAAGTACTCAAGAAATTTCAACATATACATACATACATACACACACACACACACACACACACCAATTACTACTTATTAAAGCATAGATCAGATAAGCATATTAAATCATTAAGTTAAAAGGAGTTACTTACCTATTTGAAGATGACAAATCTCCCCGGATTTGTGAAGAAGCCTTCGAAATTTAATTTCAGAAAACAAAATGTCTCTCCCCCTTTTGATTTTAAAACAGCTTGCATGTCTCCAAAAAGAATGCTTTTGAAGCTTAGCTTTTTAAACTTTAATTTGCTTTTAAAAAAAACTTCCATCTGTATTTACTGCAAATGTCTTGCTCCAGTTTTCATTTGCAGGCTTCCAAAAATGCATGCAGGCAGGTTGCTTTATTTCCAGATTCAACTTGGTTTTGGATTTAAAAACTTGGGTTGCAGATTTTCAATTGAACTTGCTTTTTGTGAAAATAACAGGTGCAGGCTTCAAGATTGCAGGGAAAGAAAACAAAATGGGGTAGAGCAGAATTTGAATTGTGGAGTTTAAAAATGATAAGTATACTGATTTTTTTTTAAAGAGGTGCAGATACTTTTATAGCAAATGTAGGTTTGTTTGAAGATACAAGTTTGATTTCGTAGGGTTTAAAGCTTTTGACAAAGCTTTGAGTTTGATTTTAAAGGTGTATGTAATTACAGATTTGTGTGAGACAGTTTTAAATTTCTTTGTCTTTTGAATTGAAATGAAAAAGAAAGGAAGAAATGAAGGTATAGGCTTATATAAGTGTAAATTTCAGATTTATCAAATAAAAGAAAAAACATTAAAACAATTTGACACTTGTAAACTTATTTCAACATTTGTCACTTTGAATGCTTACCTTATAACACTTGTCCTTTTATTTAAAAAAATAATTTGCATTTGATTCACATGTTAACATATGTATTAAACTAAATTTTACTTTGTTAGTTAATATTAAATATGTATATAAACTTTTAAAAGAACTAAAAACAATTTGCACTTATAAATGAAGCTTATACATATGGAAATCAAAACAATTTAAAATTTATACTTTGGAATTTAAATTCAAATTAAATTCATAATCTAATATTAAAAATCAAATTATGAATACAAATCAAAGTTTGAAATAACAATAGCTATTTTTAACCAAAAATCTATTTGTAATACAATACATTATTAATATTGTATTTAAATCTCTGATTATTATATTAAAACCATTCTAAAGGAAATTATATTTTTATTAATAAATTTTCTATTTAATTAAGCTATAAAACTCTTTTGTCAATTTAATTAAATTTAAAACTCAAGCCAATTTAATTTAAAACATTTAGTATTTTTTTATCAATTTTGAAATCATACACTTATTTATTAAATAGCTATGAAAACTTTATATTTAATTAAATTTAAAATTTCCAAATTATTAATGTTTGTTAGAATTTTATATCATAATTCATTTATTAATTTAAACCAAGATCATTTATTTTATAACTTTGAAAAACTATTATTAAATAAAAACAAATTCTCAAATTACTAAAAATATTAGAATTAGAAAAATATGTTTTATTTATTGAATTTTAAACAATGCTATTCTATTTACAACATAAACTATATATTTATATTATAAATATAAATTAATTCATCATTTTTGAAAGATAAAATAACCAATTGAATATTTATTAAAGAAGAAATTTTTAATTTGAATTATGATTAACAAGAATATCAATATCAATTTAATTTTAATATAAATTATTAAATTGATATTGTTAAAAATTTCGGGATATTACAAAAACACCCTGTTGATTTTCTAAATCTAATTTCTCATTTTTCAATTTCTCATTTTCAAATTTGATTGATTTCATATTTCCTAAAATAAGAAAATTAAGCTTTGAGATCTTATCACTTATACTAACTAATTCATTATTCTCATTTATTGAAATTTGTAAATCAGAAATTACCTTTTTACCGTCCTCATTGGTCGTTACTCTGATAGTTTTAGGCTTTTTTCTTGTTGCATTTCGATTGGATCTTTTTCTGGCCATTATTCTATGATGTTGTGACGATCGATAGAATTCTAGGCTCAGATACCAAATCAAAGTGTGCTATGGATCGTGTAATATGGATATATGATAATACAGAGTGTAGTGATGATAGCTATACAGTAAATAGTGTAGAATATAGAAGCAGTATAATAAAAATAACACCAGAGATTTTTATACTGGTTCGGAGCTTCGTCCTACGTCTAGCCCCAGACTCCTTCTGCAATTTCACTAAAACAACAACCCTCACTTAATCCGGAGGAACATGTCTATACAACCCCTGATCAGCCGAACATGGACCTGAGCAGCGGAACAAGATTTCGCCTCAGCAGCTAAAGAGGACTTCACAAGCCTCAGCAGCAGAACAGGACTTCAACAAATATAAAATATTGTTTGACTGTTTGTGTTCTGATAACACGGATAAGTCTGTTTATAGTACATCCTTCCTATGATCTTCTCCTCCTTGATTGTGTGTGTGTGTGTGTGTATATATATTTGAAGTTTATGAAGAATAGAAAGGCATAATATTGCTTAGAATATGTTAATGCAGAATATTTGAGAGTATAGTCGCAAGTATATTCAAGAGAGTTAGATAAGAAGGATAAGAAAATTCAGTGTGTTGAAATCAAGTTAGAGTATGTATTTATGTTGTTAAAAAGCAACGGCTATTGACGAAGAGTTCCGGTTGAAGTGTTGCATCCAAATCTTTTCGTATACATTCGTAACTCTTCACGAATGATCGTGTCTTTTAAAAAAAAATATAGCTGTTATAGAATTCAGTCAACTAAGCCTCTAGGTCGGTTGACTAAATATTTAAACGATTTTATTATAAATTATATATATACTTGTGCATATATGCATTTTGTACAGATACTAGTAGGTTAGTCGTCTAACCTGGTATTATTTGTGCAATTTGCACTGTTAACACAGGTGTATATGATATATATATATATATTATATGATTCTAACTTTTAAAAATTTGATAATATATATATATATATATTATATGCTTATGTATAAATCATTTGAAAATAATATATGCGTAAATGTGGAGAGATCTTAACAAAATTGACTTAAGACTCAAAACAAGATAATATAAAAATTGATGCACCAATTTTGATGTCTTGTCTCCATGTAGTATATATTCTCTTTTTGTCGTAACAGTTGTCAAATCTGTTTGTTGCAGTGATAGCTTTGTGTCATGAATCAAAACCAAATCTTAACATTTCTATCCTTGAAGGCTTTATTTTATTCCATGATCGTTCTATTCGAGTTCTCTTCGATATGGGTGTGTCGCATTCATTTGTATCGAAAGAGCTCATTGATGCTATTTCTTTGGATGTTTCTTGATTTGTTACTTCATTGAGGACTGCGAATCCTATCGAGGGATCAACAACCCTTAGCATGCTTTGTCATGATGTTGAGATTGTTTTTTGTGGATTTTCTTTTTGTGCGAATCTGCATATTATTTCTTATTTGGGTTTAGACATGATTGTGGGTATGAACTGGCTAGTGCGATACGATGCCAGGATTATTTATTCTGAGAGTGTTTTATATATTCGACATTCAAATTCGTCTACTCAGCCATCACTTGTTCTTCGAACTATGGATAATTCCTAAGTGGCTTTATATTCTCTAGATTCACAAGATGATGATGGTATATCTCATATTCCTATTGTTTTTTTTATTTCTTTGATGTTTTTGAGCCTGTTTTAGGTTTACCACCTAAGCGGGCGATTGAGTTCCACATTGATCTCATTGCAGGCACGTAGCCAGTTAGTCATCCTCCCACAAAGATGTCTACAAAGGAAAATGAGGAACTCAAGAAGTAGATTTTAGAGCTTGAGTCCAAGTAGTTGATTCAGTCCAGATTTTCACCGTGGGGTGCCGCGGTCGTCTTCGTGAAGAATTCCGATGGAACGCTAAGGCTTTGCATCGACTATCGCAAGCTTAATGAGTTGACCATCAAGAATAGGTATCCATTGCCTTGGATCGACATTGTGTTCGATTAATTAAGTGGTGCTCTTTGCCACTAGTTTTCATCAGCTCCGAGTTGCGGAAGATAGCATTCCAATTACAACTTTCCGCACTCGATATGGATGGCTCGCTATGACATTTGTTTCGACGAACGCTCCTACTTTCTTTGTCGATCTTATGAATCACGTATTCCAAGAATATCTCGATAAGTTCATCCTTGTATTTATTGACGACATCCGAGTTTATTCGAAGTCTAAAGCCTAGCATGCTAATCATTTGAGAATTGTCCTGAGTACTTTTCATCATCATCAGCTTAAAGTCAAATTCTCCAAGTGCCACTTCTGGGAGAATAAGGTTAAGTTCTTAGGCCATGTTATTTCTTTCGAGGGCATTTTGGTCGATCCTTCGAAGATCGAAGCCACCCATAATTAGAAGATGCTTGAGAATGTTCATGAAATTCGTAGCTTCCTTGGATTTACCACCAACTCATTAAGGATTTTTCCCGCATTATGCTTCCTCTCACCAGCCTTACTTGGAAAGGTGTTCGATTTATTTGGTCTGACAAGTATGAAACTTCTTTTCAGCAATTGAAGGAGCTTCCCACTATTGCTTATATTCTAGTGGTTCCCAAAGAGAATCATGATCTTATTGTCTACACCGATGCTAGTAGATATGGCCTCGGTGCCATGCTTATGCAGAAGGATCGGGTAGTTGCTTATGTTTCTAGGAAGCTATGACTGAATAAAGTTCGCTATGCCACTCATGACCTTTAGTTAGCCGTCATTGTCTTAGCCTTGAAGATTTGGCGAAATTAGGCGAGCGCTTCATTCTATATACCGATCATAAGACCTTGAAGTATATGTTCACTCAGTAGGAGCTCAATATGAGGCAACAGTGTTGGCTCGAGTTCCTTGCCTCCTATGATCTCGATATCTAATATACCACTGGTAAGGGTAATCGTGTTGTTAATGCGCTTAGTCGCAAACATTCTGCTGTTGTTTCTATGATGCTAGCCGAGTGGGGTGTTCTAGAGACCTTATCCCTTTGTGATATTCATGATCGAGCTCCATCTTCTGATTCTCCTATTTTATTATTCAGTTTGGAAGCTCAACACAGTTTATTGGATCATATTGCCGATGCTCAGCGGCATGATCCCGATCTTGTGCACCTTATCCATATTTGTGAGTCTGAGTCCCGTGATGAGGAGTTGTGGGAATTCAGCATTGATTCTCATGGGTGTCTTCGTAAGAAGAACCGTCTTGTCGTGCCTTCTGATTCTACACTTAGGTATGGAATTCTCGATGACTGTCATTGCTCTAAGTATACCATTCATCCCGGTAGTAGCAAGATGTATGTCGATATGCATCGTCTTTATTATTGGGAAGGCATGAAGCACGATGTAGTGAGTTATGTGAGTAATTACATGACTTGTCAACTCATCAAAGCCGAGCATCAGCGCCCTTCTTATCTCCTTCAGCCTCTAGAGATTCCATTATGGAAATGGGATCAGAGGTCGATGGATTTCATTGATAGCTTATCTCGCTCGAGATCAGGCCATTCTAGTATTTGGGTTATTGTTGATCACCTCCCAAATCAGCTCATTTCATTCCTATTAAGTCTAATAGGAGTGCTTCTAATTTGGCCAAGTTATATATCAAGGAAATCGTGAGACTTCACGGTGTTCCTACTTTGATTGTTTGTGACCGTGATCCACTTTTCATGAGTCATTTCTGGTAGAGTCTTTAGCAAACTTTGGGAACAAAACTTAATTTTAGCACAGCATATCATCCACAGTCTGATGGACAGATCGAACGGGTGAATCGTATTATTGAGTATCTTCTCCATGCTTGCATTCTAGATTTCAGTGGTAGTTGGGAGGATCACGTACCTCTTATGGAATTCTCCTACAACAATAGTTTCCAGTCTAGTATAGGTATGGCTCCTTTCAAAGCCTTATACAGAAGGCCATGTCGATTACCTTTGTATTGGTTGGAATCTAGAGAGAAGCTTATTCTTGGCCCAGATTTTATTCGTGATTCTTCTGAGAAGATTATTCTTATTCGTCAAAGAATGAAAGAGGCACACAGCCGCCAGAAATCCTACGCGGACAACCGTAGGAAGCCTCTCGAGTTCTCTATTGGTGATCTCGTCTTTATTCGTGTTTCTCCTCTGAAAGTGGTTATGAGTTTCAGTACGATTAGGAAATTGGCTCCTCGCTTTATAGGACCATTTTATATTACTGAACGTATTAGCCTTGTGGCTTATAGAGTTTCATTTCCAGCTTATTTATCTAGCATTCATGATGTGTTTCACGTCTCACAACTTCGAAAATGTCATCGAGAGTCGAATTCTGTTATTGATTCTCCTGATTTACAAGAGCTTGAGATCTCACCAAACGTATCTGTTGTGCAGCAGCCTATTTGCATACTTGCTTCGGAGGTGAGACGCCTTCGAAACAAGGACGTTCCGCTCGTTAAAGTTCAATGGTCCGCTAATCTCAATGATTGCACTTGGGAAACCAAAGAGTTTATCTTGCATTCATATCCCGGTTTCTTTCTTTGCATAGCGATGGTGAGAATATCTCTTTATCTCAAGCTTATTTTATTTTCTTTTTGAGTGATGAAACTAATAAGTTAGTTACAAACTCTTTTATGGAAATTGCAAGGATGCAATTTTGTAAGGGAGGAGTCTGTAACAACCTTGGTTTGGAGATTACCTATCAATATTGGATTATAACGATAGCTATAATTTAATATTGTAAATTAAATTAAAATTGGAGAAGTTAAATTGTTTATTTAGAATAAACAATGAATTTTGGAATTTAAAAGGAGAAAATGAGATTCCAAGCTTTATTTTATTTGGTTTGGAATGATAATAAATGGAATATAGGCTTTAAATAATGAAAATGATTTCATTTTAGAGAAAATGCAATAATTATATTAATTATCGCCTTTTTGCTTCTTCTAATAATTTTTAAAAGAAGTATGTAATTTTAAAAGGTGGTTTACCGAAATAAATGGTGTAAATTGGTTTAAAAATAAGTTTTGGCTATAAATAATGTTTGGAAATGGTTTGAAATATTTTTTAAATGAAAATAAATTTTGTGGAATTTTAGAAGTTAAAAACATGGTTTTATTTATTTATTTGGGTAAAAAGTGCATTTTTGTTAAATAAAGGATTTTAATTTTAAAATAGCTTTAAAAATATAATTTAATCTATTTATATGATAGAAAATGTTTTATTTTGTATGTATACAAGTTTTCTTATTTTTCTTATGTGTAAATATGGAGAAATACATTTTTATTTATGTGTATATGTGACATGTACACATTAATTTGTTAAGTGTTGATCAAACTTTAAGCCATTTATTTCTTTTAATTTTTGAACCCAATTAGGCCCGTATTCACTTATCCTGGCTAGAAGAGGAAAAAAGAAAGATTTTGTATGTTTATTTTTTCAGTCACTTCTTCGTCCTTCAACCTGAAAAGAGAAAACAATAAACCATTTTATCAATTTCTCTAATCCAAGCAATTCCTTCATTTTAATACAACAAAACAAAGGCTTTTTACAATCTAGTGATAACTCAAAGGTAATCCATTCCAAACTACTTAAATTTCGTCATGAATTCTTGTTACAGTAAAAGTTTTCTTATTTTACCGTATATCGTTTGCATGTCCTATATTTGCTTTCTATAGGTATTTAGAAGCTCCAATCTTGCTAAAAGGCTTTAACTTTGCTGCAAAATCCGAGATTTTATCATCTATCAGCAAGGTGACTGGTATAAACTCACAAATTAGCCAAAACAAAAGTGCCAATGCTTGAATTTGTAAAACTTTTTTTCTATTTGCACTTTCCTATAGCGAATATTTTGCTTGTTTATATTCAGTTTCTATTGCATCTTTAAATCCTTATATCTTTTGATTCCTGGAATGAAATGCTACTGGATTTCTTGAATTTGGTATCTTACATGTTGAACTTCGTCCTTGTAAAATTTATTGAAAAATATTTTGTTTGATAAGTCAGAAGTTGCTCAGAAAATCAGTTTGCAGCCAGAAATCGAATTGAAACAAAGTTCGTATACTAGGTCGTCTGCCACCCTCCTTGGGTTGGCCTGACTATCGACCTAGAGGCTCCTAGGTCGACTATACGGTTGACCTAGGGACCAAGGAGGTCGACCTGGCAAAGGCAAAAAATTTCCTTGTCTCCTCTTTTGTTTTGATGTTTCCGACTTTCTTTTGCTACATTTTCCAACAATATTCGTGATATTTTCGATGATGATTATAGGCCATGATGTCTATCAATAGACTAGCCAAATTTTGCAGATTTTGAAATTCAAATATTGAATTATTTTGAATTTAATTTGAATTTAAATTCGAATATTGGTTTGAGTGATTTTCCATGTTTTTAATCGTTTTCGAGCATGGTTTTCTCCGAATCTTTTTGAAATGATTTTTAAAATTAATGGACATTTCGAAATAATTATTATATAATATTTTAAAGTATCTTCAAGTGTAAATCTATTTAATTCTCTACAATAAGGGTATTTTCAAATATGGGTTTTCAAATTAATTTCGAAAACTGGTTTTCAAAGCTTGTTTTCCAAAGTAAATTATTTTGTATATAAATTATGCGTTTTTGCACATTTCGAGTGATGAGAAGGAGAATTAAATGGTTTGGCAAAACACCTGGTATGTGACACATACGTTTATCTTATCGGTTAGTTCCCGACTTGTCCGTTTGATCGTTTTGACCTTTGGGTCGAGTTTACTGATGAAATGAGGTAAACTTTTTACTGCTTTGAGTGTGAAATTTACTTGCGATTAGTAAACCGTTTAGTGCGAACGTATGGTATGGGACACACGTTAACACTGTTTGAGTTCATATTCGAGAGTTTTTGACACATTTGCCATTGCGGCGTATTGCGAGTACTGGACCTTCGGGCCATTACCATTGCAGCATTTGCCATTGCTGCGTATTTGTCTTCGAATCGTTTGCCATTACGGGGTTTGCCATTGCGGCGTATTTTCCATTGTGGCATATTTGTCACTGTGACGTATTTTCCTTCGAGTGTGGTACCATATTTGAGATCAGTACTTGGCATGCTTCGGCCAAAAGCACGTGCTAAACTTTTGAGATGATTTCTTTTAATATTTTCCCTAGTGTATCGCTCCTTTCCGAAATTGGTACTTTGAACCATTAGATATATCTTTGTGGCGATTACTTATGAGAATTTGAACTCTTGCGAGTTCTATTTTTGAGATTTGAAATTGCCTACACTGGCGTTATTGAGATTTGCCTTTTGGCGACATTATATGAGATTTTCCTTTGGCTTTTACTTGGGATTTTATTCTTCTTTTTGGAGACATATTTGAAATGGGATCTCTGTGTGAAGGTTTTGGGATTGCCGATTTGGCGGGTTTAGGTTTTCCCCTAAACCATATTTGATGTTTTATGAAGTGTCGATGATACAAGGCTTGCTACTTTTAGCTTTTTATGGCTTATTTTTGAAAGTGCGCTATGGATCGTGTAATATGGATATATGATAATACGGAGTATAGTGATGATAGTAATACTGTAAATAGTATGGAACATAAAAGCAGTATAGTAAAATGACACCAGAGATTTTTGTACTGGTTTGAAGCACCGTCCCACGTCCAATCCCAGACTCCTTATGGAATTTCACTAAAACAACAACCCTCACTCAACCTAGAGGAATAAGTGTATGCAACCCTGAGCAGCCGAACAGGGACCTGAGCAGTAGAATAAGATTTTGCCTCAACAGCCGAAGAGGACTTCACTCGCTTGAGTAGAAGAACAGGACTTCTACTAATACAGAAAATAGTTTGACTAATGTGTGTTCTGATAACATAGATTTGCCACTTGTAGTACACCCTTCCCATAGTCTTCTCCTCGAGTATAAATATTTATATGTAATGTATTTTGAAGAATAGAAAGGTATATAATTGCTTTAATGCAGAATATTTGAAAGTATAATAGCAATTAGATTTTAGAAAGTGATCAGAGAATAAGAGAAATCGATTGTCATTAAGTGATTTGAAATGAAGTTGGAGTTTTTATTTATAAAGGTTAGAAAACAGCGACTGTTGGTGAAGAGTTTCAATCGAAGTGTTGCATCCGAATCTTTTCTTTAAAGGTTCGCAACTCCTCACAAAAGTCATATCCTTTCAATAAAATGGCTGTTATAGAATTTCGGTCGACTAAGCTACAGAGTCAGTCGACTGAAGATTCAAAAGTAATTTGAAATTTAAATTCGTATATATTTGTGTAACTGTGCATGTTGCACAAAAACTCCACTGTCAATCGATTGGCTCAGTAGGCTAGTCGACTGACCTGGTCATTTTTGTGCAGTTTGTACAATTATATATATATATATTTCTATAACTTTATATTACTTTAATAATTTAAATGTGTGCTTATATATGTATAAAATATTTAGTAAATATAGTGATTAAATATATAAGCTAGTGTAGACATAATCGAGGAGAGATTTTAACTAATATTGACCTAAGACTTAAAAATAAAATACCGTAGTTAATGCACTAGTTTTTAAAGTCTCGTCTCCTTATCTCTTTTTGTCGTAGCAGTCGTCAAATCTGTATGTTGTAGTGATATCTTCGTATCATGAATCAAAACCAAGTCTCAACATTCTCCCTTTTTTGATTGATGACAACCTGTAAATAGATATAGATTTAGATTGTGTGTGTGTATATATATATATATATATATAACATAAATACTTACCCCCCTGAATCTTTGACGCTCTATATCCCGCATTCTTGTTAGTCGCAATAATAATTCTCCCCATTTGTCATCGACAAAAAGGACTAAGTAATATGATATTATAGTGTGAAAGATAATATGAAACAAAAACCAAGAACAATCATCCACACATTTAACATCCATAGTAAGAGTGTTCAAAAGTAAATAAACTAGAATGGCTAATTAGTACAAGATATATTAATAAAAAGCAAATGTCTTGAATGAAAGAAATTAAGAAACAAATTTCTTGAATGAAAGAAATGAACATCTTATGCCATCGGTTGTTTACCCCTACTACCATCTCCTTCATCACCATCATCATCATTACTAGCTTGATCATCGTCAGAAGAAGAAGAAGACTATGTAAATACGGGTTGCTTACCCAGATCGTCTAGAGTAGCAGTAGATGTACCGAAAGAGCATGATGTAGCTTGCCATAATTTGGTGAAAAATCATTTGACTTTATCGAGCTTCTTATCAACTTTGATGATGTTTGATTGAAGAATTTGATGATTACGGCACATTATGTTGATAACGAACCTTCGAATATTCTTGAACCTTGCATCCGTCTCCACCTCTTCATTGCGGTGTCATCAAATAGCCACCGCTGAATTTGTTCATTCGATGGAGGCTGAGATGAGGAGGAGGCCTGACCTTTATGTTTTGGAGCCACTAAAATTTGTTTTTGAGGAAAAAAATTTGGAGTTTTGGAGAGCTTAAGGTTTTGAAAACTTTGAAAAACTGAAGTGGTAAAGAGGAGAAAAGGTAACGTGAAAGATAAAGGGGTAAAGGGGGTAGGTGAAAAGGTAAAAAGAAATTTAGATCTATGGCTCAATCGACTGGCTCAGGGCTTCAGTCGACTGAAATTGAAGGTTGATAATTTTTGACCTTCTGGTCCAGTCAACTGAGGCCCTGCAATAGTCGACTGGGCCTGTTATGTAAAACTTTATATTACAGCGTCAATCGACTGGCTCAAGGTGTCAGTCGACTGAAGCTGAAGGTTGATAATATTCAACCTTCTGGTCCAGTCGACTGAGGCCCTGCAACAGTCGACTGGCCATGTTTATATTTAAAATTGTTTGCAGTTTCAGTCGACTGATCTCCAGATCCAGTCGACTGACCTGTAGTATTTTACACATTGAATTTTTACGATGTGAATTGTGTATGTTTTATTTATGTTTGTTATTTGTATTAATATATATAATTTTTATTTTAATGAATGATATAAAACTAACTTTATTTTGTTGTTAGATATTAATATTTTTATATATGAGTTGTCGTTTATTGCACAGAATTTTTTTTATTTCAAATATAAACGTACATATATTTTATTTGAAAATACAATGAAAATGATTAAAAACAATGATTATTTCTTAGGACTCGGTGTCTTGAATTCTTTCAGTTACTTACGACGAACATGTGAAGCTTCATTGCGATCCCACGAATTTGGTGAGTATGGTGGTCGCAGAGGAGACAAAGTCGATAGTCGCCTGATAGGCGAAACAACATTTTCGTCTATCGGGTGAGACGACGCCCCGCAGAATTTCATAGCTATATGCTCTATTATTCCTATACGTCTGGAGTTTATTTTCTGTTCGCAATACATCTCCTGTTGTAGCATTAGAGATTCCTGCTGATAATGATGGAGATTGTCAATCTTTTGTTTTGTGTTTAGGGAGATATCGGTGGTCTTCTTTCCCTTTTTCTTGTCCGAAGTATATCCGGTGTGGTAGACCGATGATGGTGAGCCTTTATGGTCCAGAGTTTTTGGAGAGTTGGTCGAGGCAATGATTTCGATAGAGTCTGATGTAGAGGAAGTTGACATTGTTTTAACACTGCTGTTAATTAATGTTTTACTTCAGAGAGAATCGAATGATGTATTTTGAGTGCATAAGAAAAGGAATGTGCACCTATTTATAGTTTTGGTTTAGAAAAAATAGGATACTAATTGGTGGATTATATTAATTCTAAACAAAAGTATGTAGAGTCATTGTTTTCTGTTGGATGAGCTAATTTGAACAAATTTAATAATTATAAATTTAGTAATGTAGATTATAAAGATAAATGTGACATATAATGCAATATAAAATACTTGTAACCATATAATAAATTGGTCATAATAGACTAGAATAGAAAACATTAATAGCTCAAGTGGCTAAGTCACTTGGGTTATTCACAATAGGTCAAGAGTTTGAATCTCAGCATGGTCAGAATTTCAAATTTTTCGTAAAAATTTCATTTTCGAATTTTTAATTTAAATTTTTTTATATTTTTATTTACACATCCTTACATGAAATTATACCGTGCTCATGTCGCAATTTTATAAATATATTCTCTAACAGTGGTTTAGCAAAAATATCGGCTAACTGATTTTCTGATGGTACGTAATCCAGATTTATTATATCTTTTTCTATATTATCACGTAAAAAGTGATGTCTAATATCTATATGTTTAGTTCTCGAGTGATTTACTGGACTTTTGATAAATTTATTGCACTAGAATTATCACAGTAAATTGTAGATTTTGATAGATTTATTCCAAAATCTTTAACTGTTTGTTGCATATAAATTACTTGTGTGCAAGCTAGTGCTGCAGAAATATATTCTGCTTCACAAGTTGATAGAGAGACACATTTTGTGTTTCTTACTAAACCATGATATTGGAAATTTACCAATAAAGTGACACGTACCACTTGTACTTTATCTATCTGTTCGTGATCCTCCGAAATCAGCATCACTGTATGATACAAATTCGTACGAACACTCTTTTGGATAGAAAAGTCCAAAATTTGTAATTTTACTAAGATATCGTAGTATACGTTTTACTGCATGTAGATGTGATTCTTTTGTATCTGCTTGAAATTGTGGACACAAGCATACACTCATCATAATATCTGGTCCACTTGCTATTAAATAAAGTAGTGATCCTATCATACTACGATATTATTTCTAGTCTACACTTTTGCCGTTTTCATCTTTATCAAGATGTGTTATTGTGCTCATAGATGTTGGTTTGGCAGAAGTGTTTTCAATTCCAAAACTTTTGATAAGATTATTACAAAAATTTTCTTGATTAATAAAAATTCCATTTGAAACTTATTTTATTTGAAGTCCTAGAAAATATGATGATTCTCCCATATGGGATATTTCAAATTCTCTAGTCATTATTTCAGAAAATTCTTTACATAATTCATTATTAGTAGAGCCAAATATAATGTCATCGACATATATTTGAACTATCAATATATCATTTTTAGAGCATTTTATAAATAATGTTTGATCTACTTTTCCTATTTCCAATCTAGAATTAATTAGATAGCTTTTAAGATGTTCATACCAAGCACGTGGTGCTTGTTTTAAACAATATAAAGCTTTCTTAAGTTTATATACATGATCTGGATATTTTTCATGAATAAATAAAGGAGGTTGTTCAACATAAGCATTTTCTTTAATATAACCATTAGAAATGTACTTTTAACATCCATTTGATAAAGTTTAAAATTATTAAAACAGCGTACGCCAATAAGATTCGTATTGCTTCTAGTCTAGCAACTGGTGCAAACGGTTCTTCGTAGTCTATTCCTTCTTCCTGGTTATATCCTTGAGCTACTAGTCTTGCTTTATTTCTAGTTATATTTCCTAATTCGTCTGCTTTATTTTTATAAACCCATTTAGTTCCTATAACTGTCTGATCGGTCGGTCTACGTACTAGTTCCCAAACTTCATTTCATTCAAACCGATTTAACTCTTCTTGCATAGCAATAATCCAATTTTCATCGGATGATGCTTCTTTAGTATATTTAGGTTCTATAATAGAGAGAAATGCTACATTACTCATTAAATTTCATTGACTTCTAGTTCAAACATTTGAATTTATTTCTCCAATTATATTTTCTATAGGATGATTTCATAAAACTCTTCGAGGAGATCTTATTTTATTAGTAGTATTTCTATTTTCTGAATTATAAACAATGTTTTCATCTTCTCTAGAAAAAATGATACCGTCATCATCTCTCGAGTTGTTTATTATTGTTTTTGTTTTATTATGTAAGTCATTGTCAATAATTTTAGTAGAAACAAGTTTAGTGTTTTCATCAAAAGATATATGGAGTGATTCTTCGTAGTATTTGTTCGTTTATTAAAAATTCGATAAGCTTTACTTCGATTCGAATATCCAAGGAATATTCCTTCGTCATATTTTGAATCGAATTTGCCAAGCTGATCTTTAGTATTTAATATAAAACATTTTGATCCAAATATTTTAAAATAAGATATTTTTGGTTTTCTACCATTAAATAGTTCGTAAGGAGAATTTTTGGTGAGAGGTCTAATAGAAATACGATTCAAAACATAACAAGCAGTTGCAACAGCTTCTGCCCAAAATTGTTTGGGTAATGTGCTTTCATTTAGCAAAGTTCTTGCACATTCTTGTAGAGTTCGATTCTTTCGTTCTACAACTCCATTTGTTGTGGAGTTCTAGGAAATGAAAAGTTATGAAATATTCCTTTGTTTTTACAAATTATATATTTTCAAATTTACCTCCTTGATCACTTCTAATATTTTTAATTTTAGTATATTTTCAATTTTGAATTTGTTTAACAAATGTTTTGAAATTTTCAAAGGTATCACTTTTATTTTTCATAAAAATAGTTCATGTATATCTAGAAAAATCATCAACAATTAAAAATACATACTTATAATGATTTATGGATTGAATTTGGGTAGGGCCAAATAAATCCATATGAAGTAATTCGAGCGGTTGTAATGTCGAGATAACTTTCTTAGATTTAAACGAGGATTTAGTTAGTTTACCTAATTGACATGGATCGCATATATCATTGACTTTAAAATTCACATTTGGTAATCCTTTTACAAGATTATTTTTAGAAATTTTATTTATATTTTTGAAATTGATATGACAAAATCGTTTATGCCATATCCATGGATCATTTTCTTTAGCTATTAAACACATATCTGAGTTATGATTAACATTCATATTTAAAATGTAAATGTTTTTATCTCGATTTCCCTCGAAAATAAGATTTTGATTTTGATCAAGAATGCTACACTTTTTTTAGAAAATGATATTTTAAATCCTTTATCGCATAATTGACTTATACTTAATAAATTATGTTTTAAATTCTTAACTAATAAAACATTTGTAATTAGAGGTAAATTAGATGTACCGTAATTGCTCACATCGCCTTTGCCGATGATATATCCCTTGGCATGTAATATTTATCATCATATCCTTATCTCCCGTCATGTGTTTTGAGCAACCACTACTGAGTATCCATTTTCCTCTTTTCTTGAGTGGGACTTCCAAAAAATATGAGATATCTTTGGTACCCACCTTTTAAATAGGGTCCTAAGTAGGTCTTAGGAAACCAAACCCAAGAGGGTTTAGTATCCCTTTTATAAAAATAATTTTTATTATTATGAACATCTTCTATGAATGAACTAATATACTTCTTTCTTATTAGTTTATTATTTGTTTTAGGTATCCATATACTTATAGTTTTAGAAACTGATCTATTTGAAGATGTGGATGTTTTAACTTTATTACTAGTTGTGACTCTTTTACTTTCTTTTTATATCCTAAACCATGTTTATTATTAACAGATTTTGAATTCTCAATAATTCTAGATAAATTTTCTCTTCCTTTATTAAAATTTGAAACATTTTTAGTAATTCCATCTAGTTTGGTCTTTAGACTTGAATTTTCTAGTTCTACCATTTTAATACTAGTTTTTAAAACATGATTTTCAGAAACAAGACTATCATTCTTTTCTTTTTGAGTTTCAATTTCTTGAATTAATAATATAAGTTGAGAATTAACATTAGAGAGAGATTTTTGAGTTTTCTCAAGTTCTTCTTCCAATATTTTCTTCTCATCTTTAAGCATATCTCTTTCGAATTCTGCATCATTCTTATTTTCTATAGCTTCTTTATATTTTCCTTTAAGACTTTTTAAAGTACCTAATTATTCAAAATTTATTTCTATCATATCATCAAAAGTAAAATCACTAATCTCATTAGCTTTATCCATAAAACATATGTTAGCTTGTTCATTATCGTTGTCACTTTCACTTCCCAAAGAAGAGGATGAGGAATCTGAATCATCCCATGTGACTGAAAAGGCTTTTCTTTTGAATTTGTCCTTCCTTTTATTTCGGTATTCTTTCTTTTGATCCGAACAATCTTTCTACATATGCCCTTTTTGTGATAGTTAAAAATTCTATAACTGATAAAGACGGTGGTTTATTTCTAGTTGAGTTTCTCTTGCCATTGTTTCTGTTTCCTTTTCTATATTTCAAGAATTTCTTGAAGTTCTTTGCAATAAAAGCTAGATCGTCATTCTCTTAGTCTGACTCTTCTTGTTCTGCATGAAATGCTATATTCTTTTTATCTTGAGCTTGAACTCTTTTTTCCTGCAAATTCACTTCATAGGACATCAGGTTTTCTATTAATTCTTCGAGAGTTATTATGGAAATATCGTTTGCTTCTTCAATAGTGAGAACTTTTATTTCCCATTCTTCTGTTAATGAATTAAGGATTTTGGATACGGTATCAAAATCTGAATATTTTTCTCCTAGTCCTACTAATGAATGATAGATATCCTGAAATCTTGAGTACATATCATTTATGGATTCATTTTCTTTCATTCTAAAGTTTTTAAACCGACTCTTGAGCATGGAAATTTTGCTTTGTTTAACCTTTTTGGTCCCTTCATGTGTGACTTTGAGTGTATGCCAAATTTCATATGCAGCATTGCACATGCAAACACGGTTGAACTCATTTTTATCTAAGGCACAAAATAACATATTCATGGCTTTTGCATTAGCTGTGGCATCTAATTTTTGTGTATTTGACCAAGTGGAATATTCTTCTATAGGAATAGTATATTCTGTCTGAGTTATATTCCATGACTCAAAACTGTTTGCTTGCATATATATTCTCATTCGTGTGGCCCAGTAGTTATAATTAATGCCATTAAATAGTGGTGGACATGCAGTGGATTGTCCTTCAACAAAGCTAGTGTTAATGCTAGTGCTGGTATTAGTGTCCATATTATTAGATTATCAGATAACTGTGTTACGGTTATATGATGACCTTGCTCTGATACCAAATGAAAGTGCGCTATGGATCATGTAATTTGGATATATGGTAATACAGAGTATAGTGATGATAGTAATACTGTAAATAGTGTGGAATATAAAAGTAGTATAGTAAAATGACACCAGAGATTTTTATACTGGTTCGGAGCATCATCCTACGTCTAGTCCCAGACTCCTTCTGAAATTTCACTAAAACAACAACCCTCACTTAACCCAGAGGAAAAGGTCTATACAACCCTGAGCAGCCGAACAGGGACATGAGCAACAAAACATGATTTTGCCTCAACAGCCAAAGAGGACTTCACTCGCCTGAGTAGCAGAACATGAGTTCAACTAATACAGAAAATAGTTTGACTAATGTGTGTTCTGATAAATGGATTTGTCACTTGTAGTATATCCTTCCTATAATCTTCTCCTTGAGTATAAATATTTATATTTGAAGTATTTTGAAGAATAGAAAGGTATAGAATTGCTTTAATGAAGAATATTTGAAAGTATGTAAATAGATTTCAGAAAGTTAGATCAGAGAATAAGAGAAATCGATTGTGATTAAGTGATTTGAAATGAAGTTGGAGTTTGTATTTATAAAGGTTAGAAAGCAGCGACCGTAGGTGAAGAGTTTCGATCGAAGTTTTGCATCCGAATCTTTTCGTTAAAGGTTCGAAACTCTTCAAAAAAGTTGTGTCCTTTCAAAAAAATGGCTGTTATAGAAATTCAGTCGACTGAGCTATAGAGTCAGTCGACTGAAGATTCAAAAGTAATTTGAAATTTAAATTATTATGTATTTATGTAACTATGCATGCTGCACAAAAACTCCAGTGTCAGTCGACTGGCTCAGTAGGTCAGTCGATTGACCTGGTCATTTTGGTGCAGTTTGCACAATTATATATATATATATATTTCTATAACTTTATATTACTTTAATAATTTAAATGTGTGCTTATATATGTATAAAATATTTAGTAAATATAGTGATTCAATATATAAGCTAGTGTAGACATAATCGAAGAGAGATTTTAACAAATATTGACCTAAGACATAAAAACAAAATACCATAGTTGATGCACCGGTTTTTAAAGTCTCGTTTCCTTGTCTCTTTTTGTCGTAGCAGTCGTCAAATCTGTATATCGTAGTGATAGTTTCGTGTCATGAATCAAAACCAAGTCTCAACAATTTTATCTCTTTTGAGATTATATGTTGTGTGGTGCTACCATTCATCACATAAAGTAACCATAAACTTTAATTGTCCCATCTCACTTGGGAATATTATCATTTTATCCTTGCGCTTATATTATCGCTTATCCTTGTAAACTGATTTGTTTAGCTAGGATGACCCGTGTATTATATACTGGCGTCATACAGAGATGTTTTAAATTAGGTACCCTTTGGGCTTAGCCTATTCTGCTTCCGCATGGACTTTTCAGCTAGCTCTTTTGTTGTACCTTTTGTGCAGTCCTTTTTTTTGCTACTCTGATATGTATATTCTTTTGACTCGTGTTTGTATTGTGATCGCGTTCCACATATGTGATGTATCATTTTTTATACTCAGTGATGTGTCTATATATGTGTGTATATATGGGATTATCAACTATTCTGTGATGTATTTTGCATTTGAGTTGTATTTTGTTCTGGTAGATCCTATAGCCACCTATGGCTTTGTGTGAATTACTTATTTGATATTTCGATCCACTTGAGTTAGAAAAATATATATATAGCAATTGTCGGCATATTCAATAGATAATTAAGATAAGGCAATAGATGGTCGCTCCTAACTTGTCCTATTCTCCGCATTAGCAGATGGTATTAACCAGTAATACTCTTTGTTAATGTAAGTCTCGGGGTGGGACGTCACATCCACCATGTCCACAATTGCACACATTATTCACTTTATACAGATCTTTTTTTGGCAACATGCAATATGTTCGTGTTTCCATGCGCCTGCAAATCAACTTCCTACATGCCATGCGCAATTGAACATAACAACGAGCACTTATCTTCAATTGCCTTGAAATTAATTGTACCATTCTCTTCTTCTCTTCCATGCCCCTGCACTTCATTCTATCTCACGGCCAAACATCTATAATGGCCAATGCTCCCCTCTTTCATCTCTCAACTGTACATGGATGCGGCACCTTCATTTGCATGCATCCTATTTTCCTTCACCTCACACACTCATAGATACACACACGCGCGCACGCATGTGCCTCCCTCTTTCCTACTTTATTATGAAATGCCTACAAATGTCTATGCATATGCCTCCTTCATTTATCATATTCTCACCTAGCAACATGAAGACTAACTAACTCCATCATCCAACATTCCTCGCATAGCTTGCCATCCATTTATGAATATGTTAGTGTCCCATGCTATGAAGAATTTAAAGAATAGGAAGGAGAAAAGAATTGGGACCGAAAATGGTGGCTGTGTGTTTATATTTCATGAGAAAATGAAAGAAGTGAAAAAGTGATTCCTCTATTTAGGGAGAAAGAAATAAATGATGGCTATGTGTATTTCTTGTGTGTTTGGTAAAGCAATAGAATGGGCAAAAGTAAGGCACTGAACTTGCAAGAATATAGCAAGGTAAGGTGCAGTGAAGGGAGGAATGTGCATGTGTATGTGCATGTATATAAATATTGAAATGTGAAAATTGAAATTATGTTCATGGTTTTTGAAAATGTGTTCCCATGTTTCTAACGTGTGTGTTTTGTACATGGTTAAATCATGTGTGAGTATGTGTGGATGCATGTATTTTTTTTGGTAAAGTTAGTTACGGTACCCCGCTACGTAAAATTCCATTCATGTACGAACCGCAAATGGCATAAATAAAAATACGATCATGCTCAACAATTTGAGATAATCATAAAATAACAATAAATTAGATAATTTAGCTTATTCTATTAAGTTTCAAAAGTACCAACATTTGCCGCAAAAAAGCTTCAAATGAAAATTTAAATATTTTTCAAATTAAAAATTATAAAAAATTCCTATAAATTAAATTAAACATACGTCTCCAAAAATCAGGCCTTAATTTGAAATATATATTTTGTTATAATTTAATTCAAATCCAAATATTTAAATATATTAAATATTCAAATTTGAAGACTCAAAAAATACAGGTTGTTACATTCTTTCTCCCTTGAAAGAATTTCGTCCTCGAAATTTCTAAGGTAAGAAAATAGCGCAAACCCATTACTTTTTAAAACCAACTAGTTGAAATAGTTTACTTAATTATTTTAAGCCTTTAAGATTTCCAAAAATCAATTTGTTGAAACTTCATTATCATCTTTCCTAAGCTGTTTAATTCATTCATAGATTCCAACTAATATCATTCCACTCAATCATTTTTGGTTATAATTCAAAATCAAATTTCAGTTGTTAGAAACCTCTTCAAAAAATTTCAAAAGTTTCTAATGCCTTAAATTTACGGAAAGCTCTACTAGCATCCCCTTTGCGCAGCTTGATCGAAACAACTACGAATCGCCACCCCGGGCCCCAAACCAGCAAAAGGAAACAAAAGCCAAATGGCTCAATCATAAAACCTTCAAACCAAACAATGATTTAAACGTGTACCTTTTAGTCGAGCAACCCAAATTATACTAATAAAAACAAAGGCATCAAACTAGCTTTTGCTTCTATATACCTGCATTTTTTACCAATGATATCCAATCATATAGTCCACAATCATATTATTTTGTATTTTCAATTTTCAAGATTTAATTTATTAAGCCCGTACGATGTACATATATCATCCATACGTAAATCTCCAATCCGATCGCTCGTTTGATCAAACAATTTCACTTCCGAACTAGTATCATTCACATGACCACTTTAACGCGGACTCAGGTCTGGTTCCTTGATTAGAAAATGCCATTCTCCTTGCATAACAATAGTATCGTTCACACGGCCACTCTAGTATGGACTCAGGTCCTGTTCCTTGATTAGAAACTGCCATTCTCCTTGCGTAGCCATAGGCTATGACAGAATTCTAGAATCAATCAAAAATCCATATCCAGTGTTCGACGTCGAGAATCAAGTGAAAAATCCTAACTCATACCGATGTAAATCATCTCGAAATCATGTACTCGAATCCGGATCAAACCATTATGCGAATAATATAATATACGTACAACTTACATATTTATTTCAATTGATTTCTTAGCTATACCAAATTTCCTCGATTCACATTCATTTTATTACTTAGTATATTTTTTCAATACTAATATTACTTATGAACCATTCCATCAAATTTTCTTAAGTTGATTATAAACATCTTATACAACGCTGCTCATGTTTTTTATTACTTCACAACTTAAGTCAATATCTATTTCTAATCAAATTCACCTTCATTTAACTCATTCCATTATTCAATTTCAATATTTAATTCTAGTAACAACATTCTAAACCATATTTACTTCACCAATTTATTTAACCATCTCATTTTATTATTCCATTTCAAATCTTAATCAATTTCATTTTCAAAAATTATTTTATTTAACTCAATTTAGATTGAATTTATTTTCAAAATTCATTTTATTTAATTTATCTTGAGTTAAATTTAATTCCATAGTTCATTTCCAAATTTACCTTTCTTAAACTTCATATTCAACAATTTTTAACCTTGTTTTGCTTATTAATTCTCAAATTTTATAAGTTATCAAACTTATTTTCTCATATTTTCATAAAACATTAAATAAAAATTACCCTATTCTTATTTATTTCAAATCATTTTGAAATCATATATACACACACACACACACACGCATACATATATACATAATCCCCTTGGCATATCAAACCATACTATCGAACTTTAAAATAAATGCTAGTTTTACCAAACAAAATCCCCATGGTAGCAATTCCTTTCTTGAAAACCCGAAAATGTACATTGATGATGCTACAGTCTTCATCGAAATTATTTTCCAGGGACCAAAGTGAGTTCAATGCTTTTTATCTCTTTTAAATGCTTCTAAAATATTTCCATTCAAAAACATTTTCCAAATAATACCATAATCATTTTCCAAAACTTTTGAAAAACAATTTTCAAAATCAACGGGATTTAAATTCTCAAATTCCTAGTTTTAAATTCTTTTTTATTTACAAACTGCTTTTATAAATCATATTTATAATATACTTATGAAATTTCATTTCCTTTCCATTTACATATCATATATTTATATATTTTCACTTGGATTATGTAAAATCATTTTCTGAATTGTTTATCTTGTTTGCATTATAATAATAACAACTTTTATTCGATCACAAACAACAAATAACAGCAAATGATAATAATCAAATATTACCATTCACTAAGAACCAAACACACCATGTATACTATAATAATTTTTGAAAAATTATTTCTTTTATATAAAAAATGTAATTTAGGTAAAATTATTCCAATTACCCAATTTCAAAACAATACCATGCGGAATTGCTCTTTTCAAGTGTTTAAAGATCCCTATCAATAACGTTAATTACTCGTATTGACCAGAATCCATAAGCCACTCAACAAATCAATCGACACAATGTAAATTTTTTTATATCACTAATAAATACACGATCATACACACACACACACATTCAAACTCATTCTAGGTTGCTACTGATCCAATCTCTAAAGAGTACCTCACCAAAGCCAAGGTTCTCGCTTAACCTTGCGCTCTGGTAACAAATGTAGCGACCGGTATTTTGGAACCTCGAAAATAGACACTAATACGTCCACTGTAATGCATGCTGAGCAATCAAATGCTGGAAAACCCGATTATTAGGGGAAAAGGAAAGAAGGAATAAGATAACTAAACAAATCTCACAAAGGAACGAATAATCTATAATATACATCAAATCTTTACACCAAATAAACTATAATACACACACACACAAAAAAAAACATCAATCATAGTGTACTAACCTATTTCAGCTTGGACAGTTAATTATTGATAAATACAACAACGAATACAGTGGAAAAATAACCAACTATGTGAATATGTCTCGGGGCCCCTAGCTCGTCTCATGAAGCTCCAAAACTTCCAACTAAAATTTGTAAATTTGCTCGGTCTGACCCGAGCATTATAATAAAATAACACCTGAGTTAGTTTGGAAAACCAACGTGAGAAAACACAACCAAATAGATTTTAAAGTTACAGAAAATCTTTGAAATCGAAGTATCTCGTAAGACCACGCCGCTATAAAATAGACGGGTTTTTATCTTACGATAACCAAAATCCTTTCTATAGAAAATCCACTAATATTATAATAATGTCTAAGGGTGAAAATAATAATAACCAAGTAGTTGTGATGCTCGTGAGTGTTCATCACAACAATACTAGGCATATAATTGAAAATCAATAAGGCTTGTTCCCTAATTGTGTAGGATTCCATGGTGGTGCCTTTAGTATTTCGAGAACGGTCCACCTGCACAAGGATCAGAGATATCCTCCAAAGCAGCATACATCCATAGTGATGTACCATCGAAAAACACAACTGGCCTCGCCAAGACCTAATGCGTCGCGCTATGCGTGCATAACAACTATAAGTAATGCCTAGGATGAGCCGACTGCATCCTATGGGTTTGCCAACCTACTGGCCACGCCTCCTATCTCTGGTTTTAGCCATTCCAGCCAATGAGGCTACGTCCTCCGCTCTAGCTTATGCACCGCCACCAAATAGATTACAAAATATCACATGGATTCCCATACCCCAACGTGTCTCAGAACCACACATGGATTCCAACATTTTAATAAATATCATCAAATTCCTCCATAGAACCGTATATGGTTTTGGAGTGGTCGCGGTTTTCGAGTCATCTCTTACGAGTACACTCTTCCGTTTCTCCGGCGCTTCAAAATCCAATCGTTGATTTTCTAGAATGCCCAATATCGGTTCTTTATGAAATAATCCAACAATAAACAAGAGCGGGGATCACCCCTTAACCGTTTAAGTGGATGGATCTCCTCACTATTTATTCTAGAAGAACGAAATGGATTTATACTTACAGTATAGCATCATCGATGGTAATTGTATCATATAATTCCCGTGTTTCTCCTAAATATTTCCTGAGTTAAAATCCTTCGGTGTTAAGAACTGAATATTTTCGTACCACTAAAATAAAAAAGGATTGCATATTTAAACCAAGATTTGATAGAAGTCTATTTAACTATCAACAAATACACATTCAAAACAAAGATTTATTCCAATAGGAACAAACAACATCGGTTAAGCACATTAGCAACCACTAACCTCTTTTAATAAATCTTTTATTCGTTTGAAAACACTTTGTAAATTACTTGTATAAAATTATTTTTACAAAGGTATATCCGTGAATCCCTATATTTTCAATACCTAGAAAATGTCCATATAATTATCTCATAGTATAAGTATATCCACAAAATTGAAAACGTTATTCTTTTTATTCGATTCAAAAATCATTTATAAATTCCTTACAATTCTCCAAGACCATTTATAAACCATTCTATAAATCTTTGAAAAACCATTTATAATACCATTATAAAAATTCAGTCACTTATAAACCCTTTGTACATTTCAAAAATCATTTATAAACCCTTTATAAATCCATAAAACCTTTTATAAAATCCTTTTATAATTCTATTAACTCATTTCTTAAGTCCGTTTATAAATATCTAACCATTTATAAAACATTTTTGCCTTGTAAATAATCCTCCCTTAAGTCTTCAAACCATTTTATAAACTCCTTTACAAAATAAAAGTCCTTCAACTCTATTCATAGGTCTCGAAAACATTTATAAATAATTAAAAATTTTACTTCAAAACACCATTATATAATAATAAATATTAACAATAAACATCATAAATAAATGAAAATTATTTACTTTAAAACATCTTAAAATAAAAATTAATAATTTCAAAATATTGTTAAATAACCAATAATAATTAATCTTTACCATTTTTATAAACAATGATAATTTATTTTCAAAATCTTATAAATAATCCTTATTATTAATTTCAAACCCTAAGTATTCTTGAAATAATTAAACTTTCAAAATATTAACATTTTGATAAACTCTTTAAACAATATTAACTATAAACCAAAAACTTTAAAACCGTACAAATATAAATCAATAACTTTAAAACGATAGTAATATAATTAAATACTTAAGACAATATTAATATAATTAAATACTTTTAAAAAATTATTTTCGTAACCCGATTTCAGATTTAAAAATCATTTCCCGTCCCAAAACCAATTCCAACTAAATGGTGATTACAGTATTTTAAAATACAAATTTGAGGCCAATAGCCACCAAATGCTCAACCAATATTGATATTGCTTTTCTATCACTACGGGTTTTAGTTCTTCAAACATATAACAATTTTATAACTGTAGTGTTCACAATCAGGTTCATTTTAATAATCCATATAAAAGAGATATTATTGAACAATTCAACAATAGCGAGGAATCCCGTTGGATCTCTCCAACATGTCCTCCTGCATCACGGCTAATATATATCATCACATATATATGTAAATAAAATCAACATTGATGAGGAATCCTGTTGGATCCCTTCGACCAGCCTCCCCTACAACACAAACATTATATAATCACTGAATATAAATCAACCACTTCAAAGTGGGATTTGTATACAAAGGGTTATCTGCTCTTACACGTGAAGGTAATGGGGCCTCATCCGCTCAATGGGCGTGAATATATCCAAACAACCAAATAAATAGAGTAATTCATTCAAACAATCATTTAAGAATTTTTATCAACTATATATCATACTAGTTAACCATAAAGTTGAGTTTAACTCACTGAAATTTTTGTCGTCGTCGAGGCATTCTGGTTTGGAACTAAAATCAAATGGCATTCGATTTTAGCCTAATTTCAACAATCTCCAAATCTGACCAAACCAGTTCCTTTGCGAAGCTTACATCATCACAAGTGCAACGCAAAAATCCATACCTCGATTGAACCTCATATGGGAGAGTTATGCAATTTTTAATTAAACGGTCTTAAATTTAAAATTAATTAACTAATTACATTTTTATTTAACTAATTACCAATTATTCACTAACCCTTCCTCTCCTTAAACTCACGTCTACACTTCATTCCTCTCCATGCATTCACCCACCATGTCCACAACTACACACGTTATTCACTTTATACACATCTTTTTTTTCCTATTTGGGCAACATACAATATGTTCATGTTTCCGTGCGCCTGCAAATCAACTTCCCACATGCCATGCGTAATTGAACACAATTGTAATGATCCAAAATTTTATTTATTTGAAATTGGAATATATAATTGATTTTGAATATTGAAAATTTATTTTTATAAGGTTAATAGCTTGAATTTCAAATATAGCGATTATTTGACGATTAAATTGTTGAATTTATTAATTAGAATTGAATGGTTGAATCTTAGGTTTTAAGTTGGATAAAAATAATTTCAAAACATATTTCAGTTCTATTTTATAAGAATGAAGTGAGTAGACTTTTAGTGTTAATTTAAAATTGTTAAATTCGGTTTTAAAAATAATTCGTTTTAGTTTACATATAAAAATTGCCTTCCGGGGCACTGTGTAAGATTTCGACGAAACCAGTTTCATAGGATCCGTAATAATGAATCGTGTCGATCAGATGAATCATTTGGTCATGCGAGATCGAAACACGTTGAAATTAATGTCAGAAATTTAATATAATAATTTAGTTCGAAAAACCATCTTCTGCATACGATCGAATTTGGCCTCGAGATTAGTTCCATTGTGTTCGAAATAGAGGTATAACATATAGAACGTTAGGCGGCACGGTTCTTTTGGAGTTCGGAATTTTTGAACGTTTTTTCAATCGATATTTTAAATTGAATATATATATATATATATATATATATATATATATATATTATATAACCATACTCTACCCTTTCTTACACATTGCAACCCATACCTCCATCATGCCTCACTATACCCATCTTCCTTTATAATCATCATAAACCAGAGAAAGAAAAAGAATTGGTAAAATTTTGAAGTTTTCAAATTCAAACTTAGCCCGATCCAACGTAACACAATCATCAGGACTAATCCATGCATTTTCAAGCGAGGTCACCAAATTGTTATTATCGATGTCGAAATGGAGCTAATCAATTGTTGGATCGAGCCAACTCGATGCGTGGCATTGGTAGTTCTTAGATGAACATCATACTGTATATTGGTGATTTTCACGAATTCGTTGATCGATTGATGATGAGGTCAAAAGGGAAAATTTAGGGAAGGGCGAGACCTAGTTGTGCCAAAAATTAGTGGCAAATGAGGGAGCGTGGCGGCGACCAACGGCAGTTGAACATAGGTACTGTTTTAGAGGGATTTCATGTGATTGAAGGCGTTAGGGTGGTCGACGACGGCGGTGTGGGGTAGAGGGTGGTCAAAGCTTGCATGGACGAGTAGAAGGTGGAGGCCAAAAGTTGTTTGTTTTAATTTAACAATGTATCGATAACTTACAAAATTCATATCTCACTCATACGAGGTCCAATCGAGACATGGATTTTTGCGTTATGCTTGTAACGACGAAAAATTGGCGACAAAACTATTTTGGGTGAATTAGGAGACTATTGAAATTTGGACTACAATCGGATATCGTTCGGTTTTAGTTCCAAACTGGAACGCCTAGGCGAAAATAGAAAATTTCGATGAGTTATCACCTTTTTGGTCAACTAGAATGATATATAGTTGATAAAAATTTCTGGATGATTGTTTTGAATGAAATATTATATTTATATTAGTTGGATTGAATATTGGGGCCTATTAGAGCAGATGAGACCCTATTACGTTCTTTTATAAGAGCGAGTGATCCTTTGTATACGAATCCCGCCTTGAAGCAGTTGATTTATATTTTATGATTATACAACGTTTGTGATGCAGGGGGAAACATGTTTGAGGGATCCAATGGCATTTGAATTGTTTCGATAATATTCCTTTTATATGGATTTTTTTAAAAATGAACCTGATTGTGGACATTACGGTTATAATATTATTATACATTTGAAACTAAAACCCAGAAGTTTTAGAAAATCAATATCGATATTGGTTAAGTATTTGGTAACTATTGGCCTTAAGTTAGTATTTTGAAATATTATAAGTTCCCATTGAATTGAAATTGATTTTCAGAATGAAAATGATTTTAAATCCAAAAATTGGGTTTCTGGAAAAGTATTGTTTTAAAAGTTATATTTATATTAACATTGTTGTAAAGGTTAATTAATTATAAAAGCATTGTTTTAAAATTATTTAATTAGAATAATATTATTTTGAGGTTAATTAATTATATTAGTATTGTTTTAAAGCTATTTAATTATAATAATATTATTTTGAGATTAGTTAATTATATTAGTATTATTTTAAAGATATTTAATTATAATAATATTATTTTGAGGTTAATTAATTATAAAAGTATTTTTTTTAAAAGCTAAATAATTATATTAATATTTCTTTAAAGGTTAATTAATTATAAAGGTATTATTTTAAAGTTATTTAATTATAATAATATTACTTTAAGGTTATTTAATTATATTAGTATTGTTTTAAAGTTATTTAATTATTATAATATGACTTTGAGGTAAATTAATTTTGTTAGTATTTTTTAAGTTATTTGATTATATTAATATTATTTTAATGTTTTTTAATTATATTAGTATTGTTTTGAAGTCATTTGTTTATAGTTAATAAGGTATTAAAGAATTTATCAAAACGTTAATATTATGGGAAGGTTAATTATTTCAAGAACAATTATGGTTTGAAATTAATAATAAGAATTATTAATAGGGTTTTGGAAATAAATTATTATTATTTATAAAAAGGGTAAAGATTAATTATTATTGTTTCTTAAACAATATTTTGAAATTATTAATTTTTATTTTTTAGATGTTTTAAAGTTAATAATTTTCATTTATTTATAATGTTTATTGTTAATAATTATTATTATATAACGATGTTTTGAAGTAAATTATTTTTAATTATTTATAAATGTTTCTGAGACCCATGAATAGAGTTAAAAGACTCGGATTTTATAAAGGAGTTTATAAAATGGTTTGAAAACTTAAAGGAAGATTATTTATAAGGTGAAGAATTTATAAATGGTTAGACATTTATAAACGGATTTTAGTAACCGATTTATAGATTTATAAAGGAAGTTCTGTAAATAGTTTTATGGATTTATAAAGGCTTTATAGATGATTTTAGAAATGTACAAAAAGAATTTATGAGCAATTGAAATGTATAAAAGAATTTTAAAAATGGTCCATAAGATTTATACAATGAATTATACTTGTTTTCAGAGAATTATAAGGGGTTCTATAAATGATTTTTGAATCGAATAAAAAGAAAATCTTCTCAATTTCATAAATATACTTGTACAGTTGAGATAATTATATGGATATTCTCTAAGTATTGAAAATATAGGGATTAGCGGATATATATCTTTGTAAAAGTATTCTTATACAATTAATTTACATAGTGATTTTTATTTATAAAAGATTTATAAAATGAGGCCAGTGATTGCATATTTGCTTAACCAATGTTGGTTTTCCCTATGGAATAAATCCTTGATTGAATGTTGTTATTTGATAGTTAAATAACCGACATTCGAAATCAGACCAAAACGTAACTTTGGAAATATATAGGAGAAACACGTGAGATATATGGCACAGTCATCTCTGACGATGCTGTACTGTGCGTATAAATCTCATTTCGTTCTCATAGGACAATGAAAAGAAAATCCTCCCACTTACTATTAGGAGGTGATCTTCGATCTTATCTTTGACTGTTTATTTTCTAAAGAACCGCGGTTGAGTTTACTGAGAATTATCGAAAAGTTGTTTCGTAGAGGCCGGGATCGAGAATGTTACTCGAAAACCACTTCGATCCAACAAATGCATTTCGAAGTAAAGACGTCTTAAAGATGATGGAATTGGAGACAGAGCTCTCAAGTGTTTCATTCAGTCCCATAACATACTTGTATGGATGAACGTTGGTATTACATTGTTGCATGGAAGGTAGTATTAATATTCCAAGTAGGAAGTGTTATATAAAAGGTAAAACATAGCCACAAGCTTCATCAACCAGGAATGTCTAAAACAAGGGAGATGTAGTAGGACTAAGTGGGTCGCTCCTTAGTAGGGTATGATCATCCCTATCTAGAGCTGCTACTATCTCTCATTTGTATGCTTCGGGGTCCATTAACGGAGGGGTGATCATATATCATACTATCCAGTAAGGAGTAGGTCCGTTCTGTGTTGGCAGGAGATCCAGGCAAGGTCCTCGGTATTATTTTATTTAGAGATGCACTGTGACAAGCGGTGCCCCGGTAGCCCAGTCACTGCATGGAATCCATTTTCCAATGCAAGCCTTTACGGCTTTAGTTGTATGTCTATTATGGTGGAATTTAATTAATGTAACAATTTTGCTATGATTAATAAGTATTTGTATCTAGACACTATATAATATTAGGGAACTTCATATGAAATGGTTTTGGTTATCGTAAGGCAAAAACCCGTCCGTGTTTATGTGCGGTATGGACTTATGAGATACCTTTTGATTTCAAAGATTTTTATTTATAACTTTAAAATCCAGTTGGGGGTGTTTTTGTCACGCTGGCTTTCTAGACTGACTCAGGGGTTATTTTATTATAATACTCGGGCCAGACCAAGTAAATTACTGATTAGTTTGGATGATTTGGAGCTTCAAAAGATGAGCCGGAGGCCCAAAAACGTATTCACGTAGATGGTTTTTTTTCACTGTGCTCATTGTGGTATTTATTAGCAAATTGTAAGGACTAGTTATATAACTGTCCAGGCTGAAATAAGTTTGTATACTCTGATTGATGTCCGTATATACATATATCACAATTCGAATTTTGTGTAAAGATTTGTTGTATGTTATAGATTATTCGTTCCGCTGTGAGATTCTGTGTTATTTAGTTTTCTTCTTATCTTTTTCCTTATTTCTTTTTCTCTAGCAATCAGATTTTCTGGCATTCGATTTTTCGGCATAATACAATGGATGTATCAATGTCAATTTTCGAGGGTCGAAAATCCACGATCGTTACATTTGGTATCAGAACCAGGTTAAGCAAGAATGTTGCTTTGGTGGGGTAAATCATTAGAGGTAGGATTAGTAGCACCCTAGAATGAGTTTGAGCATGTGTGTGTGTGTGTGTGTGTATGAGCCCGTATTTGTTAGTGATATAAAAATGTTTTACATTATGTTGGTTGATCCATTGAGTAGCTTATGGATTCTGGTCAATATTAGTAATTAACGTTATTAATAGGGATCTCTAAACACTTGAAAAGAGCAATTCGACATGGTATTGCTTTGAGATTGGGTAAATGAAATAAATTTACCTTAATTATATTTTATATATAAATGAATAATTTTTCAGGAATTATTATTGTATATATGGTGCGCTTGGTTGTTAGAAATTGATAACATTGATTATTATCATTTGTTGTTTGTTGTTGTGCTCAAATAAAAGTTGTCATTATTATAATGCAAACTAAGGTTAACAATTAAGGAATAATTTTATATAACAAAAGTGAGATTATAAAAATATATGGTTTATAGATGCAATTTACAAATTGAAAGGAAATGAAATTTCAAAAGTATATTATAAATATGATTTGTAAATAAAAGGATTTAAAAAATGGGAATCTGGGAATTTAATTTTCGTTGGTTTTGGAAATGGTTTTTTTCAAAGTTTTAATAGTTTTATTTAGAAAATATTTTTTAATAGAAATATTTTTAAAAGAATTTTAAAGAGATAGAAAGCACTGAACTCACTTCGGTCGCTTGAAAATAATTTCGGTGATGACTACAACATCATCGACATTCATTTTCGGGTTTTCAAGAGAGGAATTGCTGCCATTAGAGTTTTGTTTTCGTGAAAATAGCTTTAATTTTGATATTAAAAAGAAGGATTTGATATACCAAGGGGATTTTGTATATATAAAATATTTCAAAATGATTTGAAATAAATAAGAACGGGGTGTTTAAACTTGAAAATTTTCATTCGGGTGTTTTATGAAAATATGAGAAAATAAGTTTTATAATTTATAAGATGAATGAAGTGATTTTGAAAAGAAACTTAGCCTAAGTTAGGTTAAATGAAATAATCTTTGGGAATAGAATTGGTGGTGATTAAAATAAATGAATGAAATGAGCTAATTAAATAAATTAGCGAGTTGAATATGGTTTTGGAATATGGTTGATTAAATTGAATATTGAAATTGGAAGATGAATTGGGCTAAATGGAATTGAAATTGACTTTATTTAAATCAAATATGAACTTAAGTTGTAAATTGAAAATAAACATGAGAGTTGTATAAAACGTTTATAAACTTGAGTAAAATTTTAGAAATAAATCATAAATGAATCTAGTATAAAGTGAAATGTTGTTAAACATAAAATTTGTAGGAATAATTCTTAAGTGACAGTAGTATTAAATGGATATGCTAACTAATAAGTGAATGTGAACAATTTGTATGTACATTAATTGAACGTAAATAAGGTGAATAGGAATGAAGTGAATGCGGATAAAAAGAATTTGGTATAGCTAAGAAATCAATTTAAATAAATAAATAAGGTGTATGTATATTATTTATTTCACATAATGGTTTGATTCAGATTCGAGTACATGATTTCAAGATGATTTACATCGATTCGAGTTTGTATTTTTCACCCGATTTGCGACGGCGAACATTATATATGGATTTTTGATTGATCATGAAATTCTATTATAATGTATGGCTATGCAAGGAGAATGATGGTTTCTAATCAAGGAGCGGGATCTGAAGCCGTACTAGAGTAGTCGTGTGAATGATACTAATTTGGTGGTGAAATTGTGTGATCGAGCAAGCGATTAGATATGATATTTAGTATGGATGATATATGTACGCCGTACGGTTTTGGTTAAGTAAGTGTTGAAAGTTGAGAAAATAAGTAGTACGATTATGAATTATATGATTGAATATCATTGGTAAATAAGATGCAGGTATATAAAAGCAAGAGCTAGTTTGATGCCTTTGGTTTCATAAGTAAAATTTGGTTACCCAACTAAAAGGTACATATTTATATTATTTTTTGAATTTGATGGTTTTACGGTTGAACCCCTTGGCTTTTGTTTTCTTTTGTTAGTTTGGGCGGCGATTAGTAGTTATTTTGATCGAGCCGTGCAAAGAAGACGTTGACAAAATTTTCCATAAATTTAAGGCGTTAGAAAAATTTTGAGAAATTTTAAAGAAATTTTCATTAACTAAAATTTGATTTTGAGTTATAACCTGAAAGGATTAAATGGAATGGTATTAGTTGAAATCTATGAATGAATTAACGGCTTAGGAAAGGTCATAATGAAGTTTCAATGAATTGATTTTTGAAAGTTAAAGACTTAAAAGTATTTGGTAATCTATTTCCACTAATTAGTTTTAATAAGTGATGGGTTTGGGCATTTTTCTTACCTTGGCGATTTCAGTGATGAAACTCTTTGTAGGGGGAAAGAATGTAAAGACCCAGAATTTTAGTCATTTGAAATTGGAATATTTAATTGATTTTAAATATTAAATATTTATTTTTATAACGTAAATAACTTGAATTTCAAATATAGCGATTATTTGATAACTAAATTGTTGAACTTAATAATTGAAATTGTTTAAATAATTGAATCTTGGGTTTCAGGATGGATAAAAATAATTTCAAAACTTATTTAAATTCTATTTTATAAGAATGAAGATAGTAAACTTTTAATGTTAATTTAAAATTGTTTAATTGGGTTTCTAAAATAATTCGTTTTAATTAACATATAAAAATAGCCTTTTGTTGCATTGTCTCAGATTTCGACGAAACTAGTTTCATTGGATCCGTAATAATGGATTATAATACCTCGTCAAATTTCATGGCGATCAGATGAATCGTTTGGTCGTGCGAGATCGAAACAAGTTGAAATTTATATCGAAAATTTAATATAATAATTTGGTTCGAAAATTTATCTTCTGCATACAATCGAATTAGGCCTCAAGACTAGTTCCATTGTGTTCGAGGTAGGGGTATAACATCTAGAATGCATGGCAGCACGCTTCGCTTGTTGTTCGGAATTTTGGGATGTTTTGTAAATAGATATTTTAAATTGAATATATATATTATATGACCATACTCTACCCATGCTTACACACTCCAACCCATACCTCTACCATACCTTACCATACCCATCTTCCTTTATAATCATTATAAACCAAAGAAAGAAAAAAAAGGGCAAAATTTCAAAGTTTTCAAGTTCAAACTTAGCCTCATCCAACGTCCCACAATCATCGAGACCAATCCATGCATTTTCAGGTGAGGTCGCCAACCGAAATTTTGTTGCTAACGTCGAGACAGAGCTAATCAATAATTGGATCAAGCCAACTTGACGCGTGGCAATGGAAGTTCTTAGCTGAACGTCGTATGGTATATTGGCAATTTTCGGTGAATTCGTTGATCGATTGATGATGAGGTCAAAAGGGGAAATGTAGGGAAGGGAGAGACATTGCTGTAGACAAAAATTAGTGGCAAATGGGGAGCGTGGTAGCGGATAGCGGCAGTTGAACATTGGCGCAGTTTTTGGGGGGATTTCAGGTGATTGAAGGCGTTAGGGAGATCGGCGATGGCGACGTGGAGTAGAGGTCTATCGAAGCTTTCTTAGACGAGTAGATGGTAACGGCGTGTGGCTGGAGATAGTGGTGGTGGTCGCGTTTGATGGCGCTAGGTGGGTTCAGTTCGCTTTCGTGCACATGAGTGTATCTGGGAAGATGAGGAAGAAGATTAGTTAAGGGTATAATTGTAATTTAATAAAAATTGTTTGTTTTAATTTAAAAACGTATTGATAACTTATAAAATTCATATCTCGCTCATACGTGGTCCAATCAAGACGTCATTCGATTTTAGTTCCAAATCGAAATGCCTCGGCGACAACAGAAAATTTCGGTGAGTTAAACTCACCTTTTTGGTTAACTAATATGATATATATTTGATAAAAATTGTTGGATGATTATTTTGGATGAATTACTATATTTATATTAGTTGGACTGATTATTCCCGCTTATTGAAGCAGATGAGACCCTATTACGTTCCCATGTAAGAGCGGATGACTCTTTGCATATGAATCCCACCACAAAGCGCTTGATTTATATTTCATGATTATCTAACGTTTGTGATGCAGGGGGAAACAAGTTGGAGGGATCCAACGGGATTCTTCGCTATGGTTGAATTGTTTCGATAATATTCCTTTTATATGGATTATTTAAAAATGAACCTGATTGTGGACATTATGGTTATAACAATGTTATATGTTTGAAACTAAAACCCAGCAGTGATAGAAAATCGATATCGATATTGGTTAAGTGTTGGGTAGCTATTGGCCTTAAATTAGTATTTTGAAATACTATAAGTAGCCATTGAATCGAAATTGATTTTGAGACTGATAATGATTTTAAATCCCAAAATTTAGTTTTCAGGAAAGTACTTTTTTAGAAGTTATACAATTATATTAATATTGCTTTAAAGGTTAATTAATTATAAAGTATTATTTTAAAGTTATTTAATTATAGTAATATTATTTAAGGTTAACTAATTATATTAGTATTGTTTTAAAGTTATTTAATTATAATAATATTATTTTAAGGTTTATTAATTATAAATGTGACGCTCCACTCCGAGAGCCTCGTTAACAAAGAGTATTACATAGATAATATTGTCGGCTAACGCGGACAATAGAGTATAATGGAAGCGACCATGTGTAATCTTACCTTAACTATTCACTAAATACGTCGAAAAGTAGAATCACATTAAAATTCGACCTATTCAATAAATATTTAAAGCAAAACTACAATGGCTATAGGATCTATCAGAAGAAAATATCACAACTCAAATGTAATTCACATCACAGAACAGTCGATCATAATATACACATAAACAGATACACAACAGAATATACAAAATAATACATGTCAAGCGGTACAGGAGACCACAATATACAGACGAGACGAGAAAAAGTATAAATATCAGAGTTACAACAGATAAGGACCACAAAAGACGTTATAACAAAATGAAGCTAGCGAATAGTCCATGCGAAAGCAAAATAGGCTAAGTCCCAAAAGCACCTAACCTGAAACATCTCGGTCTGACCCGAGTATAAAATACACGGGTCAGTCTAGATAACAAATCAGTTAGATAAACTGAACAATAATAAACCTGCAAGGTCATACAGTATAACAAATATCTCTAGAGGAGATAACACAATCATCAACAAGAGATGAATCATATAGAACAAGCCTCATATCATCGGCAACATATAGAAACAAAGGATACAAATATCCCAAAACAAGCCAATAGGCAAATAACAAATACCAATAAGGTATACAAGTTCCACAAGGTAAACGTTATACATCATGCGGCTCAAACAGACCAACACGATGGGCGATACCAAGGGAATATAATATCAATGAAACATATGATTGCTC
Source organism: Allium cepa (assembly GCA_030765085.1). Taxonomy (NCBI): domain Eukaryota; kingdom Viridiplantae; phylum Streptophyta; class Magnoliopsida; order Asparagales; family Amaryllidaceae; genus Allium; species Allium cepa. The sequence goes on along the minus strand of CM060944.1, from coordinate 372,895,282 downwards.
GAGCTCAGTACTGTACAACAAGGATCCATAAGCCCGAAGGCTCCAAACCCAAGTATCACCCATGCGGTACATAAGGCCAACATCAGAGCGAAACTATATAGGGCAACAAACCCGAAGGCACACACCCGAAGGCAACATATCGGAAGGCAACAAACCTAGGGAGAAAGTCCGAAGACGCCATCCCAGAGGCAACAAACCGTAGTGGTGAAGGTCGTAGACCCAGTACTGGACACCACTAACTGGCGGAATGTGTCACAACTCTCGAAAAGGAATCCGAACAGTGTTAACGTGCGTCCCATAACCACTCGTTCGCACTAAACGGTTTACTACCTGTCAGTCGCTTTCACACTCAAAGCAGTACAAATTTACCTCATATCATCGGTAAACTAAACCCGAAGGTCAAAACAATCAATCGAATAGGTCGGGGACTAATCGGAAAGATAAACGCACAGATTCATGGTCCGTGTTTTGCCCAACCATTTAATCACCCTTCCACTTCGCTCGAAGTGCGAAAGTGTGTGTTTTAAATAGAATTTATAAATTGGAGAAACGAGCTTTTAATACGGTTTGAAGAAATCATTTAGAAAACCCGTGAATGAATTCAAAAGGGAATCATTAAGGTCAAATATGCATAAATAACTAGTTAGAATCAATATACATCGATAAAAGTGAAAATCACAAACAAATAGGCATACAGGACAAAATGAAGCAGGTCAGTCGACTGGCCTACTGCAGTCAGTCGACTGAACTACAACCCGAGAGTTTTTTACTCTCTGCAGTCAGTCGACTGACTGTAGGGGGTCAGTCGACTGGCTGTAGCTGGAAATGTTTTCCATCCTAGCAAATGGAGGAGCAACCCACCCCATTTGCAACATATCGAGCAATGGACTTAAGGGGATTTTTCCAATCGATAACCCAACACCATTGACTCCGATTTACCACCAAAAACCATCATCAAACATCAAAGCTATGATTTTCAAGGATTTGACTCCAAAACACCAAAAAGTTAAATGTTCACCAATTCAATTCAAACCAAAGGCAAATGCACATGAACAAGGTGTTAGGAATTCATACCCAACATCAATGAAATCAAGAGAAGTAGATGTGAGTTCAAAACTCACCTTTGTACACAAAACAAAGAAGATGAAGAAACACAATTGCAAGGAATCAACCAACTACACTCCACTTCAACACTACAAGCTTAAATCTAGAATCAAAGCAAGTATTTTCCAAGTTAGGGTTAGGAAATTACTGAAATTGAAGAGGAGAAAAGATGGAGAAGGTGGAGATGAACTTACCAATGGATTCTCTTTGATTTTGGAGCAAGAAATCAAGATGCAAGAAGAAACTAGGGCTTGCTAATTTCTATTTCCACTTCCTTTCCCCCATTTCAGTTTTAGCTTGAGAATAAAATGAAAAGGAGATGAAATGAAGAGAAGGGGTTGAGTTAGAGGGTTAATTAAGCTAGTGGGCTGAACCCAAACCCAATAGAAAAGGTAGCCAAAATTTTACAAACTCCCAACATATCAAAGATTATACTCAAAAAGATCGCAAACGCCATTTCGGAATCAATGGAGGTAGTTTCTAGTTCCAATTCGGCCATTTGCAAAAAGTAACATTTCGGACCCCAAAATCCGAATAACGACGCTATATTTAAATCAAACATTTAAATATAAAATCGTTAAATATGCGGGTTGTTACAGATCTCCCCTCCTTACAAAATTACGTCCCCGCAATTCCTAGAGACGATATTTGTAACAACTTCATACATACAACATTCAAAAGAGAAGTAAACAAGTTAGAAACGAAAAGACATACTCACCGTTCAAAGCAAAGAAAGAAAACCTGGATAAGATCGCTCGATATACTCTCTGGTTTCCCAAGTACAGTCATTGGGATTAGCGGACCATTGAATTTTAACGAGCGGCACATCCTTGTTCCGAAGGTGTCGCACCTCCGTGTCAAGCACGCGAATAGGTTGCTGTACAATAGATAAGTCTGGTGAGACCTCAAGCTCTTGCAAATCAGGAGAATCAATTACAGAATCCGATTCTCGAAGACACTTCCGAAGTTGCGAGACGTGAAACACGTCATGAATGCCAGATAGATGAGCTGGAAGTGAAACTCTATAAGCCACAGGGCCAATACGTTCAGTAATAGAAAACGGTCCTATATAACGAGGAGCCAATTTACCAGCCGTACTGAAGCGCATAACCCCTTTCAAAGGAGAAACACGAATAAAAACAAGATCGCCAATTGAGAACTCGAGAGGCTTCCTACGGTTGTCTGCGTAGGATTTTTGACGACTCTGCGCCTCTTTCATTCTCAACCGGATAAGATCAATCTTCTCAGAAGAATGACGAACAATGTCCGGGCCAAGAATAAGCTTCGCTCCAGATTCCAACCAACATGAAGGTGATCGACATGGCCTTCCGTATAAGGCTTCGAAAGGAGCCATACCGATACTAGATTGAAAACTATTGTTGTAGGAGAATTCTACAAGTGGTAGATGATCCTCCCAACTACCACCAAAATCAAAAATACAAATACGGAGAAGATCTTCCAAGATACGATTTACCCGTTCAGTCTGTCCGTCAGACTGCGGATGATAAGCTGTAGAAAAATTAAGCTTTGTTCCTAAAGCTTGCTGAAGACTCTTCCAAAAATGACTCGTGAATAAAGGATCACGATCACTCACAATAGAACTAGGAACACCGTGAAGTCTCACGATTTCCTTGACATACAACTTAGCCAAATGCGAAGCAGTCCTATTAGACTTAATAGGGACGAAATGAGCAGACTTAGAAAGGCGATCAACAATAACCCAAATGCTAGAATGGCCAGATCTCGAACGAGGTAGGCCGTCAATAAAATCCATAGAAACTTGATCCCATTTCCATAATGGAATCTCAAGAGGTTGAAGAAGACCAGAAGGACGCTGATGTTCGGCCTTCACACGTTGACATGTCATGCAATTTCTCACATAACTCGCCACATCGCGTTTCATGCCTTCCCAATAAAAAAGACGACGCATATCGGCATACATCTTGCTACTACCGGGATGAATGGTATACTTAGAATGGTGACAGTCATCAAGAATGTCATGCCTAAGTGCAAGATCAGAAGGCACATAAAGACGGTTCTTCTTACGAAGACACCCATGAGAATCAATGCTGAGATCTTGCAACGCCTCATCGCAAGATCCAGACTCACAAAGCTGACTAAGATGCAACAACTCAGGATCACGCCACTGACCATCGGCAATACGATCCAATAAAATAGGTCAAGCTTCCAAACTAAATAATAGAATAGGAGAATCAGAAGATGAACCTCGATCACGAATTTCACAAAAAGATAGAGTCTCAAGAATATCCCATTCGGCAAACATCATAGAAATAACAGCCGAATGTTTGCGACTAAGCGCATCTGCAACACGATTACCCTTACCAGGGGTATACTGGATATCAAAGTCATAAGAAGCAAGAAACTCGAGCCAACGTTGTTGTCTCATATTGAGTTCCTTCTGAGTGAACAAATACTTCAAAGATTTATGATCGGTATAGAGAATGAAGCGCTCGCCCAATAAATAATGTCGCCAAATCTTCAAGGCAAAGACAATGGCGGCTAACTTAAGATCATGTGTGGCATAGCGAACTTCATTCAGACGCAGTTGCCTAGAAGCATAAGCAACTACCCGATCTCTCTGCATAAGCACAGCACCGAGACCACTACCACAAGCATCGGTGTAGACAACAAGATCATGATTCCCCTCGGGAACCACAAGAATAGGAGCATTAGTGAGAAGTTCCTTCAATGTCAAAAAGGAAGCTTCACACTTGTCGGACCAGTCAAAACGAATGCCTTTCCGAGTAAGGCAAGTGAGAGGAAGCACAACACGGGAAAAGTTCTTAATGAACCGACGGTAATACCCCGCCAATCCAAGGAAACTACGAATCTCATGCACATTCTCAGGCCTCTTCCAATTCTGGATGGCTTCGATCTTTGAGGGATCGACAGAAATGCCATCAGAAGATACAACATGGCCTAAGAACTTAACCTTATTATCCCAAAAGTGGCATTTGGAGAATTTGGCTTTAAGCTGATGATGACGGAGAGTACTCAAGACAATCCTCAAGTGATTAGCATGCTCAGCTTCAGACTTAGAATAAATAAGGATATCATCAATGAAAACAAGAACAAACTTATCGAGATATTCCCGGAATACCCGATTCATGAGATCAACAAAGAAAGCAGGAGCGTTCGTCAAACCGAACGGCATAACGAGCCACTCAAAAGAACCATATCGAGTGCGGAAAGCGGTAAGAGGTATGCTATCCTCCACGACTCGTAATTGATGAAAACCTGTGGCAAGGTCAAGCTGAGAAAAGACCTTAGCACCACTCAATAGATCGAACATGTCATCGATCCTAGGCAATGGATACCTATTCCTAATGGTTAACTCGTTAAGCTTGCGATAGTCAATGCAAAGCCTAAGAGTTCCATCAGACTTCTTCACAAAAACGACCGCGGATCCCCACGGAGAAAAACTAGATTGAATCAATTGCTTGGATTCGAGCTCTAAAAGCTGCTTCTTGAGTTCCTCATTTTCCTTTGTAGACATCCTCGTGGGAGGACGACTAACTGGCTGCGCGCCTGGAATGAGATCAATGCGGAACTCAATTGCCCGCTTAGGTGGCAAACCCGATACAGGCTCAAAAACATCAGGAAAATCACAAGCAATAGGAATACGAGATATATCCTCATCATCTCGCGAATCAAGAGAATACAAAGCCATTTCGGAATTATCCACATCCCGAAGAACAAGAGATAACTGAGAAGGCGAATCAGGATGACAAAGATATAAAATTCTCTCGGAACAAATAATCCTGGCATCGTACCTCATTAGCCAGTCCATACCAAAAATCATATCAAAACCCAAATGAGAAACAACGTGCAGATTCGCACGGAAAGAAAAGCCACATTGAGCTTGCCAGATTTTGCATTAGCAGGAGCAGTAGGACAAGCTGAAACATGATGACCTTCCTTCTTGCAATAACGGCAGAAGAGAGGCTTAGGACAAGCTCGAATAATATGATCCGGAGAACCACAATTGAAACACTTTCGAACGAAAGGTGTTCCGGAAGACTGAGGCTGAGAGCTAGGACCACCGGTCTTCTTCTTCTTAGAAGGAAAAGACCTTTTCTGAAACGGAAACTGCTTCTTGTTGGGGTTTTTGGAAACCTCAACATCCTCACCACTATCACACTCCTTCTCGACAGCTTCGAGATGAAGTGCCGAATCAACCAATTCCTCGAAAGAAAGTTTAAGCTGGAGCAACAAGGACTTCTTAAGATATTTCTTAAGACCAGAGACAAACTTCAAATTCTTCTTATAAGAAGTGCTGATGAATTCGAGACCATACTTAGATAAGGCCTCAAAAGATGCAACATACTCAGAAACAGAAGATTTCCCTTGCTTCAACTCAAGGAAGCGACGGGTCAATAAAACTTTTTCAGATTCAGGAACGAACTTGAGTTCAAATCGTCCCCGAAACTGAGTCCAAGAAAGAGTAGACTCATCAATTTCAGCTACAAGAAGCTCATACCAGTCAAGAGCACGCTCTTGTAATAAGCTAGAAGTTACAAGAACTCTATCATGGTCAGAAAGATCCATGCGAGAGAAGATACGCTTGCACGTGCGAAACCAAGCTTGGACTTCAAGAACAGACTCGGAACCCTTAAACGGTTTTCCTCCAAGATGAGCAAAATCACTGCACTGACGTGCAAAAGAAGACTTGCGAGGTGGAGATACTCGAGGAGGAACTGAAGGCTGAGTGCTCCTAAACAATTCCATAAATTGATCGGCAGACATATAAACGCCATCCGGATGTGAGCCACTAGATTGCCCAGCATCCGAACGTCGACCTCTGCCTCTTCCAGACATAAGCTGAAAGTCAAGATAAGGAAAAGATTATTCACAAGGTAGATATTTTGATATGGGATACTACGGAATAAAATGCATTCCTAGACGTATTTCCAATATCTATCTAACCTTGATGGAATAAAGGAACATGATGATTCAAAGATTTGTATCACTTGTACACTTTGATGTACCATAATATGTGCATCTATTCTGTGTTTATCATATTTTGTTCTGAACCTCGCTCTGATACCACGCTGTGACGCCCCACTCCGAGAGCCTCGTTAACATAGAGTATTACATAGATAATACTGTCGGCTAATGCGGACAATAGAGTATAATGGAAGCGACCATGTGTAATCTTACCTTAGCTATTCACTAAATATGTCGAAAAGTAGAATAACATTAAAATTCGACCTATTCAATAAATATTTAAAGCAAAACTACAATGGCTATAGGATCTATCAGAAGAAAATATCACAACTCAAATGTAATTCACATCACAGAACAGTCGATCATAATATACACATAAACAGATACACAACAGAGTATACAAAATAATACATGTCAAGCGGTACAGGAGACCACAATATACAGACGAGACGAGAAAAAGTATAAATATCAGAGTTACAACAGATGAGGACCACAAAAGACGTTATAACAAAATGAAGCTAGCGAATAGTCCATGCGGAAGCAAAATAGGCTAAGTCCCAAAAGCACCTAACCTGAAACATCTCGGTCTGACCCGAGTATAAAATACACGGGTCAGTCTAGATAACAAATCAGTTAGATAAACTGAACAATAATAAACCTGCAAGGTCATACAGTATAACAAATATCTCTAGCGGAGATAACACAATCATCAACAAGAGATGAATCATATAGAACAAGCCTCATATCATCGGCAACATATAGAAACAAAGGATACAAATATCCCAAAACAAGCCAATAGGCAAATAACAAATACCAATAAGGTATACAAGTTCCACAAGGTAAACGTTATACATCATGCGGCTCAAACAGACCAACACGATGGGCGATACCAAGGGAATATAATATCAATGAAACATATGATTGCTCGAGCTCAGTACTGTACAACAAGGATCCATAAGCCCGAAGGCTCCAAACCCAAGTATCACCCATGCGGCACATAAGGCCAACATCAGAGCGAAACTATATAGGGCAACAAACCCGAAGGCACACACCCGAAGGCAACATACCCGAAGGCAACAAACCTAGGGAGAAAGTCCGAAGACGCCATCCCAGAGGCAACAAACCGTAGTGGTGAAGGTCGTAGACCCAGTACTGGACACCACTAACTGGCGGAATGTGTCACAACTCTCGAAAAGGAATCCGAACAGTGTTAACGTGCGTCCCATAACCACTCGTTCGCACTAAACGGTTTACTATCCGTCAGTCACTTTCACACTCAAAGCAGTACAAATTTACCTCATATCATCGGTAAACTAAACCCGAAGGTCAAAACAATCAATCGAATAGGTCGGGGACTAATCGGAAAGATAAACGCACAGATTCATGGTCCGTGTTTTGCCCAACCATTTAATCACCCTTCCACTTCGCTCGAAGTGCGAAAGTGTGTGTTTTAAATAGAATTTATAAATTGGAGAAACGAGCTTTTAATACGGTTTGAAGAAATCATTTATAAAACCCGTGAATGAATTCAAAAGGGAATCATTAAGGTCAAATATGCATAAATAACTAGTTAAAATCAATATACATCGATAAAAGTGAAAATCACAAACAAATAGGCATACTGGACAAAATGAAGCAGGTCAGTCGACTGGCCTACTGCAGTCAGTCGACTGAACTACAACCCGAGAGTTTTTTACTCTCTACAGCCAGTCGACTGACTGCAGGGGGTCAGTCGACTGGCTGTAGCTGGAAATGTTTTCCAGCCTAGCAAATGGAGGAGCAATCCACCCCATTTGCAACATATCGAGCAATGGACTTAAGGGGATTTTTCCAATCGATAACCCAACACCATTGACTCCGATTTACCACCAAAAACCATCATCAAACATCAAAGCTATGATTTTCAAGGATTTGACTCCAAAACACCAAAAAGTTAAATGTTCACCAATTCAATTCAAACCAAAGGCAAATGCATATGAACAAGGTGTTAGGAATTCATACCCAACATCAATGAAATCAAGAGAAGTAGATGTGTGTTCAAAACTCACCTTTGTACACAAAACAAAGAAGATGAAGAAACACAATTGCAAGGAATCAACCAACTACACTCCACTTCAACACTACAAGCTTAAATCTAGAATCAAAGCAAGTATTCCCCAAGTTAGGGTTAGGAAATTACTGAAATTGAAGAGGAGAAAAGATGGAGAAGGTGGAGATGAACTTACCAATGGATTCTCTTTGATTTTGGAGCAAGAAATCAAGATGCAAGAAGAAACTAGGGCTTGCTAATTTTTATTTCCACTTCCTTTCCCCCATTTCAGTTTTAGCTTGAGAATAAAATGAAAAGGAGATGAATTGAAGAGAAGGGGTTGAGTTAGAGGGTTAATTAAGCTAGTGGGCTGAACCCAAACCCAATAGAAAAAGTAGCCAAAATTTTACAAACTCCAAACATATCAAAGATTATACTCAAAAAGATCGCAAACGCCATTTTGGAATCAATGGAGGTAGTTTCGAGTTCCAATTCGGCCATTTGCAAAAAGTAACATTTCGGACCCTAAAATCCGAATAACGACGCTATATTTAAATCAAACATTTAAATATAAAATCGTTAAATATGCGGGTTGTTACAATAAATGTATTGTTTCAAAGTTATTTAATTATAACAATATTATTTTGAGATTAGTTAATTATAAAAATATCATTTTAAAAGTTTTATAATTATAAGAATATTGTTTTAATGGTTAATTAATTATAAAAGCATTGCTTCAAACTTGGTTACTTATAATAATATTATTTTGATTATTCAAAAGTTAATTAATTACATTAGTATTGTTTTAAAGTTATTTAATCATAGAAATATTATTTTAAGGTTATTTAATTATATTAGTATTGTTTTGAAGTTATTTGCTTATAATTAATAAGGTTTAAAAGAATTTATCAATATGTTAATAGTTTGGAAAGTTTAATTATTTCAAGAAATTTTTTGGTTTGAAATTAAAAAAAAGAATTATTAATATAGTTTTGAAAATAAATTATTATTATTTATAGAAGGGTAACGATAAATTATTATTGTTTCTTAAAAAATATTTTGAAATTATCAATTATTATTTTTATGATGTTTTAAAGTTAATAATTTTCATTTATTTATAATGTTTATTGTTAATAATTATTATTATATAATGATGTTTTGAAGTAAATGATTTTTAATTATTTATAAATGTTTCCGAGACCCATGAATAGAGTCGAAAGACTCGGATTTTACAAAGGAGTTTATAAAAGGGTTTGAAGACTTAAGGGGAGGCTATTTACAAGGCGAAGAATTTATAAATGGTTAGATACTTATAAATGAATTTTAGAAATGGGTTTATAGATTTATAAAACAAGTTTTATAAATGGTTTTATGGATTTATAAGGGTTTTATAGATGATTTTAGAAATGTACAAAAAGAATTTATGAGCGATTGAAATGTATAAAAGAATTTTATAAATGGTCCAGGAGATTTATAAAATGGATTATAAATGTTTTTTAGAGAATTATAATTAATAAATGATTTTTGAATCAAATAAAATGCAAATCTTCCTCATTCGCAAATATACTTATACCATTGAGATAAGTATATGGATATTCTCTAAGTATTTAAAATATAGGGATTGGTGGATATAAATTTGTAAAAGTATTCTTATACAGGTAATTTACGAAGTGGTTTTTATTTATAAAATATTTATAAAAGGTGGCTAGTGATGGCTTATGTCTTAACTAGTGTTGGTTTTCCCTATGGAATGAATCCTTGATTGATCGTTGTTATTCGATAATTAAATAACCGACTATCGAAATCAGACCCAAACGTAACTTTGGAAATATCTAGGAGAAACATGTGAGTTATATGGCATAGTCATCTCCGATGATGCTATACTGTGCGTATAAATCATGTTTTGTTCTCCTAGGACAATAACAAGGAAATCCACCCACTAACAGTTAGGTGGTGATTTTCGATCTTATCTTTAACTGTTTAATTTCTAAAGAACTGAGGTTGAGTTTACCGAGAATTATCGAAATTTTTTTTCGAAGAGACCAGGATAGGGCACGTTACCGGAAAACCACTTCAATCCAATGAATGCATTTCGAAGTGAAGACATCTTGAAGACGATGGATTTGGAGATGGAGCTCTCAAATTTTTTGTTCAGCCCAGAACGAACTTGTATGGATGAATGCTATTATTGCATTTTTGCTGGAAGGCAGTATTAGTATTCCAAGTGGAAAGTGCTATATAAAAGGTAAAACGTAGCCTCAAGCCTCATTAATCGGGAATGACTAAAACATGAGAGATGCAGTAGAGCGAAGTGGGTCCCTCCCAAGTAGGGTATGATCATCCCTATCTAGATTCGCTATTATCTCACATTTGTATGCTTCAGGTCCCATTAACGGAGAACTGGTCATATTTGGTACTATCCAGTAAGGCGTAGGCTTATTCTGTGTTGGCAGGGGATCCAAGCGAGGTCCTCGGTACTATTTTATCTAGAAATGCACCATGACGGGCGATAACCCGGTAGCCTAGTCATTTATGGAATCCATTTTCCAATACGAGTCTTTATGGTTTTTGTTGTATATCTATTATGCTGGAATTTAATTAATGTAGCAATTTCGGCCATGATTAAAAAGTATTTGTATCTAGACATTATTATAATATCAGAGAATTTCATATAAAATGGATTTGGTTATCGTAAGGTAAAAACCCATCCATGTTTATATACGGCATAATCGTACGAGATACTTTTTGATTTCAAAGTTTTTTGTATAAATTTAAAATCCAGTTAGGTGTTTTTCTCTCACGTTGGTTTTCCAGACAGATTCGGGTGTTAATTTACTATAATGCTCGGGTCAGATCGAGTATATTATAAATTAGTTTAGATGCTTTGGAGCTTTAAAAGATGAGCTGGAGGCCCAAAGACATATTCACGTAGATGGTTATTTTTTCTCTGTGTTCATTGTGGTATTTATCAGCAAATTATGAGGACAGGTTGTATAGCTGTCCAGACAAATAGGCTAGTATACTTTGATTGATGTATGTATGTACATATATTACAGTTTGACTTTTGTGCAAAGCTTTGTTGCATATTATAGATTATTGTTCCGCTGTGTGATTTTGTGTTGTTTAGTTTCCTTCTTATCTTTTTCCCTCTTTCTTTTTCCATAACAATCGGGTTTTCTAGGATTCGATTTCTCGGAATGTAATACAATGGACGTATTAGTGTTCATTTTCAAGGATCGAAAATCCCTTATTGTTACAACAATAATGAGCACTTATCTTTAATTTTTCTTGAAATGAATAGTACCATTCTATCCTTCTCTTTCTTGCGCCTTCACTTCATTCTATCTCACGGCCAAGCTTCCTTAATGGCCAATACTCCCCTCCTTCATTTCTCAACTGTACAAGGATGCGTCACCTCAATTTGCATGCACCCTATCTTCCATCACCTCATACACATATATATACACATATACCTCCCTCTTTCCCACTTTACTATGAAATGCCTACACATGTCCATGCATATGCCTCCTTCATTTCTCATATTCTCACAAGCAACATGAAGTCTAACTAACTCCATCACCCAACACTTCTCACATAGCTTGTCGTCCATCTATGAATATGTTGGTGTACCATGCTATGGAGAAGTTAAAGAATGGGAAGGAGAAAAGAATTGGGAATGAAAATGGTGGCTGTGTGTTGATATTTCATGTGAAAATGAAAGAAGTGAAAAAGTGATCCCTTCGTTTTACGGAGAAAGATATAAATGGTGGTGGTGTGTATTTCTTGTGTGTTTGGTAAATCAAAGGCATGGGTAAAAGTAAGGTGCTGAACGTGCAATAATATGGCAAGGTAAGGGGGAGTGAAGGGAGGAATATGCATGTGTACGTGCCCGTATATAATATTGAAATGTGAAAATGGAAATTGTGTTCATGATTTTTGAAAATGTGTTTCCTTGTTGCTAACATGTGTGTTTTGTACATGGTTGAATCATACGTAAATATGTGTGGATGCATGTATTTTAATTTTTTTAGAAATGTTAGTTATGGTACCCTGTTATGTAAAATTCCATTCGTGTACGAGCCGCGAACGACATAAACAAAAATACAATCATGCTCAACAATGTGAGATAATCATAATATAACAATAAAATAAACAATTTAGCTTATTATGTTAAGTTTCGAAAGTACCAACGTTTACCGCAAAAAGCGTCAAACAAAAATTTATATATTTTTCAAATTAAAAATTATGAAAAATTCCTATAAATTAAATTAAACATACGTCTCCATTAATCAGGCCTCAATTTGAAATATATATTTTATTATAATTTAATTCAAATCAAATATTTAAATAAATTAGATATTCAAATTTGAAGACCTAAAAATATGGGTTGTTATAACTAGTATAAATCGTACATATGTGCATCGAATAGCTCTTTGATTAAATTTTTTTAATAGGCATGTGTTTTATAAGTGCAAAAGCTTTAGTGATCATAATTCTTTCTATCAGTGGTGTCTGATGCAAATCAATAGTGAAACTCTATTGATGGTAGATCGGGAAGGGAGTGATGCTAGAGGCTATGAACAAATAGTGAGATTCTATTAATGGGTGGCCGTGAAGGGATACCATCTAGAGTATTTTTGGAATTTCGAAAAGACATGATGGAAATATTGTTGATTTAATTTTCATTATTAGTAGTAGAGATGTATAATAGAAAGTCGAATAATATGAAACTTAAATTAGATTTAAGGAATAAATACAAACATGTGGTACATGTACCGTGATTTGAAATGTACCTAACACTTAAATCATGAGAGTATTTCATAAAAAATATATTATTCCATGAATCGATTGCTTAACTATATATATATATATATATATATATTAAAGATTATGAATCTTTAGTATAAATGTTTTCCTCTACCATTTATATAATAATAAATTAATTGCATACATTTAGTTGTTGAGCATACTCAAGTTAGGAATGTTATGTGCAATATAATTAATATGTAGACTATACGACATAAGGCAACTATTGTATTTGTTAAGAAAACTCAAGGTGCATATACTGTACTTAGGCTATCACAAATTAGTAGGTACAAGTGAATAATCTCCTTTGATTTGTCCAGGAAACTCAAGGTCGAAATGAGATTACGACAAAGACTTTGAGGTAATTAGCTGTATATGATATAATCAATAAAGTGTTATCCATCATTTGTAGGCCTATGATTTGTTGGGAAAACTCAAGGTCATAATTCCAAGGCAAACGAGTCCTAAAATCCACTAGTGAAGTTAAAATATTTCTTGTTTCATCTTAGGATTTTGAGAAGCATAAAAGTCTAATGAGAGCTTGTTAACTAATATTATAAGATCATATATTAAGAGATAATTATGAGTCAGCGGAATATGGATCTTAAGGCTAAGTTAACACGAGGGGGTGAATAGTGTTTAATTGATTATATGAATATTTTTCAAATTCTCTAAGATTCTACTTGGAATGATGTAATTAATAATCATAGGAACAATCATAGAATCAAAATATAGATAAAAGTAAATGCAATAAAAGTAAAAAGGAAAGAACACACCAGGATCTTATAGTGGTTTGGAGTTACTCTACGTCCAGTCCTGTACAATTCCTTGTACGTATTTCTTTTCAACTAGTAAATGCAAATACAATTTTAATTTCAAGGCTATAAAACACACCCTCTAGAATCCCGACCTCTGGGTAGAGTCACTTGATTTCCGAACTACAAGCATACCTACTTGATTTACGGGCTATTAAGCACACCCAATTGTTTTATAGGCTACAATCGTACCTACTTGGATTTAGGGATACCAAGCACATCGTAGAGTATAAGAGTATGATTTGATAGAGTTTACAGACTCTGATCTTCAGTCTTGATTAAAATTGATCCTATAGCTCTTGAATAGCGCCGACCTTAAGAGAGATTAGAGAAATCAGAGAGTATGTGAAAGAGAATCAAACTAGTAATGATTGAATTTGATTTTGATTGAATTTTGGCATAGTTTTAGTAAACATTGATTTAGAAATCAATGGAGTGAATAGGGGAGAGAAAATAAGAAGGTCGTGAGGACCACATTTCGGAAGGTTTAAATTGATAATAATCCACACATGTCCAATCCAAACAATTTGAAACATAGATAATCATTGAGGTTAATTAATAAAAATAAGAAAAGGAGAAGAAACAAACATAGAATCTCGCAGCAGAATGATAAAATATAATAATCAAATAAATAGTTCATGAAGCTGTTTCTATTATACATTTGATTATATTCAATACAACATTTATCAGAGTTATATATACACATTAGGGATAAATAAAGTAATGCAGCAGACAACATGATGCAGGAATAATGATAGTAATAATATACCAAATCTTCATCTTCGTCCTCCAAAGTAAGTCTTCAATAAGCTGAAAAACTCAGGATTGACCCGAGCATAATGAAAAGACAAAACACTCGAGTCAGGACTAAAATATCCTTATGTAAATCAAATCGATATCACATATAAAATGAGTGTCGTGATGTCAGAGATGGAAAAGGTTTCGAATCCTAATTCCAAACTCAAGACTCAATGGGAAAGTCTTCGAGTCAGTACTCAAAATCTCGAACCTCTATCGAGGCATGCCGCTAGGTGTTCATAATGTTGTACCCCTATTCCGAACACATTGGAAAATGTTTCAAGTCCTAATTCAATCATATGGAGACGATAGCTTTCTAAATCTGATTAAAATATCAAATCTTCGATATTAAATTCAATGCGTTTTGTAACCCGTACGACCAAACGATTACTCTAAACGCTACAAAATTTAAAATCCGATAATATTACACTATTAAGGATCCAATGGAACAAGTTTCTTCAACTTCTGAGACTGTGCCTTGAAAGGCTATTTTTGACGTCTCGATTATAATATAAAAATTTCAATTTCTAATTATTCACTTTTAAATCCAATTTTGGATGTTAACAATCTTTATTGTTATTTAAATAAAATTTATGTCAACTTCCGATATCAAGTTCAATCATATTAAATTCAGAATCCAATTATCCAAATAATTTCCAATATTAAATTTAACCAATTTAATCGTTCAATATTCAACAAGTTTCAATATTAGATTTTAAATGAACTTTTGTTATCAATTAATTACTTTATTTACATCTAATTAATTTAACATAATACTTGTTATCAATTAAATTCCTTACCTTTAATACTTGTTATTACTTAAGTCTTCGAAATTAGTTTATTTCAAAATTTCATTCAAGTTCACATCTAATAACTTACATTCACAATCATTAAACCTTTATTTTTAACCATTTTTATTTAATAATTATATAAAATCTAATTATTTAAAATAGCTAAAATTACGGGTCATTACAACCTCCCCCACTTAGAACTTTTCGTCCTCGAAAAGAAGTTAAGTAAGGAATTTAACTTTCGAGATATTTTATTCAAGATTATCAACTTATAAAATAATAAAATTTCATTTATAAAACCATTACTACGTTTGTACTATGCTACTCCGATTGGCTTAAGGAAATCATTATTTAGTTATTAAAATAAGTTAATAAATTTTAAAACTTCCAAAAAATTTCTAACATCCGGAGTTATGAAAAATTTCGACAGAGTCTCCTTTGTGTGGCTCGATCGAAACAACTGATGCCACTACGGTCCCCAAACCAAAAAAAGAAAACAAAAGCCAAGTGGCTCAATCATAAAACCATAAAATCCAATGAAAAAATAAAAATGTACATTATTGTCGGGCAATCTAAAATTTTCTTGATTTTAAATACCCGCAACTTTTTAACCAATGATATCCAATCATATAATTTAAAATCATTTTATATTTTCATTTTCAATTTTCAATATTTGCTTTACTTAAGCCCGTACGATGTATATATATCATTCATACGCAATAGCAAATCTGATCGCTCACTCGTTCACACAAATTAGTACCATTTACACGACTCTCTAGTGTGGACTCACATTTGGTTCCTTGATCAGAAACTGTCATTCTCCTTGCATAGCCATATACTATGATAGAGAATTCCAGAATCAATCAAAAATCCATATCCAGGGTTCGCCGTTGAGAATCGAGTGGAAAATCCTAACTCGGATCGATATAAATTATCTCGAAATTCTATGCTCGAATCTAGATCAAATCGTTATGCAAATAAAATAATTTACGTACAACTTACGTATTTGTTCCAATAGTTACGCTAAATTCTTTTCATTCCCATTCATTTTATTTATATTCGATTTATTCAATTTAGTTGTTAACTTTCAAATGTTTCATTTTTCATTTTGTAACATCTCATATAAATTCACTTATTCACTTCCATTTTCAAAATTTCCTTTAATAACAAATTTATTTGTGAAACATTTTATTTATCATCACTTTAGTTTATAATCATTCTATAAAAGTCTAACTTCTTATATATGATTTTGCTTAGTTTATAATTATCTCAAAAGTTACAAATTCAACTTCACAATTTCTTTGCAAATTTATATCTAATTATATAACCAGTTTACAAAGATATTATTGGATTCATTTGTCTACTTTCTTAAGTGCCACTTACTTATTCCATTTAGTCATCAATCATTTCATACTATACTAAGTAACTATATAACATTTATTATTACAACTGAATTTTCATTTATATACATTTTAATTACTTTTAAGTTTTGTTTACTTGTACAATATCTCATTACATATCCAAATCATCTTTCTTAACTTTTAACATTTGGTAAGTCTTATTATATGTTATTCAAATGCAATTTGGTATTATACAAATTAATCTGATTCATTTTACTTAATTAAATGTTCACAATTTCAACTTGTTTAAATTTTCTTTAGTTTAATTTAACTATGAAGTTTCTTATTAGCTTAGATTTCATAATTCTTTTATTTTATAAGTTGTAATTATTCAAATATTTCACTTCCTTCAAATAATCTGAAGATTATTAATTAACAAAACTTAAAATTTTAAATAACGGGTCTATATCAAATCATTTGAAATAAGTATGTATATTTATGTCTTATACATCACATCATACTTTTGGAGTTTAAACCAAAATTCGTTTACCAAAACAATTTCGAAGCAAAGCTTCTCAGAAGTCTCCCCCACTTTGAGACTCGAAAATGAACGTCGATGATCCTGAGCTGTAACGACCCGAAATTTTCGATCCCGAAAATTCCAGATAGTTATGAAAAAGAAAGAGATAGAAGAAGAAGAAGATCAGAAACAACATCTCACATTCGCAGTGGATAAAATATAATAATAAATAATAACAGTTTACAGAAGAATACTATATCTGTCGATTTAATTTAAAATTAATCGTTTATTTCCGCAACTCGCGCATATGATCGATTTGGCTTTCGAACCACGTTCCATCGTGTTCGGAATGCGGATAAAACCTTATAAAGTCTGTCGGCATGTCTGATTTGGAGTTTGACATTTCGCGTTACAACACGAGATATTTTCAATTAATAAACGTGTACTCGAGAAGCTTCCGTAAATTGGTATTTATCCCCGTCCTCTTAACCTTCAACAGAAATCGAACGCCTTTTTAAAAAAATTAAAATTAAAATTTTTCATGGCCGAAGCCTTCATTCTTAAAATCAGAAGAATCGAAATAAAAAGGGGAATCACGAATCAAATTTCGTGCTTCGTACTATCGCCGCTCGCAACCCTAAAGCGTGCGCCAAATTAGGGTGGAATCGCAGACGCGCGCGCGAAGCAGATGTGAAGTTGATTTGGGGATTTTGAGCGTGCGAGGCGGCTCGCGCTGATGAGTGGATTTGGAGAGTGTTGCGATCGATTCGAGTCAGAGATGGGTTCGGCAATTGAAATCCGAACTCGAAGGCAGGAGGAAGGGCGCGAGCTAGAGCATCGATGTCGAAGTCGATTTTGAGGGCTAGCGGCTGACGATGCACGTGTTCGAGGCAAGTTTTGCGGGGGTGCCAAGGTTTCGCGATGCAGCTGCGATCAGGTCAGTGTTGGAGGGCTTCTCGCCTTCGTGCATGCGAGTTAGATGTGGGGGTGTAGATAGATTGTGAATGGCTGCGGCGTCGACAGTGTTGTGGGGTGAGCATCTTTATATTTTTCTTCTTCTTGGTTTTGAAATTTTAAAATGTTCAAACTTGGAAGTAATTTTCGGTCATAAACTGTTCAACAGGGAATACGTATACGATTAGACAATTTTAGTGTTCCTTACTGGAGTAAGGAAAATAAATATACATGTTTAAAAATTACTGTTACATTTTAATAATGCTTTAGTGATAAATGGTTTAATTTACTCATTTAATTATTTTGGTTACCAGGAATTTAGTTACCACAGGGAAATTTATTTAAAGTTTAAGTTACTGGTTAAATTGATTGTATTTCTATTACCACTTAATTCAATTCCAATTCAAGATTTAAATTTGATTGTATTATACTACTTCTTAATTTAATTTCAATAATTTAATAACCAATCGCCTTAATATTTATTAGAATGAAATATTGCTTTATATGTCAAAATATACTTTTATATAAATCATTTAAAACCTTTATAAAAGAAAACAACAAGTACGCTCTCATATACACACACAAACACACAACCCATTCTAGAGTACTACGGACTCTATTTAATGAGTAACTCCCACCAGAGCCAAGGTTCTCGCTTAACCTCGCTCTGATACCAACTGTAATGATCTGGAATTTTCGGGTTCGAAAATTTCGGGTCATTACGGTTTTACCAAATGTAATCGACAGGTATAATATTATTTTGTAGACTGTTATTATTTATTATTATATTTTATCCGCTGCGAATGTGAGATGTTGATGTTTCAGATCTTCTTCTTCTATCTCTTTCTTCTTTTTCATAACTATCTGGAATTTTCTGCTTCGAAAATTTCGGGTCGTTACATTTCTGTGACGACCCGACTTTCAACTCCCAGAAAATTGCATCATCATTAAGAAAGAAAGGGATAGAAAGAGAAAAGAAAGAAGAGAAAGAAGAGAAAGAAGAAACAACATCAGAATCTCAACAGCGGAACGAATAAATTATATTAATATCATACGTATTACATAGTATAAATCAATTATCAGAGTTACACAGACAATACATCACATACTAGACGGTTATAAACACCTATCTAGTTATTACAACTCAAAACACATTACAGAAAACACTGAGAGATACCAACACAGCGGAACACTAAATATCTACATGCAAAAGCCTCCTGCTCTATTGCTCCTCCATAATTCGTCAAAGCTAACCTGAATCCCTTGGCTACTCGTAAAAATTTGAGTACCCAATTATTCTATACGATCCTGCCATCCATCTCGCCCCCCTGAGCTCCAGAACGTCCTTGCCTGAAAATCTAAGACATGTTGATTTGTATATGTCCAGTGTTTGAGTATATGTGTAACTCTGATGTATTAAAATTGTAATTGACAGATATAGTATTCTTCTGTAAAATGTTATTATTTATTATTATATTTTATCCGCTGTGAATTTGAGATGTTGATGACTTTCTTCTTCTTCTATCTCTTTCTTCTTTTTCATAACTATCTGGAATTTTCGGGATCGAAAATTTCGGGTCGTTACATTTACTGAAACGACCCGACTTTCTCTCCATAGAAAGATGCATCATTTTTAAGAAAGAAAGGGATAGAAAAGAGAAAAGACAGAGAAGAAAGAAAGAAACAACATCAAAATCTAAATAGCGGAACGAATAAACTATATTAACCACATAATATATTACTTAGTATCATATACATCAGAGATACACAGCTAAAACAACACATACCAGACAGTTATAAACACCTGTCTAGTTATACAACTCAAAACAACTCAAAGACAAACGACTCAGAGAACACACAGCGGAATACTATATATCTATACGCAGAAGCCTCATGCTCCATTGCTCTTCCAGAATTCGTCAAGCCAACCTGAATCGCCGGGCTACTCGTAAAAATTTGAGTACCCAAGAGTTTAAGAAAAACAGAATAAACTCTGGGTCAGACATAGGTTTGCTGTGAGTAAACGGTTAAAGTTGCTTAACTTTAAAAACCTTTTGAAAGAAAAAGGTATCACGTAAGACTTCCCACACATAAACATGGAAAAGTTTTTACCTTACGCTAACCAAAACATTTGATAGGAAATTCAGTGATATTATAATAGGTCTAGGGTTTTCAAATAAATATGAAATAGCCGAAATTGTTACATTTATTAAATTCCAGCTACTAGCCACAAAAGTGGGTAATACAATCAAATCCAAGGGCGCTTATTGGATTTTGGATTCCATACAATGGCAGGGCTACCGAGGTACCGACTGTTACAGTACGTGGCCTAGATCACCGTACCGAGGATCACTCCCAATCCCCTGCAACACAAGGCCGGAACCATTCCTTACTGAAAAGTTCCGAACAAGACAACCCCGCGGTTGTAGCTAGCAACCGCCCACAAAGCTGAATAAAAAGGGACCTCTAGACAGGGGAAAATCTCGTCCTACTTGGGCATGACCCACTTAACCTTGTTGCACCTCCCCTGTTTTAGCCATTCTCGGTTGATGAGGCTTGAGGCTACGATTATCTTTAGTGAACACATCACTTAGAATGCTCATCGTCCACCTGACGATGTTCTGAAAGCATTCAATCCATACAAGTTCGTTCCGGGTTCGAACGAAACTGAAGGCATTATCTCCTTACACTCATTTCGGAATCACCCTCAGAGTTAACGACAATAACCCTTGCACTCTGAATCTTCATCTTCACTTGAGATTCACGACCTATCGTTAATTTGGATCGATGTGGTTTTCGGATATCCAAATATGGAAGCCCGATCCCGGTCTCATCGAAATCCAAAACGTATCTTTTAGGTCCAAGTTGTTTAAGGTTAAACAATTCAATTCAACTATCTATATACACACAAATAGATAATTCACAATATCACGATAGATTATCATCACAACAGATAATTCATGTTATCATCACAAATAGATAACTTATACTATCATCTCAAAGTAACCAAAGCATCCATATCATATCACACATATCTCATCAGAGATATCAAGCAATTAAGCCATTCAATATAAATCGGCCATTCATAAGCATTGATCTATAAATCACACCATTTATAATTAATTTAAAATGAATTAAATTAATTACTTCATCTCTTAATTAATTTAAAATTAATTAAATTAATTACCTTCATCACAATAAATCTTGCTTACTTAAACATTAATTAAACCAATTAATTAATCATCATCTTAATTAACCAACCTTGATTAATTACCTCTTAATTAAGTAATTAATCCTTAATTATTCTCATTAATCATATTAATTAACGAACCTTAATTAATTACTTCCATTATTTAATTAACTATAATTGATTACATTATTGCTTAATTAATTACATTAATTAAGCATGCTTAAATTAATTGCTTTCATTATTCAACTTTAATAATTATAAACAGTAATTAATTATTCTTAATTACTTCTTAATTACTTTTAATTATATTTATAAATGCTTTGATTTATTACACCATGTAATAAATCCTTAATTACTTTACCAAGTAATTATCCATTTAAAATTACTTCCCGCTAAGTAATTCTCCTATCTCAATTGCCTCCAGTAATTTATTCATCAATTACTTATCTTAAGTAATTACTCTTATCAAAACTTATTAAGTAATCATACTTAATCATTTATCATGTGACTATCTTTAATTAATTAACAAATTAATTAACTTAACATGATCACATTCACCTCATAAATCATAATAGAGTAATTTACCCCTTAATTACTCTTTAACCAAATTAATCATTAATTACAGATTAATTACCTTCAGCTATTAATTAATAAATCTCAATTATTAATCAATCCTTTAATACAAAGTGATCAATCCCTAATTACTTTTATAATTAATTAATTAACCTTAATTAACTAATTAATTATCTCTTAATCATTAATTAATAAAACTTAATTATTAATTAACAACCTTAATTTGAAATTAATTAATCCATAATTATAACTGATCAATCCTTAATTACTATTAATTAACCTTTAATAATTCTTAATTGACTTGCATTATAGATTAATAACCTTTTAATTATTAATCAAGAAAACCCAATTAAAACTTTATTAAGCATTTCTTAGTTACTAGTTTTCTAATTAACCCTTAATTAGTTAATTAATTAATTACAATTTAATTAATCATTAGTCATTAATTAAATTATCATAATTATTAGTTAATTAAATTAAGAATTATCCTTAATTAACCTTTTTAAATAATTAATTAAATTAACTAATTAAACTTAAAATTTCTTAATTAACTAATTAATTATTATTCATTAAAACTTAATTATTCTTAAGATAAAACATTATCTTAAATTATCCTTGAAAACTTTACTTAACTTAATTCATCAATTAATTTGAAATATAAAGAAATCATTAATTACCTTTAATTTTTAATTAACAATCATTAGTTCAAGTTAATAAATTACTTAAATCTTTAATTGTTAATTATAAATCATTATTCATTAACTAATAAAAACATTTCCTTATAAGTTTCCTTTTATATTTCCAAAGTAAGTTTGAAAATAACATTAAGGTTTTAACTTAAAACATTTAAAACCATTCATACAAATTTATTTATATAAATATTCAATTCAAAGAAATGAATTTCAAGAAATTGATTTTAACTTAATTACTTAAAATTTAAAACTTAAAAACTGGTTAACATTTTACTTTGGGTTTAAACCATGTATTATTGAAACAAAAACCTAGTACATCATTTTTTTTTAAGTTTCAAAGGTTAGTTTAGAATTTAAATTTTAAGAACCTGTACAACTAAAATTACAGGTTACCTACCAAAACTAACTCGAGTTTAAACTCGAGACATAAACCCAAAAACACAGAGCTACCTTCGAGTCGTCCCACTGACCAACTTCCCAGATACACGAAACAACGCCGTGCACCTGCACCAGCGCCGGACCCTCCTCCGATCAACGACGACCCCATCGCCAAGTCACCCAACATCCCTACGAGCACCTACGATCAATAGAACATCATCTCATGCTTCGATTCAAAATCGAGTATCCCAGGATGAACTGAGACCCAAACCCATCATCAGGAAATCCCTTGAACTCTCGCCTCCGATCACGATAACCGCTACAATTCCGGCTATGGTTTGCCGACCCACCGCGCTTCCTTCTCCCAAAATTTTATGCAACTCGAATCACCATAAGAAAAGCAGTGATTCAATTTCTCAGCTGGATCCAAAATTAGGTTTAGACCCTGAACCTTCTTGCTGCCGATGCCACGATCATCAGACAACCATCCAATTATTTTTGCCGTACTTCCCAATCATACTTCTAGCTCTATCAAGAATCCCGAACACCCCAAATACATAGATCATCAGATATTGACAAAAAACCAAATTCCAGCAAAACCCCAAATTCTCACTCAATTCAATTGTAAAAATTGTGATTTTTGTCTTAAAAATCTTTATTTTCAATATGCATTCGAATTAGAATCCTGAAACAACAAACCAGGATGTTTGAATTTTTAACATATTTGAACTTTTATTTGTAAATCAAATTTCCCAGTGAAACTTTGCTGTAATTAACTTTAAACTATTTTTAAAATTTGAGTCTTGTTAAAATTCACAACTTTTGTTTAGAAACTAATTTCTAAAATAAATCATAGAAATAGGAATTGTTTTATGAATATATTTGATGTCTGTAAGCTTTGAAGTATTTCATTTGTCTGATATAATTCAGGCATGCTCAGTCAATACTCATCATTTTCCTATGTATAATTATGTTCAAAATTCCCAAAATCATCATGCAAGCATATTTTCAAACTTACATTACAGATCCACTTTAATCATATGTCAATGCATCACACTTTAAAAAAAATTCATGCTAACAGATTCAAACAGAGGTTTAAATATAGGAACAGGGGTGCTTCAAATTTTACAGACAAGCACTCATAATATTCACATATAGATATTCATGCAGATCAAAACATCAACACAGTAATTCATAAGCAACACCTATTAGTTACTAAATTTTAGTTTTAAAAAAATTTACTCACCTTTTAAAGAAATGTAAAGAGCTTGATCTTGATGATAAAACTGGAAACTTGCCAAAACATCTGAACTTGAAACTGAAGTCTTTTTTTTTGAAACAGAAAAGCTTCAGTCCTTTGTTTTGCTTTTAAACTGAAATGCTTCAGGTTTGCCTTGACCCAGATTCACTTGCATGCATTCAAAGATGTTGCAGACATGGGAAATGCAGATTTGATTTGCACTTGATTTCAGGTTTTGGTCATTTGTTTGCAAGTTTATTTTGAGAAACAGATTATAGGCCCGAGCATAAAGGTTTTCAGATATTTGATCTTGAGAGAATCAGCTGATTTTGGTTTTGAGTTATTTTCAGAGGAGATGAATCAGGTTTTGATTCATGCATTTCTAGTTTAAGAAGATTACAAATTTGTATTTGATTCTGGAAATGAATTGCTGAGGAGTATTTTACAGATTTGAGGAAAATTTCAGATTTGAACCGACGATTTTCTGATCTTTGAAGAGTGAAGATTGCATGGATATTCTAGTTTTTTTTAGGAATGAACATAAATTTTAAAGAAAAAGAAAATGAAGAGAAGATAGTGTTTAAATAGGCTAATTTCAGTTTTTATTAAAATTAAAAGAAAATAAAAAAAGGTGACACTTGTCTCTAGCTTATATTAATGTTTTAACACTTGTTATCTAAGAGATTTATAACTTAACACTTGTCAATATTTATTTATATATATCCTAAAAGAATTTTAAAAGCTTTTTAAGTTAATTTCCTAATTAACTAATATGTTTTCTTAATTTATAAATGCTTTTCTAATTAAATTCCTAATTAACAGATACATTTATAAATTTATAAATGTTTTTTAAATTTATATAAATACAGTCTTTTTAAAAGAAAATAAAATAAAACCAATTATAATTTAAATAAAATTATATATGATATTGCAAACTCATTTTAAAATGCTATTTCAAAAAGCCCATGTATTTATTCTTATTAAATAAATACATATCAAAATTTCTATAGATAAATTTCTATAAAAAGAATAATATAAAAAAAATCTTATTTGAACTAAAAACATTATCTATATAATTTAAATCCAAACTATATTATTATTTTATTTTAAGATGTATGTATATTCCTTTAAATTCAAATTTATATTCAATTCAAAGTCATTTAAAAATCCAAATCTAAAATCAATTCAAATAAATATAAATATCAATTTTTAAATAAGCTCATTATTATTTATAAATAATTTATCCTATTTTAAAAATCAATTTAAATACACAGATATAAATATATTTAAACACACTTATCAATTTTGAAAACAATAAGTCAATTTAGAATTTATTTACACAATACAAAATAATTATTCTTATTTTAAAATCAATCTATAACCATAATTAAGACATTATATTATTATTAATTGGTTATTTATTTTTGAAAATAACAATTTGATCAATTTCAAATAATTTAAATTAAGAGATTATCATATTTTAAATTTCTAGAAATTCCGGGATATTACATTCCTCCCCCCTTAAAGAATTTCGTCCTCGAAATTTGAAACAAAGATAATCCAAAATTTTATTTTATTTCATCCAATTCAAACATACATAACAGCCATACACTATCAATCAAACAAATAATTTCATCCAAATAACCAATTCAATCAAATAAATAACACTAGCTATCCGGACACAGATCCGGATAAGTTTCCTAAAATTATCTTGTGTTTTCCAAGTACAGACATAGGGATACTCGCTCTACTAAATCCAAACTAGCTATACTACTAAACTACTGAGCTCCTACTCATTTAGATCTAAAATCCGCACAAGATACCAGACCACAGACAAGTCTGATCAACCACTAAATCCTTCATAGAACTAATGGTCTCAAAACCCGTGATGGACCAAACACGTACTCCCTCAGAGACACGTGAAATATTTTGAATTCCAGTCTTCCAAATTGGCAATTCACTTTTTCAAACCAAAGCACTTATCCTTACAAAAACTCAGAAGAATCCAATATACCTCGGAGCTCACCTCAAAATCTCACCAAATCTTATTGCTCCCTTTACTAGAGAAAACCTCAACAACATCAAAGCCTCCAACTTCGAATTCCAAATTCTTCCGTTTCTTAACCTCAAAACTTTCCAGATGATCCGGGCTGCCTACAGATCCTTCCTGATCAACTCAATCTTCGTTGATGCTTCTACAAACATACTGGATCGTTTAAATAGAGTTACATTTGGTATCATTTTTCTTTTGCTCAAAAACAAAACTTAGCAAACAAAGGTCTGAAACCCAAATACAAGCAGCTCAGAAATAATAGAAAGAAGGAAAAATCTGGGAATCAGAGAACAACAAATCAGCAGTTCAAAAACTTAATCAAACATACCTCAAAGGCAACCTGAAGCTCAACATTTCATATTCAAGTTAGTAAGCAAGAATCATATTTAAAGTACAGATCATCAAAAAAAAATTCCAGATAAAAGTCAAAAGCAGGGTTCTTCCCAAATCAGTGAGTAAACCATTGTTTTAACAATTTTAAATCTGGTGATGAATGAATAATTAGACTTTGATGCATGCAACAGAGATAAAATATACACAGTTTACTGGAATATTTAGGTGAGAATGCAATGATATTTGTATGTGACATACTGAGTATATAAATACTCACATAGGTAGTCTCCGTTCTTAGTTTGCATGCAAAATTTCAGTTCCAAAAATCAATCTGCATTATTTCAATGACTTTCAGTTCATGATCATTTAAAGAAAAACTGATTGAATTGATAAATGTTGGTTTTTCTATAGTTATAAATATAAGTGAAGGTAATTAATTTGTAAATAGAAATTTACAGCAGAAAACGAAACTAAGTAAAAAAAATTAGAATGTGGAATTTCCTATCTTTGATTGTAAATTTGGTTTCGTACTTAGAATTCATGATTTTTAGTATAGAAATTAGGATTTTTAAATCCATGATTAACGGGAATTCTCGAGTTAGACGATATTTGGGAAATCATCAATTTTTGTCGATCGGGAAAGTTTCGATCACCAAAATTTGGTCTGAAGCAAGCCTAGACGTAGAAGCTCAGGGGAAAAATGGAATTGGAATTTCCTAATCCTTGAGGAAGTCGAATTGCATTGATTTAGGGTTTTAGGCTGAAAGTTGGATGGGGTTGTTTGCTGTATTTTCATGGCATTTTGATAGCATCGGGAAGGTCCAGTATTGGAGGAAAGGAATGACGAAGGTCAGGTGAAGGTTCGAGCATGGGGTAGGCATCTCTGGTGGTCGGAGTTGACGATGAGGATGAACTTAAACGGTAGGTTCTGGAGCCTAGGGTGGGTTGTTCATTCAAATTTTTATTTTCGTGATGATTCGTCATTCTGTGTTGTGAGGCGACTCAGTGGAGGATAGCTGACATGTCGATGATTGAAGCCAGGATTGATGCCGGCCGTTCATCGTGTGCAGGTGCACCGTGTCATGCGTGTAGGTGGTGGAAGCATCAGGTAGTAGAAGAAGAGATGGGTTTATGGAGGAGGCTTTTGCTCGAATAATTCTCGGGGTTTCTGTTGTTTTTCTCGAGTGAAACTTCGAGTTTCTTTAGTGTTCGTTTTCAGGGTTTAAGTTAATAGTTTTGAACTTAAAGGATAGACTAAGTTTTAAAAAAATGGGTAGAAGCAGATAACTGGGATTCGATGTGTTTCACGTATCTTTGATACCACCTGTGACGACCCGATTTTTCTCCACAAAAAGTCATATCATCTTGAAGAAAGAAAGGGATAGAAAGGAGAAAAGAACGAGAAGAAAGAAGAAACAATAACAGAATCTCAACAGCGGAACGAATAAATTATATTAACAACATAAATATTACATAGTATATAACACTGATCAAAGTTACACAGAATATACATCACATACTAGACAGTTATAAACATCTGTCTAGTTATACAACTCAATACAATACAAGAAAGAGATACCAACATAGAAAACACACAGTGGAA
Source organism: Allium cepa (assembly GCA_030765085.1). NCBI lineage: Eukaryota > Viridiplantae > Streptophyta > Magnoliopsida > Asparagales > Amaryllidaceae > Allium > Allium cepa. The sequence goes on along the minus strand of CM060944.1, from coordinate 372,867,095 downwards.
ACTATATATCTAAAGCCGAATCCTCCTGCTCCATTTGCTCCATCACAATTCGTCAAAAGCTAACCTGAATCCCTTGAATACTCGTAAAAATTTGAGTACCCAAGAGTTTAAGAAAACGGAAGATAAACTCTGGGTCAGACATGGGTCTGGTGTGAGTAACAGGTTAAAGTTGCTTAATTTAAAAAAAAACCTTTGAAAAGAAAAGGTATCACGTAAGACTTCCCACACATAAACATGGAAAAGTTTTACCTTACGCTAACCAAAACATATGATAGGAAATCTGATGATATTATAATAGGTCTAGGGTTTTCCAGTAAATATGAAATAGCCGAAATTGTTACATCTATTAAATTCCAGCTACTAGCCACAAAAGTGGGTAATACAATCAAAACCATTGGCACTTATTGGATTTTGGATTCCATCAATGGCAGGCTACCAGGGGAACCACCTGTCACAGTACGTGGCCTAGATCAACGTACCGAGGATCACTCCCAATCCCCTGCAACACAAGACCGGAACCATCCCTTACTGGACAGTCCCGAACAAGAAAACCCGGCAGTTGGCTTACGTTCCAACCGCCCACACAGCCGAAATAAAAAAGGACTTCTAGACAGGGGAAAATCTCATCCTATTTGGGCATGACCCACTTAGCCTTGCTGCACCTCCCTTGTTTTAGCCATTCCCGGTTGATGAGGCTTGAGTCTACGATTACCTTTAGAGAACACATCTCTTAGAATGCTCATCGTCCACCTGACGATGTTCTGAAAGCATTCAATCCATACAAGTTCGTTCCGGGTTCGAACGAAACCGAAGGCATTATCTCATTACACTCATTTTGGAATCACCCTTAGAGTTAACGACGACAACCCTTGCACTTTGAATCTTCGTATCGAATCTGAAAGTACTACCCCGTCAAACTCATCTCGGAATCACCCTCAGAGTTATACTGACGTATAGTCCTTACACCTCGAGTCTTCATCCTTCACAAGAGATTCACGACCTATCGTTAATTTGGATCGATGTGGTTTTCGGATATCCAAATATGGAAACCCGATCCCGGTCTCATCGAAATCCAAAACGTATCTTTTAAGCCAAGTTGTTTTAAAGTTTAAAACGATTCAATTATCTATATACACAGATGGATAATACACATACCAAAATAGACAATCAACATTATCATCACAACAGATAATCCATATTATCATTATCAAAAGATAATCTAAATCATCACCACAATGCAACCAATGCATCCATATCACTCAACATTACTTATCTCATCTTTGAGATTCAAACCATTCAAGGCAATCCATATCATCCATTCATATATAAGCAATGATTAATAATAACACCAAATATAATTAATTTAAAATGAATTAGATTAACTACATCATTTCTAATTAATTTAAAGTGAATTAAATTAATTACTTCATCAATATAAATCTTGCTTACATCACCATTAATTAATTATCAATCAATCAATTAATCATCAACCAATTATTCATTTTAATTAATCATCCCTGATTAATTAACCTTTAATTACATTTAAATAATTATCCACTGATCAATTTCTCAAATTAATTATACTTAACCAAATACAGTAATTAATCTTTAATTACTTCATAAATTAATTAACTATAATTAATTACATTAAACCTTAATTAATTACATAAATTAATTCCTTCATTTATTAATTAATATTTAATTACTTCATAAATTAATTAACTATAATTAATTACATTAAACCTTAATTAATTACATAAATTAGTCCCTTCATTTATTAATTATTTCCTAATAAATCTATTTTTAATTACACATTTTCTATTTAAATTAATTACATTAAGTAATTAATCTTCATTTGAACCATAATTGTTAATCACCCTTGATTAACTTCATTCAGTAATTAACTTTCCTTAATTACTTCACCAAATAAATTAATTACTCCATAATTAATTATCTCTAATTAATCCCTGAATACTCGATCATCACTTCATCACCAGAGAAAACCCTGGCCACCCAAATCCAATTTTAAAAATCAAGTTATATACAGGTGCATATATAACTCTTATTAAAATTAAAAATAACAAATCCTATTTCTTACAAAATTGATTTATGATTATAAAAACTAAGTATTATCATTATCATTTGAAAATAATAAATTAAAAAATATTAACTAATTGATAAAAGAGATTATAAACTACTTTTATTACTCAATATATTAAGATCATTTGTAAATTGTAATTTAACTTTTATATAAAAATTCAAGCAATCTTTTAAAAAGAAAATAACAAAGCTTTTAATGTTAATCTAATTTAAATTCATATTAAGCTAATTTTATAAAAATTTAAAACAAATAAGATTTATCATAAGTATAAACCAAATTATTTATTAAATTGCTTAGAAAAGTTAAATGTTCAAATTTAAATCAAAATTTCCAATTTACCAAATATAAATTAAAATTAGAAAATTGATTCATTTACTAAATTCCAAATCAAAGCTTATCTATTTACAATATATACACCTATGACGACCTGATACTTCCTCCACTGAAAACGCATTTTTTTAAAACTTAGTCTATCTTTTAAGTTCAAAACTGTTAACTTAAACCCTGAAAACGCACACTAATGAAACTCGAAGTTTCACTCGAGAAAAACAACAGAAACTCCGAGAATTATTCGAGCAAAAGTAATTATATTTTATTAATTTCATTAAGTAATTATTTATCAAACCATCAAATAATTATTCTGAATTACTTACACTTAATTAATTAACTTAAAACTTAATTTATTAATTAATTCAAATCCTTAATTACTAAATTAATTAATCCAAATCTTTAATTAATTGAATTAATTAATTATCCATTTTAATTACCCTACTAATTTGATGAATCAGAAATCATTAAGCCCATAACAAACATTAGAATGAAACATTTTCTTATTTATAACTTTAAATATAAAACAATTTAAAAACCCGAATACTTCGAGTCAACCCACAGTTAACTCGAGAACCAACCAAAAACCAAGTCACATCATCATCAATTTACTGTGTACATCAAATCAGTTTAATTATTCAAACGATTACTTAAATTTAACCATTAAATTTAAATAATAGTCCAATAGAGTGAGTTTACTCACCTTTGCCCCCTAAAATTTGCAATCCCTCCATCCAATTAATTACATCCAGTGATTATTAATTTATTACTTTCCCAAGTAATTATTAATTCATTACTCCTTAACTATTTATTATTAACCTTCATTGTTAATTTATGAAACCTAATTACCCAATTGTAAATCACAAATTATGAATTATTCAATCACTAATTACAAATCAATTTCTTAATTAATCTTTATCTTATTTCATAAATTATCAAACCTTAATTATACTTAAAGTAAACATCCTCTTTATTAAATACTAAATCACATTAACATTAAACATTATTTGTAAAAATTAAGTTTTAAATATATTTTTTAAAGTATTTAACATACTTAATTTGATAATAAATCAAACTGTTCTTAATTTAAATTTTGAAAAAACATTAAATTTAAAGGATTTATAAATGATTAAAACAATTAAATAAATTTACTCACGCTGGTTTCCAGCCTGACCTGGGTGTTACTTTGGTATAATTCTCAGGTCAAACCGAGTATTACAGATTTTCAGGTAGGTACGTTCTGGAACTCAGGAGTCGAGCTGGATGGCAGGAACGTGTAGAGTATTTCCGCTGTAATTATATATTGTAAATCTGAGACATGTTGATTTGTATATGTCCAGTGTTGAATATATGTGTAGCTCTGATGTATTTAAATGTAACCGACAGATATAGTATCCTTCTGTAATTTGATGTTGTTTATTAGTATATTTTATCCGCTGCGAATGTGAGATGTTTGGTGTTTCTGTTCTTCTTCCTCTATCTCTTTCTTCTTTCTCATAACTATCTGGAATTTTCGGGTTCAGAAATTTCGGGTCGTTACATTTGGTCTGAGCAGTCATCACCGAAATTATTTTCCAACAATAAAAGAGGGGAGTACTGAATTCATTTCTTTTTAAAAATATTTAAAAATATTTTTCCACTAATATCATTATATTTTTCCAAAACTTTGAAAACCATTTTCAAAATTTCCGGGTCTTAAATTAAAAACTTCTCAATGTAAAATCCATTTTAATTTATAAGTCACATTTATAAATTATTCCTACATGATTTCACTTCTTAAAACAATTCATAAATTGTTTTATCATTGTTTATTTTAAAATAAACCTCTTTTATTAAGGTACAACAATCAATTAATGATAATAATCAATATTGTCATTTCTAATAACCAAACATACTATATATAACTATAATTAATTCTGAAAATTATTCCTTTGTATATAAAATATTATCGGGGTAAAATTATTGCATTCATCCAATTTTCAAAACAATACTATGTCGAATTGTTCTGTTCAAATGTTTAAAGATCCCTATCAATAATGTTAATTACTCGTATTGATCAGAATCCATAAGCCACTCAACAAATCAACCAACATAATATAATTTTTTTTATTCACTAACAAATACGCCCTTATATCTATTAATACACTCAAACTAATTCTAGGGTACTGCTGACCCTATCTCCAATGAGTTACCACATAAAGCTAAGGTTATCGCTAGACAAAGCTCTGATTCCAACTGTGAGGACCCACATTTCGGAAGGTTTAAATTGGCAATAATCCACACATGTCCAATCCAAATAATTCGAAACATAGATAATCATTCGGGTTAATTAATAAAAATAAGAAAAGAAGAAGAAACAAACACAGAATCTCGCAACGGAATGATAAAGTATAATAATCAAATAAACAATTCATGAAGCTATTTCTATTATACATTTGATTATATTCATTATAACATTTATCAAAATTATATATGTACATCAGGGATAAATAAAGTAAGGCAGCATACAATATGATGCGGGTATAATGATAGTAATAATATATCAAATCTTCATCTTCGTCCTCTAGAGTCAGTCTTCAATAAGCTGAAAAACTCAGGACTAACCCGAGCGTAATGAAGAGACAAAACACTTGAGTCGGGACTAAAATATCCTTATGTAAGTCAAATCGACATCACATATAAAATGAGTGTCGAGGCGTCAGAGATGCTTATGGAATTTCACATCTCTTATCTGATGTTTAACATGCATGCAATAACTCAAGAGATGTTACGGGATTTTCCAACTCCTAAGGATCCATCAAAATATTTATATGTAGTAGAATACGCTACATATATAATTTCTAATCAATAAGATATGTGTATCTTATAAAGAATAACTTGATGTCAATGAGAAATTTACAGAATATAAAAATGAGTTCTAAAATCAAGAGAATAATATACTTCAATTTGATCAAGGAGGAGAGTATGTTGGACAAGTACTCCAACAATACTTAAAAGATAATAGGATTATCTCTCAGGTTACTCTACCCTATACTCCGTAACACAAGGGTGTCTACTAAATATGTTCCTAAGACACCCTATGAGGTGGTGTGGGAAGAATCACCAACTCAAATATTTGAAAGTGTGTGATTGTCCAGCCTTCTTTGAGAATGTTGGCACTAGTAAACTAGAGGTAGGACTGGGATTGTGTAAGTTTATAAGATATCCCAGAATCCCAATGGGATAATGTAACAACCCGCACCTTTAGACACACTGATCTAAAGCCAAAACATGGAATCTGAAGTCGGGTTGTGCCAAGAAGGATGGTTTACAAGTTTTTATATTTTGGATGATATTAGAGATAGATTGTTTGATTTAAAAAAACGTAAACATCTAGTGAATTAAGTTTCATGATTTGACTATATGGTGTTTGATAATAAAATTGGTTTAAAGTCAAGAAATTTATTTGAGATGAACAAATTTATGAGCCTAAAAGTGTAAAAATAAGATGATCCTAAGAAATGAATGTACATATAAAGTTTAATAAATAAAGGAATTGAAAAGAAGAATCTTATGATGACTAGTTCGAGTGGCTCGAAAGTAACTAAAAATGAGCAGGAGATATGTTTGGATGGTAAACACTTCTCTTACGTATTATCCTTCTAGTTAAGGGGATATATGATACTATTGGTAATACCCAGTTCCTTGGTATCAATTTAAAGTTGTTTGATCTACAAAAAATTTAAGTTAAAAGGTAATGCGAATCATCAATTGATAAATTAGTTAGTAATTATAAACATTTTCATAATAATGTTAAACCCAAAATAATTCGGATCACTAATTAATAAAATAAAATGTGATTTTCGATGATTTTGGACAGTCGGAAATTTTCAAATCACAGCTAACTCAGAACTAAGAAATTTTAAAAATATAAAAGATAAACAATTGTGAAATTTTTTGAGTAAATAAAATTATATAAGTATAATTTATAAATGTGATTTCTAAATAAAAAGGATTTAAAAGTTGAGAATTTGAGAATTTAAATCATGGTGTTTTTGAAAATTATTTCTCAAAATTGAGAAAATAATAATAGTATTATTTGGAAGTATTTTTGAATAAAAATAAAAGATATAAGTTTTATAACTTATAAATTTGAGATGATAGTAAATTACAACAAGTTTTAAATTTGTCAAACAACCAGATGTAAGTAAACCAATCTAAAATTTGAGATTTGTAAATATATTTTTAAGATGTAATGGAGTATTATATAAATATAGACTTAAGTCGTACCAATTCAGCAGACCTATTTCAACTTGGGATTTTCCATATGTGTCTGTAAGATATTTGGGGAAAAGTGTCCAAAAATTATAGGCCTAGTTTGATTGAGGAGAATATACAATTTAGGGAAGTTTGAAGGAAGTAGAGATTACGAAGACATCTGAGCATGGGTTAAGGTGAGGATTGACCAATGTTAAATTTGATTTCAATTGAATTTTGTAGTTATGGCTTTTTCCTGCCTAAATTGAGGACGAAAGTTATGGTGGGAAAGAAAATTTTAAGGAGATAAGAATGTGAAAGTTTACCACCTTCAGTTTAGCATCTAACAGCGGTTTCAATTTACACTGCTGACATAGTGTTTTTCTTTTTATTTTTTTATGATAAAAAAGTTTATTATTGATCTCCCTTGGAAACACTGCTCACACGTGCTGTTAGAAATGTATTTTCTTATAGTGGGATGACTGCAAATCAATTAAAAAATTATGCAACTACCCAAATATAATTCTACCAGAATTCATCTAAAATCTTCTCAATATGGAAGTTCATTCAACGTATGCTCGTATCTTCCAGTAACTGCAAAAAAATTTTCTTCTTAAATGTCTCAACAAGTGATGCAATTTTTAAGATTTTATGACGTTATATTTGTGCTTTGATGAACGCACTTACCATGAGATGTGAAAAAATGGCTTAGTAGAGGAGGAGATGATATGTAGCAGCTTCTTTATTGTGAAAGAAGGGTCAAAGCAAGATTATGAAAGTGGATATTTCCCAGAAATGAGAGGTCATGGGTGAAATGCAATAATTTTCCAAATTTTCGAACTTATTAAAGACAAAGTTTTGATTTTAATCCATCATTCACGCAGATCATCGAAGCTAACCATTCAATTTCAAAAAGATAGAGAACCTTGGACGTTATTTATTTGCTCATATAGAGTTCAAATTAGAAACTGAAAGTCAGTGTCCAAACAGTTTCAAACACTAAAGACTGGTTAAAAATCGAATTTCAGTCTTTAATTTCAGAATTTAAAGACTAATATTTTCAGCCTTTAATCAATTTGTAATTATGAATGAAAAATTTCTTTAAAGGGATATTCTTTAATAGTATATATATGTTGGTATTTGAGGCTTGTTAAAAAATAGGATAATTCTTGAAAATTCTTGGATGTGAAATCCATATGGCTGTTACTACCATTTCTAATTCTTATCTCCTATACCAATCCGTATAATTCATGTATTGGACCATTTAGTTCAAACATTTTCATTTAATTTCTTACTTACATTATTTCCCATGTTACTAATTCTATTTTGTTATGCCTACTTTGTTTTTTTTGTTCGATATCAATCATCTTTGTGGTATGGATGGATGGTGTTTTATCTTCTCAAGCCACTATAATAATGTATACAATTAAATACCAGAAATTAAAGACTATTTTTTTAATTTCTATATAAAGATCGACTTAGTTTTTAATATTAAAGACAGAAAAGCGATCTTTAATTGGTTTGTACAACTTAAAGACTGCCTTGAAACATACTCCGGTCTCTAATCGGTATTTAAAGCGATAAACATTTGCTGGCTGAGTTTTTTTTAACTTTGTTAAATCTATTTAAATCTATTGGCTATAATTACTAATCCATATTATAGTCTTTGAGCTATGGTTTTCAGATTAATAAATTTCACACAGAACAAAAATTCATCATTTCCTTATTATAGGGTCCTCATCCGCATAAACTTCCTCCACTTACTCCATCTACAAATCAAAACTTCTATTTTGGGAAAGTCTATTTAGACGCAAATTATCGACACAATTGGTGCCCTCTGATTCCCATTTTCCATATAAGGACAAAAATATCCAACGGTCATGAAATTTTATGTCCCTAATTTGTGTCTGCTTTTGTGTCTAAATAGCCATTCCTTTCTATTTCATGTGATAAAATAAATCCATTTATTTTATCTTCTCACTAGTCTTTTCACATACATTAGTTCTCTAATTTCTTCACAGAACAACTCTTGCTCCATTCCTAGAAAGTATGATCTTCTTCTGAAATATGTACTTGTGTGAAAACTCATGCTTTTGCCTAAAATATGTGTTCTTTTGTACACTTCTACATTTCTTTTGCTTGAAATATTCCTCTTATTCATTCGTGAGTTGGTCTTGTAGTTGCAATTTTGGTTTCAAACATCGATTCAATGGATAACTTCAGAAGAGATAAGGAAACTAAGATGGTTAGGTGATAACAATTTGTTGTTCTCTGATGGATTTACATTGCTTCTAACGTTCTACATGGTTGTGTTTTAAGTCTTGAGTTCTTTAAATATGGTTTAGAATCTCAGGAGCTACGGATATTTTCAATTGGCTGCTTTGATTTTACATTGAAATGTGTTTGTTAAAGTATGATTTTGCTCTAAACATGGAGAATTCACTTAAATGATTAGTGCAATCAACTATGACGTGCTATAATGAGAGAACTTTATGTGTTTGATTCAAATCGACAACTTTGGTCAACCGGTTAAGACAACTTCTATCATGATTTGATAATTTTGATTAGCATGTCGGATTGTAAGGTTGTTGTATATTTGTATACATAGTGGTTTGTGCTCGTATTTGCAGTGGGTGGTGCTTGTTTCTACCAGATTTAGTTGTGTTGAGGGTTTTTCCAAACGTACTTTTATCTTTGAAAATAATTAATTTACCAAAATCATTTATGTGTACAAACTTATATATATGTGTTAATATGTGCAAAATAAACTTGTACATGTTAATATGTGCGCATGCGTCTATATATATCTAGTGTGAATATTAATGTTTGAGTATATTTGTAATTTGACATAGATTAAAAACTACATCTGTGTCTTTAAAATTCGATTTCTAAAATTGTTTTTGAAACTGAATATCAGTCCTGGGATTTTAAGACTAAAATTTTGGCCTCAAATATTTTTTTCGACTTAAGAAATAGTCTAGTGCCTATAATGCTTACTCTTTGATCAGTTTTTAGTTTTTAATTAAAGACCGAGTTGTCCAACTAGAAAACAAAATTTTCAGTCTCTAATTCAATTATTTTTAATAGTGAGCTTTTCAGTTTTGGCTCTTTTATAGATGGATTAAAAGTTATGGAACTATATGATATGGTCATTTTTTCCTCTAATGAAGCAACTAGCCTTATGCTAACTAATTGTAATAATTCTTCATGTACTTTCTTCACTAACCTAAAGCAGACATTTTTTGAAGTGGGAGGCATATTCAAAAATTGTACCTTCGGTACTTTTAATACTTATATTTAACATTTTGCATTTCCATGACTTTAACAATGTTGTATTTTGCATTCTTAGCAGTTCTAGTGAAAGATTCTTTTTATTTATTTATAATATTCTTATACTGTTAGGTTTTTTTAGCATGTATTCATTTAGTAATCTTTTTTCCACTCTGATTAGTGGGTTATTCAGCAAAGAAAAAAAGGAAAAGGTGTAAGATTATTAGCTTTGCTTATGTTAAATTTTGGTGATACAAAATCACAAATAGAGGGAAAGAAATATGCAAAAGAAAGAAAGAGAAGATTTTGTTTCCCCTAATTATTAGACATATTGAGTATGTTTATTTCTTTCTCTAATTGGCTAATCAAATTATTTTTTGCCATCTAATGTTAACTTGGGCATTAAGTAATTGATTATATAAATAGAGCCTAGAAAAGAGGATAAAAGTATGGTGGAAAATCTATTTGCTAATTTCCTGTTCTCCATCTTTGTTCTTCTTCTCCAACAATTTTAGCCAAATAGATATTTTCTCCCTTTCTCAATTTGGTTATTGATTTAATGGTATTTTGTTTATTTTAGCTTTGTTCTATTAATTGTAAACAAAAATTTTGGTGAATCAATAAAGTGGTTGGTTGGGTGGAATATCTTGTCTTATTGCTTTTAATTTCAATTCCATCTTATTTTTAATCCAAGTTATCTCTTTGTGATTTGGGTGACAAACATCCTTTGATATAAGCTTCCGCAAAGCGCTGCCAATTTTTCACAACAGATTGGTATCAGAGCCAGGTTCATCGCAAAGCTTAGATTAATTTTGGTTTGAAAAATTATTGATGTCGTATATGATTTCGTTTTCGAAGATGGCTATTTTGGATGAGAAGAATTGGGTATTTGGAAGCCTAAGATGGAGGATGTTCTGTACCTCAATGATCTTCATGATCCGATTGATGGAGATGGAAAGAAGCCCTCTGATGTAGATGAAGGAAAATGGAAGAAGATGGATAAGAAGGCAATTGCTTTGATTCGCTAATATCTTGATGATTCAGTTTTCCATCATGTGGCTACTTTAGAATCCGCAAAGGCTTTGTGGGACAAGTTGGTATCTTTGTATGAGTCAAAGAGTGCTACTAGTAAGGCTTTTCTGGTTCGAAAGTTGGTACAACTGAGATTAGATGAAGAGAAGTCTGTTGCAGAGCATTTGAATAAATTTCAGGATGTAATAAATTAATTAGCAAATATGAAGGTCAATTTTGTTGATGAGTTACATGCTCTTTTATTAATGAGTTCGCTTTCAGAAAGTTGAGAAACTTTGCTTGTTTCATTGAGTAATCCCAATGCTAATGGAACTATCTTTTTGAAAACTGTTCAAAACAGTCTTTTGAATGAGGAGCTTATAAGAAAAGGGTCAGGTATGAAATCAATTCAAAGTGAGGCTATGGTGGCAAGGGGCTCGAAGAAAGATACAATTTGGAAGAAGAAGGATGCTAATGGTAAAGGTGTTATCACTTGTCATTATTGTAATAAGAAAGGTCACATACGTAGCAAGTATCATGCTTATAAAAGAGATCAGAAAAAGGCTGCGCACGATGATACTAGTAGTGATGCACATGCATGTTTTGCTGAAGGTACCGATAGTGATGCTTCTTATGATGTCCTTTTTAGTTAAAATAAGCTTTGGAAGATGGATTCGGGAGCCAGTTTTTACGTTTGTAGAGATGTGAATTGTTTTTCTTCTTATGAGAAGAGTGTCGACATGATTAGGACATCCAATAAGGAGAGCTACCGATTTGTGGTAATGGATCTATCCGGTTTCGTATGCATGATGGTGTGGTTAGAGAAGTCTCTGGAGTGAGACATGTACCCACTTGTTCGCATAATCTTATTTCTCTCGGTCAGTTGGATCGCCGTGGTTGCACTTATGAGACTCAAGGTGGAGTTTTGATAGTGAAGAAAGGTGATCTTGTAAGGATGAGAAGAGTATTGGAAAAAGGAAATCTTTATAGCTTGGTTGTTTCTGTAGTCGACTATGCAAAGCGAGTGACGGTTGAAGAACCTAGTCCACAACTAGGTGGAGAGGTTAATGTGGTCACTGCTTATGATTCTAGCATTGAGGATCATATTTTAGACAAGGGTCTTCATGTTGATGATGCTCGGGGGATCGATAGTGATCAGGTAATGAGCTCATATCGAGTGATAGACGGGTGTCGAGTTGCAAAATCCACAAAGATTTTACGAAGATCTTTGTGGTAGTACAAACATTTTTGAGACCGGATTTGTGTGGTGCACCTCATGTAGGATTGCAGGAGGTGGTAGAGGTTTGTAATTTGGTATGATTGAGATATAGGGAGTTGTGATAGATCTAGACATGATATGTTTGATATGTTGGAGATATGTGATTTTGCATCAAGGTGGAGTGTTAAATTTTGGTGATACAAAATCACAAATAGAGGGAAAGAAATATGCAAAAGAAAGAAAGAGAAGATTTTGTTTCCCCTAATTATTAGACATATTGAGTATGTTTATTTCTTTCTCTAATTGGCTAATCAAATTATTTTTTGCCATCTAATGTTAACTTGGGCATTAATTGATTATATAAATAGGGCCTAGAAGAGAGGGTAAAAGTATGGTGGAAAATCTATTTGCTAATTCCCTGTTCTCCATCTTTGTTCTTCTTCTCCAACAATTTTAACCATATAGATATTTGCTCCCTTTCTCAATTTGATTATTGATTCAATGGTATTTTGTTTATTTTATCTTTGTTCTATTAATTGTGAAAATTTTTTTTGGTGAATCAATAAAGTGGGTGGTTGGGTGGAATATCATGTCTTATTGCTATTAATTTTAATTCCGTCTTATTTTTAATCCAAGTTATCTCTTTGTTATTTGGATGACAAACATCCTTTGATATAAGCTTCCGCAAAGCGCTGCCAATTTTTCACAACAGCTTAAGGTATTATAAAATGTAATGAACACAACCTTATCTGTTAACATATTAATAAGTGTGCAAGTAATGCGTAAATGCAATATTTTATATGGACTACAAATATAGTGCTAATAATTCAAGATAATAATTAGAGCATCTTCAGTAGATTACTTATCTTAGTATTAAGGCAAGTAATGTACAACCTTAGGTGAGCTAAAATGCCTAACATCTTTGGGCTCTGTTCTGAGCATTACACCCACTGCTGAACATCTACTGAAGAAAAATCTGGATGTCCTATGTATTTATTACATGCTCAGCTCGGCATGTAAATACATCTCTAGATGTTGGGCATGCAATTAATACTATTAAAATAATTAGAAGAAAACAAAATTTAATATGGAGAAGCAAAAGGGGGAAGAAGAAGAGACGAGTAACCAATAAAGGGTACATCTTTATCAATGACTTAATTCACAATTTAACAATACATGTCTGTTATTTATATTTAGATTATTAGAAACCTAAGTAATTATATGATATAAAATATTAGTATAACTAGTGAAACTACAACTACAATTAGCAAATAATAAATTGGAAAATCTTCTGCAATATTCTTTAAAGTCCCCTCAAACTCAAGATGGTAGTAACTGGAGTTTGTCAAAACAGATGATAAGAGCAAAAGAAATTGAAATCAACGATGCCACCTAAATCATCCAAAGATGCAAAACAATGATTTCTAATGTTGCTAAAGAGTGTAACATCAAATACAAGTTCGGATCTGATTGGTAGACAACTTTCTATAAAGACAATAACAATGAACCAAAGTCTAGAGTCGAAATGCGAGAAGAGAAAATAGGAATAAGGAAATTTCTATGGGATTGAAAGTGGAATTACAATCAGCATAAGAAGAGTAATTCCAATCCAGGATCGTAATCCCAAAAAAGAAAACAGGAATAAGGAGATTTCTACTAGATTGGAAGAGTAATTTCAATCAGGATTCATTGCTGTCGATGTCGAAAGACTGACGCCAATCAGAGGAGAACTAAAACTAGGATCTGGAATAGGAACATCATTCATAAATTGTTTTGCATGGTCTTGAATCCAAGTTGAGGCAAGGATGATAAAAATATGATTTCTGGAGATACGAGAATGAGATGCTTTGAAAAACCAAATAATTGAATTTCCAACAGGATCAAAATCTACTCTGATATCCTGTTGAAATACCAAATAAAGCTTTGATGCAATGTTAAATTAGTTAGAGGAAAACAAATCATACTATAGAAAAGAAGATGCGAAAAAAGAAGTGACGAATAACCAATATAGACTACGTCGTTATTAATGACTTAATTTGCGACTTAATGATACATATCTGCAATTTATATTTAAATTACTTGTATATCAAGCAAGTATATGATAGGATAATGTTGTTACAACTAGGAAAACTATAAATACAATTAGCAAATAATAAATTGGGGAATCTTCTACAATGTTCTTTAATAGATACATGCTTGAATCCAATCGTTATTAAATGTACGTTTGAATGTGATTATGCTTCATGAATTAAAAATCTAATTTTAGAACACTTTATGTGTCTCATTGCTTTTTTGAAAGGATAATTATTTTATTTAGGCCAAATTCTAGAGCTAATTACAAAAATTGGCCAAGTTCAAAATATATTACAAAAATAGACCAGTTTCTTCCACGTTGGATTCCACGTGTACTAGCATCATTTGAAACGCTGCCAGTACAATTAATATGATTAAATTATAGTGGCGGCATTTGGGATGCCGCCAGCATGCGACATTTAGAATGTCACCGTTATTCTACTGCTTTTGTAGGCTGCCACCTCTATAAGTTTGGGCTTCTCCCATAAATTTTCCGATCTACAAAAATCCTAAATCCGAAAATCGCTAAAATATTTTCAAAGTGTAGTTAAATCTTGATTAGAAGTAGCTATAGCCGAGGAGCAACACCTAATTCTTCCTCTTGAACAAGGAATTAGCTACAGTCGGTATGTTATTTTGGAAACCCTAGTTCATTAAAAAAAATTCTTCTCATTTGTTGTTTGGTATTTTATGGAAGTAGTTAACAAGTTGATTAATTGAAATGTAGAATGACTTCCAAGTGTGTACCAACGATCTGTTATTTGATGGCGAATTGGTTGTTGACGAACTTTGTGGAAAATATGTGGGTGAGTCGTGTAAACCAGCTAAAGTATTGAAAGATTGTAATTTGGTCCAGTTAAAAGAATCGATTTATAAAGCGACCAAGATAAAATCAGAAGAATTTGACATAGATTTAGTGTGTAACTGGCTGAGGGATTTAGAATTGAAAGCCATTAAAATAGCCGATGATGACGATGTGGAGCTAATGTTTTCGGCGACATCGAAATCGATCGAGTTGTTTGTTGGGAAAAGTAGGCGGTTGCAAGTAGAAGAACCCGTACGAGAACAAGTAGTTAACAGTGTAATTGAACTGCATCTCCAAGTTTTAGTAATCCACCTATAACAACGATATACGGTCAACAACAAGCCCTATATGAATATCCGCTGTGTATGAGTTATCAACAAGGCATTCATTATACCTATCCATATCCAAGTCAAGGCAGGTTTACACATTTGCTTGGAAAGTAAAACATTCTATGAATTTTAGGTCGTATTAGATTGTTAGTTTTGTGATATAGTTAAAAGTTTTGTCGTTGTATAGGAAGTTATCTTCCTTGTCGACCAACACCGACAAGTACTGTCAGACCATCAAACTATCATATGTCTCCTTATATGTATCTAGCTCCATCTGAGTTATATGATCTAAGTTAGAGGTATTTCTTAGGAATAAGAAAACTTTGTTATGCAGTATTTCTAGTGCTAGTTTTGAATCAATACTTAAATGTGAATTGCAGATTTCCCGCACATTATATTGCTACTCAATCTAATGCTGAAGTGGATAATGTAAACATAACAGCAAATGAAGCAGATGTTGATATTGAGATGGACAGTAGGTGAAGATGTCCATGACGAACCCTTTGTAAATAATATGGATGTAGTAAATATGGCAAAGAATGACAACGTCGTGGATAGGTAGTATGCAAGTGAACAATGATCCTTTGAAATATGATTTTTCGGTTGAAGACAATATCCCGAAAGAAAATGATGAGGTGGAAATGGATGTACCTTTGGACGATGATTTGTGGCAAGGTTTATTGTTGCAAATCTTGAGTTCAACAATAAGTTAATTTTCAATGGTAAGCGTTTAGAATGGATTCAAAGTTGATATCTACACTAGAGAGATACGACATGGAATATCACCGACCAAATGCTCCCTAAACCATGTGGCCACCATCGACTCATTTCTCCACCCCACGTCTTCTGGAGGAGACAGGCCGAGCAAGGGCTTACACAAATCCATATAAATGCTTGAGAAATTCGGTTTTAGGATGGGATCCCCATTAATCGGTAATCCGAGCAACACAGCTACATCTTTCAATGTGATGGTCATCTCACCTACTCAAAGATGAAATGTAGACATCTTAGGTCTCCATCTATCGATCAACGCTATCAGAAGATTACGATCGAGCTGTATGTATCCCAACTTATTAATAACACCGAATCCAACTCTGTCTAAAAGTTCCAACATGCCAGGATGCACCGACGTGACAAGCTTTAAGGTCGAAGAATGATCAATGAAGCCGTCCGGCTCAACCTCCTATCGAAAAATAACAACAAATGCAAGATATTATGCTATTTATTGACACTTTGCAAAATGAAATACAAATTATATCAACATGTATCTCCATCGAATCATTGTTGCTTGTGCGATGTTGAGCTTTTAGGTAAATCACGCTATCATCAATCGGTCCAGGTGTCATTTCTTCGTATTCTACCACAATAACATAACAAATCACATTTATACCATAATCCATCCTTATATGAAATCAACAACCAATTAAACATGTGTTCTACGCGCACAATCTAGTTCGTTATAGTGTACAACCATAGATTTATAACTATAAAACACATTTTCCCCAAAACCCTAAATTCAAAAGATCAAACTTAGAGAAACAATCAGAAGATTACAAACCTGTAGGAGGTGCTTGAAAAGATGTGTAAGGCATTCTTCAATTTCTAGCTTCATTCGACGAGTTTTTTAGTCAAAAAATTGATTTTTGATGGTTTAAGGGATTGGATTTGGTATTTTTTGTTAAATTTTGAGAGAGAGTGACTAATATAATGAAGGGGATGAAGAGCAGAAGGAAGACATCGATCATTTTTTTTACAACATTTGGGATGCCGCAAATATGCGGCATTCTAAATGCCGCATACTGGCGGTATCCTAAATGCCGCTAGTATGATTTAAACATAAAACATGTACCGACGACATTTCAAAATGCCACCAGCACACGTGGAATCTAACGTGGCAGAAACTAGTCTATTTTTGTATTATGTTTTGAACTTGGCATATTTTTGTAATTAGTTTCAGAATTTGGTCTAAATAAAAAAATTATCCTTTTCAAAAAGAATTAGGCAGGAATATATGTCATGTTATGTACTACTCACTAGCATGTGAATCTTGAATTTTTTACTAATCTAACGATAGTAGACTGACTTACGTAGCATGCTATAATATATGATACTTTATTTGGATGATAGTATCCAATAGCATACGATTTTTGAATTTTCTAATAATCTAGAATTATTTAAACGAACAAAAGCAGTCAATTATCAAAATACAGTATTTTAATCTTATAAACATTAACCTAATTACATCAATCAACTTAATTTATTATAGTAATCAATACTTCAAACATGACTTCCGCATGCATGATCACCTAATCCCGACAAGCGATGCCGACATCCAATCAATCAAATCTTTCAACTTCATCATCGACAACCCATCCTTGTCCATCGCCATCTCTACATCGACCGCCAACTTCTCCACCTTCTCCTTCGCCATCTTCCCAACTTCCCGATTGAACATCTCCTCTACTGCCTTCTTCACAGTCCCCACCTTCACCAACCCTGACCTCTATCCCTAGTTCATCCACGACCATCTTTGCATTCAGATTCTGATTTGCCATCATCGGCCATGCTATTATTGGAACCCCAGCATATATGCTCTCCAGCGCCGAGTTCAATCCGCAATGACTCACAAAAACCTTCACTCTCTCATGTCTTAATATCTACAGCTGGTCCACCCACCCCTCTCTATCCTTCCTCTCTTTAATTCTAATTTTACGTCACCTTTTCATGCCCATAAAATTCCACTCTTGAATGTTCCAGTCCAACTGCAATTTCCTCCATCTGCTCCGGTGACATTCTTACCTGTGACCCCAATGCTATGTATACCACTGACGTTCTTGAGTCAAACCATTCTATCAGTTTTGTTCTTTTATGTTGGTGTAAACCAAAATTAAGAGTCATGTCTGCTGATGTGAAAGTCATGTCTATTCGAATGAAGAGTCATGTCTATTCGAATGAAAAGTCATATCTATTCAGTGAAGAGTCGTGTCCGTTCACTGAAAAATCGTGTCTATTGAAATGAAGAGTCGTGTCTATTAAGTAAAAGTCATGTCTATTGAAGTGAAAGGGTGTCTGTTCAAAAAGGTTATGTCCGTTTGTAAGGGTTGTAAACCACTATATATATGTGGTCATTTTGTTGTGTTGAATGCAAGTTGTAGACAAGACAAAAAGCAAGTTATAAAAAAAAATTGTCTTTTCTCCTCTAAAATTATAATTCTCCTCTAAAATTCAAGTTTATGAGAGAATTTCAAAAGTTGCAAATGCTCAGGAGGCTTGAAAAATATTGAATACAACGTATTATGGCCAAGATCAAGTAAAAAAGGTTCGCCTGCAGTCACTACGAGCTGAATTCGAAAAGCTCGAAATGAAGGATAGTGAGAAAATCTCAGAGTATTTTACTCGTCTCACTTCCATCATAAATCAGATGGTTTCAAACGGAGAAGTCGTGGAGACTCAAAGAGCCGTTGAAAAAATTCTACGGAGCCTACCAATCAAGTTCGATCATATTGCGGTTGCAATTGAGGAATCAAATGATATTGCTTCACTTTCTCTTGAAGGCTTGCAAGGAAGGCTGGAAGCTCATGAGGCTAGGATCTTGATGAGAAGTAAACAAACAAATTCTTCTCAAGATCAAGCCTTAAAATCTCAATTCACATCCATAAAAGTTCAAGGCCCATCCCATGGCAAAAGTAACAGCAGGAATAGTGGAAAATTTGAAGAATCAAAGGAGGAGAAACGATCATTCCAAAGTAACAAGGTGCGAGGCAAATACAAAGGCAAAAAACCATATTTTGAATGCAATTTCTGTCACAAGCCGGGTCATAAAGCAAATGATTGTTGGGAGAAACATCCTGAAAAGAAGCCAGTTGCTGGTTTTATGCATAATGAAGCAGAAAAATCTGAATCTTTGTTGATCGCTTCGGATGGAAATGTTGAAAACGTATGGTACTTGGATAGTGGTGCAAGTAGGCATATGACTGGAAATAAAAATCTATTTTCAAGTCTTGTGGAAGCTGATGATAGTCAGGTTACTATTGGAGATGCAAAATCATACAAAATTCAAGGTGTTGGCGAAATTTCTTTCAAAACCAAGGCTGGAAAAGTTGAAAAAATGTCGGAGGTTCTTTATGTACCAGGCATACGTAGCAATCTTCTTAGCGTCGGTCACTTGCTGAAGAAAGGATTTGATTTTCGATTCGTTGGAGATCAATGTAGCATGAAGAAGAACGACCAACAAGTGGCAAATATTGTGATGGGATCCAACAAATTATTTCCGATCAAACTTGACATCGTAAGCAGTACGTGCATGATTGCTACTTCTAATGATGAAGTTTCCAAGTTATGGCATGAGAGGTTTGGCCATTTAAACTTCCGGAGTTTGAAGGAAATGTCTACCAAAGAAATAGTCCGAGGGCTGCCTAAACTTGAAGTGATAAACGAAGCATGTGAGGAATGCCAATTAGGAAAACAACATCGTGAATCTTTCCCATCCAAATCGAAGTGGATTTCTCAGTCACCTCTGGAGCTTGTTCACACCGACCTCTGTGGACCAATGCAAGTGCCATCGCTTGGAGGCAGCAGATATTTCTTGTTATTTGTTGACGATTACACAAGAAAAATTTGGGTTTATTGTGTCAAAGAAAAATCAGATGCCTTCTCTTGCTTCAAAGAGTTCAAATTTCAAGTTGAAAAACATTCCGGTCATCATATAAAAAATCTAAGGAGTGACCGTGGAGGAGAATACATGTCCTCTCAGTTTGAAGAATTCTGCCAAAATCATGGAATCCGCCATGAGTTAACTGCTAGGTACTCACCTCAACAAAACAGAGTCGCAGAGCGCAAAAATCGAACAATAATGAATATGGTCAGATGCATGTTGAAGAATAAGAACTTGCCTGCATGTTTTTGGGCTGAAGCGGTCTCTTGTGCCGTTTACTTAATCAACCGATCACCAACGAAGAGCTTAAAGGATTCCACTCCAAATGAAGTCTGGTATGGCAAGAAACCAAATGTTGCTCATTTAAAAATTTTTGGTTGTCTTGCATACTCTCATATTCCTGATGCTTTAAGATCGAAGCTCGACGACAAATCTGAAAAAGGCATTTTCATTGGTTATAGTCAAAGGACTAAAGCTTACAAGCTTTACAATCCGAAGACGAAGAAGATGATTATCAGCAGAGATGTTTGCTTTGATGAAAATGGTTGTTATAATTTTTCAGATTTTGCAGAATTACCTGGATGGCAAACTCTAAATCTTGAAGAGGAAACTTCTTTGGAACAAGGTGTTGATGCTGATGTTGGTATTGAAGAACAACAGCCTAAAAATAATGGGGTTGAGCAGGAGCAAAATTCACCACCAACGGCGGAAAGAAGGACGCGATCCTTGAGAGAAATCTATGATACAACCGAAGAAGTTGACACTACGGATCATGTATATTTTGCATTTTTTGCGGGAGAAGATCCAATCACTTATGAAGAAGCATCAAAGGAAGAAAAATGGGTGAATGCAATGAAGGATGAAATCAAGTCTATTGAGAAAAATGGTACGTGGGAGCTTACCACATTGCCTTCACACAAATCAGCCATTGGTGTAAAATGGGTGTTCAAAACCAAAACAAATCTTGATGGCTCCATCAACAAGTACAAAGCACGTTTGGTTGCGAAGGGGTATAAGCAAAAAGAAGGGGAAGATTTCAATGAGGTATTCGCTCCTGTCTCTCGACTTGATACAATTCGATTATTGATTTCTCTTGCTGCCCAAAATGGCTGGAAGCTGCTGCATATGGATGTGAAATCAGCTTTCTTGAATGGTTTTCTTCAAGATGAAATTTATCTTCAACAACCTCCTGGTTTTGTGAAGAGGGGCGAAGAGGAAAAGGTGTATAAGCTGCGGAAAGCTTTATACGGGCTGAAGCAATCCCCCCGTGCATGGTATGATCGTATCAACAATTTCTTCTTAAAGAATGGCTTTGAAAGGTGTCCTTTTGAACACACTCTTTACATGAAGAAGCATTCAAAAGGAGGTTTCATGATCGTGAGTTTATACGTGGATGATCTGATTTTTACTGGAGATAATATGAAGATGTTATCTGAATTCAAAAATTCAATGATGAAGGAGTTCGAGATGACGGATTTGGGAGAATTACATCATTTTCTAGGGATAGGTGTTCAGCAATCAAAATGTGGGATTTTTATCTCGCAAGAAAAATATGCTGCTCAAGTATTGGAGAAGTTCAATATGATGAATGCAAATCCAGTTTCAACTCCTTGTGTTGCAGGTTCGAAATTGTGCAAAAATGGTGAAGGAAAGTTTGTGGATCCAACTATTTTTCGAAGCCTAGTTGGAAATTTGATGTATCTCACTGCTACAAGACCCGACATCATGTACGCAGTAAGCTTGATTAGCAGATTCATGGAGAAGCCTTTCTCAAACCATTGGGAAGCTGCAAAAAGAATTTTACGATACGTTAAAGGAACTATTGACTATGGCATTTTCTATGAAGCTCATGTGCCTGTGAAGCTTGTTGGATATACGGACAGCGATCTAGGTGGAAGTATCGATGATTCAAGGAGTACTTCAGGTTATGCATTTAACCTTGGAAGTGGAATTATTTCTTGGTGTTCAAAAAAACAACCAGCTGTGGCACTTTCTACCACCGAAGCGGAGTACATCGCAGCATCTCTAGCAGGATGTCAAACTTTCTGGCTAAGAGGAATTCTTGAAAATCTAAGCTTCAAGCAAAAAGATCCTACGATCATTTATTGCGACAATAGTTCTACTATCTCTGTCTCAAAGGATCCTATTTTGCATGGAAGAACAAAACATATTCGTCTACGTTTCCATTTCCTACGAGAACTCGTTCGTGAAGAAGAAGTGAGTCTTGAGTATTGTCGAAGTGAAGAACAAATTGCTGATATCTTCACAAAGCCGCTTGGAGGGACTGCTTTCTCAAGAATTGTTGCTGCATTAGGTGTTCGAAGGAATTTTGGTTTAGGGGAGGCATTGTTGGTGTAAACCAAAATTAAGAGTCGTGTCTGCTGATGTGAAAGTCATGTCTATTCGAATGAAGAGTCATGTCTATTCGAATGAAAAGTCATATCTATTCAGTGAAGAGTCGTGTCCGTTCACTGAAAAGTCGTGTCTATTGAAATGAAGAGTCGTGTCTATTAAGTAAAAGTCATGTCTATTGAAGTGAAAGGGTGTCTGTTCAAAAAGGTTATGTCCGTTTGTAAGGGTTGTAAACCACTATATATATGTGGTCATTTTGTTGTGTTGCATGCAAGTTGTAGACAAGACAAAAAGCAAGTTATAAAAAAAAATTGTCTATTCTCCTCTAAAATTATAATTCTCTCTCTTTTTCTACTTTAACATTTTAACGGTCCTTTTTCTTTCAGCTAAACATAACGGACCAACACACAAGGCCTTTGGACCTCTGTTTTTGTTCCAGTAGTTGAAATATTTTTCCTCGAGCTTGTAGAAGCTGTTCACTAAGATGCCACTTGATCTTCTGGTAGCGTTTATTTGTTCTGTAACAAACTCATGCAATGGACCAGATGGAGTAGGGTCATGGAATGGAGGTTTGAAGTTGGCCTTGATGAACTCCAGATGCTCAAAAGCTAGAATCTTGAATTTATGATCTGAGGGAGGGAGGTTGGAAGGGATGAGGGAGGGAGGTTGGACATGGCAAGTTTCTCATGCCCTCGGAAATGATGGTCGAAATGTTGAACCTGGAGGCGGAGTCTATGGTCCAGCAGAGGAACCCATCGGAGATCAAGAAAGCAGGCTTAGTAGGAAGGTTGGAGAGGGAGAGTTAAAAGTGGGGTTGAAGGAGTTTGGTGGCGGAGATGAAGGGAAGAAAGAGGGACATGGAAGGGAGTTGTTTGGTGCTTTCAATGTCAGGAGGGAGGTCGGGGACGTTGGTGGGAAAGAGAAGTTGGATGATGTTGGCAGTGGTGTTGATCAGAGGTTGAGAAACGAAAGGGAACCGGGAGTGGTGAAGAAGGTGAGGGTAGCGATCTGGTGACTGTGTATGATGTGAGCGAGATGGAGGAGAGGGATGGTGTGGCCTTTTGATAGGAACGGGAGTATTACTATGTGTGGGAGGGGAGCAGATGATTCCATTTAATTTTTCCTCTGCAGTTGCTAGATTTCTTCGTATGCTTGTAAATGAAGATGGTTGGGCACAGTCTATCGGCAGATAATTTAAAAAACAAAAATTTGTATATTTTTAGCCTCGTCTCAATATTTTAAACATAAATTCGAAACATTTTTCTAAAAATTAATCATAAAAAAAAATTGTTTCAAAATTGCTGCCAGACTAAAAATGATACATAAAAACTGTACCGATAACTACAAACTATTACCTAAAAGCTGCTATTAATAACTAAAAACGGATACCGAAAGAAAGTTGTTCTTCAGGTTAAACTACCGATGGTCTGTCCTTGAGGCTAGAACGTTGTGAAATTTTGTTCTTAACAATAATTTCCTATAGTGTATAATTAGGTTTGCGTTGATTGTGATCTATACCATTGTATTAATGCCGAGTCAGATTTCAAGGGCACAGAAGGCCCTTCAGATTTAGCGTATAAAGCGTCACGATTTATACTTCTTACTTTCCTGACCTTTCTCTGCTACATCCTCCTTTCCCGTAAAGATGAAAAAGGTTGCCTCTCTCGTCAATTCTGATTTTCTTCTTCTTCCATCGTGTCTCTCCCCTTCTTTTACCCACCTCGTGGATCTGATTTTGTTCATCTAGTGCTCCTCTCCCCTTCCTCTTCTTCCAACCATAAATAATAAGGCCCCTTGATTTGTTGCTTTTCCGCTTTGCGCAGTTGTCTACCCCTCCTACCAACTTCGCCTTCCAAATAGAGTCGCTTCTATCACCATTATTTCCATCAACTTTAACAACAGTATCATCCTCCTCAAACCCTAGAGGCAATTAACCCTTTTTTCCATTTTTGTTTTTAACCAATAAAAAAAGGGTATTGTTATTGATTAATCTTCTTCTGTATTTGGTATCCCCACAACATGCAAATACAAGTCTTCCTTTCGTTGTTTGTTGTTTTCTCATGTCGCTCTTCAACAAGTTTAAGGAATATTCTTCTATATGTTTTTGTTTCGCAATATATTTTACATTTAATTTAAACCATATTCCCAATTTCAGTTCTTAGTTGATAGTGTTTGGCTAAATTCAAAGTTCCATTGGTTCAGCCTTACTAAATATGTCATTGATTTTGATGTTTCAAAATGTATGCACTCAAGAATTTGTATAACCAAAGTATACTTATGTTTATGAAAAAAATAATAATTGGTTGGATAAAATTGTCAATATGTTGATGGCAGCCTTTTTTTACTGCTAAGCCCATCTGGATTTTGTTTCATTGCTATTTTTCTTGATTCCAACAGAAGTCTACTGACTACTGATGTAGATTTATTTCGGTAGCTTTATCATGTTGTTTTTTTATACCCAAACATAATGAGTTTTTTAATACTAATTCAGTCTGCTGTAATAATTCATGCCATTATCTATTTTGAACTTCCTGACAACCTTCGAATTTTTGAATTTTCTATATTACCTTTTTCTCTGTGCCGTAGACATAATTTGAACATGATAATTTGTAAGTATAATGAATTGCATGAAAAGCAATGGTGAATTTTTGCACTAAATTGATTATTCTAACTACTATAAAATGCATTCCTTCACGGAAAATCTCTCTATTAGGTCGCAAATCCAAACTAGATGAATTATCTTATGAAATGCATTAAATTTGAGTCCTCCAAAAGATTTGTATCTAGGCCTTGCTAATGTAACTAGTATTTTAGACTACAGATTCATCTTTGCGATTATAGACCTGTAAAAGGAGAAATAAAATTTTGAACCATTATGGTTTACCTAGTACCTTCAAGAGTACATTTATAAAGTATGTAAATATGAAGTTGTTCAGAATTACATTTCTCCATAAACTATCAAATATTAGTTAAATTTTTTCTCAAATATAGCAACAGTACATAAAATGTTATTAATATCTATACACAAGTGTTTGTTTTTCCAAATTTCATGGGCTTCACACGGTAATTGTTTCATATGATATACAAATTTAATACATTTCTCAGTAAATGTAATGTTGAGATGTTTCTTCATCCAAGTAAACAACCCTTAAACAAAAAGTTAAAGAGTTCTAAGGCCCATCAAGAATATTAGAGTCCATTGACTTGATTTTGTAATTTGTCTCAGTGTCATTGCAAGGCTTATGGCTGCCACAACTTCCAACATAGTTGCCATTATTCTAGGTCACTTTTGCAACCAATCTCTAAAGATTTATTTCTCTTTCTTTAAAGTTCTTAGTGATTTAAAAGTTTGAATATGATGATTTGCTCCCTTTCTTTAAATCTTTTACTTTAGTTCTGTTCATGTGGGTTAATAAACCATGACGATGAATAAACTATGAGTGTTTCTGCACTTTTATTGGCCAGTATATTACAAAAGAATATTTGTAATCATACATCAGTTCACTAGTAGACTGTTATGCTACATTCCAAATTTATTATAAAATTATTTTGTGTACTTTTAGTCTGACACTTTTATAGATAAAATCATATAACATCTTAAATACAGCTTTGCTTTACACCTTGCAATCTAATTGATTTTTTATTCATGGTTAACGTAACGCGCTAGCATGATTTTATAATGCATATTCATGCATAAATAACATCGTTTTTCACAGTTTGTTACACTGTAGATAATATGAAAACAAAAAATCCAATTTCTGTTGTGCCATTGTAGAAATTTAATATATTCTTTAGGTCATTGTGTATTATATTAAAAGAATCATATTAAATATGCATTCTGTTTTATGACATGTGTTTGAAATAATTGGAGCCTTCAGTAAGAAATGGATGATAATGAGTTTTCTTTTTTTTTTCAGCTAAAGATTTGAAGAAAAGTTTTTTTAAACAAAAAAACAATATTATAACGTGAGTAAAAGTGTTAGGCTAAAGAATTTAACAACCTTTAAGGATGGCAGACAAATGGTTTGCAAATAATTTAGGTTGCACCAAAAAAATGATATTAGCAACAAACTAATAGAAAAAGAAACGTAGATTCTGTATTATTTTCAAGATAGATTTAGCTAGGTAGGGCGAGAAAAAAATTTCAGTTGCATTAAGAATCGAAAAGCCCTGGCCTTTTAATCGATCCATGAATTTTCAACTATGGTCTTACCCTAATAAACCATGCTTCGCATCCTCCCTCCATCTATGATATCCATAATATAGTATCATTTGTAAATTAAATTTATTTTTTATACTTTAATATACCATGTTTTGATAATATACATATATATCGGTTATTTGACAATTTATCGGTTAGTGTAATCTAATATAGTATCAAGTTTGTTCAAAATATTTGCGCATATGCATATGTATAATTTTGGTATGCTATATTTATCAGTTAGTTGTGTGTGTGTGTATATTTGAATGTTTTACGGGTTTTATATTATTTAACCAATGTTCTATAATATTTTCGTATTGTCGTGGTAAGTTTTTTTACTATTCCATTCAAATCCAACTTACTAGATCAAATGCATAGTAGTTCAAATATGAATAAGAAGCCTTAGTTTAGCTTAATTTTATTATGAATATTTACGTAATTTACTATTTGATAGGTTTAAGGTTTTGTTATTGACTACTTTGTCACTGATATAATTAGAGATAATAATTATTATATTTTTGTCCTCATGAATATTACTGTTGAGTTACGTGCCACCAATCCAACTTATTCATACCGGTCCCATCGAACCATGGAGCTCTGATACCATGTTGAGTTTCGGAATTCCCGCGTACCGTACGCGTTCGCTTCACCGTGTCTATGGGGGTCAACGGTCGAAGTCTCCCATGCCGGCGTCCCGATTGAACATCCCTCCATCGCCTCCATCGAGCATATAATCTGGTCTTGGCAACACATTGTAACAAAATGAATCCCTAATGTTACGTGCCACCAATCCCATATATATACCACGATTATTCTGAATATTCCGCGATGTGGGACTTTAACCATTCAATCCACGCACCCACTCCATTTACAATGCGAGCCACACCTAACAATTACTTATTCATGAACTATATCATATCCAAAGTTTAAAGACATGCAACTTACCTATGTTCAATTGTTGGGTAATTGATTCATAGTTAAGGTACTGACATGAGGTTTTATTTATGTTTGTTAATGGATTCTTTTATATTCCTTTTTAATTACATATTAATTATAAGAGAAATTTTTTTTCTAGCTCAGGCCCTAAACTATTGATTTTTTTTTTCACTTTAAGCTCTTAAAAAGCCTTTTCTAATATTCACGAATACTTTCTTCGATTCATGTGGCTCTAACTCTATAAGTTCATGCTTCCTAGAGTTGTAATCACAAAATTGAATATTTTGAATATTTATGAAGATTATTAATAATGATTGCATAGTTGTAAAAATCAGTCTATTGAAAAATAATCTAAAATTTGTCTTGCTAATAGTAATACTTTCTGAAGTTGGTATTTAGTTCTAAATATTTATATTATTAAAGTGAGGTAGAAGCAGCAAACATATATTTATTTTCAGTTGATGGTTTCTAATTGCAATGACAATTAGAGAAAGGGAGCATTGTTAAGGTTTTCATCGTGGAAAGCATATAATGAAATGTTTTTCAAAAGTAATCTAACTACAAATTATGAATATGAAACGATTAAACTTTGAGTAATTCATGAAAAGTGTAGGAAATCAAAAGAATAAATAATGGACAAAATTCTCTATTTATATCATTTGTAGTTCTAATATACTAGGATAAATTTGGTTGATTTTACAATTATATTTGTATATAATATTTCTTTTTGTGTAATATAGCTTTCAGAATAAATGAAAGAGTTAGAAAAGTAGGTTTACCAAAATGACACTTACCATTAGATTTATGGCTTCAGTATCTACTTCATCCTATTATTATAATATACTTCTTGACATATACATATGCTATTATGCTAAGGAATACTACTTCTAAATAAATTAAAGACTCATGTAACCAAGATGAACATTGGTTAACTACTTTAATCTATTTTTTATTTTTAATCGATAACAGTTTACTATATTATATTATGCTAATCAAAATGATAACTTTATCTTCAAAAATATTTTTGAATCTCTATCAAAGTACAAACATGAAATAACCAATTAAGTATTTTGAACTTCACTCGAACTAAGTAATATAACTGAATGCTTCTAAAGTAATTTTGAATAGTATAAAAATGAGTACCTTCTCATCTTACTCCATCAACAAACCTGTAGCCTAAAAATTTCCATGTATGAAAATGAGATCCATGTATATGAGTACATTAGTATCGTCTTATTACTTATTTCATCAATTATTTCAAGTTGGTTTATCTCCTTAGCAATTGTCTGAGAATAAATCAATATAAAAAATCCCTTTAGTAAAAGTTATTTATGGGTTTAATTTATATCATTGTTGTGAAATGACAAGATTTTTTATCATATTCTTTTCATCCTCCGATTAGATAGTAGTAAGCTATATCGTGAAATAACAGCATTTTTCTTCGTTTTCTCCACTCTCCTTTTATTATGGGTTTTAATTTGGTTCATAAATTTCCTAGCCAACATTCTTTAGTAAAATCTAGGCATATCTATGAAAGCAGAACATTGTCATATTTGATCCTATCAGTGAAATAGATAAAAATGAATGAATTTGAATGAATCCTTTTTACTCTGTTTTATGAAGTATTGCACTGAGGATGATTTTACTTTCCACTTTAGTGTAAAGTATTACATTATCCATAAATAGACAAGTTTAATTAATTATTGTTATATTAGCCTAACTCAAATACATTAATCTGCATATCTTAATTCTCATTCAAAATTGTCGTAGTTTTATATACTTAGCCTTTGCCAAATGTTGGTCTCCCATTCCTTTTTGTGTTTGTGATAATTATTGGTGTTTACGACATAGTATAAATGTTTTCATTCAAATTTCCAGCTAAAATGGATTCTAATAACATTGTGCTACACGCTGTTATTTTTATAAGCAGAGAGCTTTGTATTGACCTCACTGCCTTTATGCCATCAGGTTATATTTTTTATCTTTTGTTCTTTGCCATTGTAGAGGATAGTTTTTTTATTAGTTTGCATTATTAGGCAAGTAACGTTTATTTTAATTGGAAGTTGTTTCACTTTTGCTAATTCTCTATAATCTCATATTCTGTATCATAAGATTATTAGTTTTTTTTGTTTTACACATAGGATGATAAGCATATATGTGCATGTACTAGGAATAATAAATACACACATAATTTGGAGCAGCACTGTTTTTTTAGTCACTGCACTACACAATTGTTACATTAACAAAACCCTTAATAATATGAAATAAACTTGTATTTAACTTTCAAGTAGGGGATTTATTTAGTTTCCATCCTATATACTAAATTATTTGTTTGCTAGTAGTGACTATGATGATAGTTTTATTAGGATATCATAGAATCTTCATGGTTATGATATTGATTATGATATTTTTGAAGTAGGTTGAGAAGATTGAACTGCAAATATTGATGTTCATGATGATACATATCATATATTAGAAATTTAATGCTTTCAATATGTATTTTCAAAGGTGTATGTTGGTTATTAAATACTTACATTTATATGTTTGTTTTATTTAACTACTATTTTCCATAGTCAAACTCGAGCAACTTCAAGGATGTATTTTGTTAAGGAAATCGAAAGAGAGAAACATCCAACCATCCAATTTTTTAATCACCATCATCCATGAGTGGTTCAATAATGACTTATAAAAAGTATAATCAAATCTTTGCTTAAAGCCAAATTAAATGAAAGTTGAAAACATAGGAACTCAAAATCCATGCTTCCAAAGTATAAATTTCATAGCAGCCTATAACATGGGCTACACATTGAACTTTTATTGAGCCCAAATAGTTATATTAAATGGAATTTTATTTAAACTATTTTCCAACAAATTGAACCACTGAAATGTAGATTTTACTATCAATGTAGTAAATTTTGTAAGATAACAAATAACAATATAAAACTAAACTTCTGCATGCTTACTGGAAAGATGTAATATTATTTAATAGTGGTTGAATTGCTTGCAAACTATTTAACAACTGTTTGAAAATTCCATGGTACAATAGGTTTGTGTTCCTGAACCGAGTCAAGTCTGCAAACCAATATGTCACTACTTACAATAAATATTCTTAACCCTTTACGACGAAAATATGATGGCAGGTGACAGATGTTTCTTCTTGCATTGGAGCTTGGAGCATTGAATTTTGTATTTTTCTTGCTGAAGTTGTTTACGACATTAAAGGAGTGTTGTATGTTGGATGACAATTGCATAGCTTTTTAGTCCTTTGTGACATTATCATTAATTCAATGCTCCTGACTTATAACCTTTTACAAAACAACTTCTATAACTATAGTTTGTTCACTTATTTATTGATTTGAACACCAAAAAAGTTTGTATTATAACAGTTCATAATTCATACTTTGTTGGCTATTTGACATATAGCTTTGGTCTACTGGTTTTTAATGTCAAACTAACAACCATCTATCCTTTTATTTTATTTTAACATCCGGTCTAGGTTTAGAGTATCGATGACACAACATAAAAGAATTGTCAAAGAAACAAACTATCAAATCTACGTAATTTTTCTTTAATGTTTTATTTGGTAATTAATTATAATTTTAACGCAGTAAATAAATTATATCGAGGAATAAAATATCATAACTTATATTATAATTTTAAATGTTATAACTAAATTGCATTTCTTATGTGATAAACAACCTTTTGTATAATTAATTTATTGTTGGATTCAGCTAGTTGCGCTGGGCTTTTATTGTAATTTTTATAAACAAGATCTCACGAATACAAAAATCTATCAGTTGTGTATAAGCAAGGGACAAGTAATGAAACTTTTAGGATTTTTGCCAATCTTTGTTTGGCATATGTCCACAACTGTTGTTTAATTAGATTTCTCATACGAGTGAGGTAAAAGTTTGTATATACTAGTAGATTGGAAAATGGATCTTCAAAATAAGCAAAAATACTATTTCTATGTAAAATACAATTTGTGGATATTTCAATCGAAATACCGAAAGATGAAATTTAAAAATAAAAATTAATAACATGTAGAAGAAATTTGTACAGAGTACCGATAATCTCATTAAGTGAAAGAATATACAAAATTCATAAAAGGATTTCTGAGCACATCTCTGTTTATTGTACCTTAAATATAACTAACTTACTGCTTAAATATTAACCTAAGTAATGAATGTTTAATTAGGAATGTCATAAATATAATACGGTCATAATGAGATGCTGATTGTTGATAAAATAATAGTTGTGTCTCTAAACAGAGGATTACTTGAATACTATATTCAGTAATTGACATAGTTATTACTTGTTATTAGGTTGGGATGTACATAAATTTGTTTACCAAATCCCCTATACTCAGAGGTTAGAAGAAGACTACGTAAATAGGTTTGGTCGACCAGGTAGGCCTCTTCAAAGGTCAAATAACGAGTTATGTTATCGTGATTATAGTTGTACCCTGCATTCATACTACCTTGCTATGCATATGACAGTTGGATGTGCTGCTTTTTTGACCACACAACAACTACTATACTCTTCTTCTTACTCTATACACTAATAGAACAGTTATTAAGTCTTGGCTGTAATACCCACAACAATACGGCTGTGTGTAGGACTAGCTCAAGCATCATCTTTTGAAGTGGTTAGGATAAGGAAATTTCTTGAGACACATTCAGCAGTAAGGAGAAACTGCTGCAGAGTTCGGTGTAGACTGTTTATTAGGAAAAAATTATACTAGGGAAAAAATTGTGCTGTACCAATATTTAAGGATCTTCTGCAAACACATTTTTTCTTGGCTTTTTCCGAGCTAGATTTGAAATGCTATATGTGTCAAAAAACAATATTTACATACCTCTATTAATGTGTGTTTAACAACCTGACTCGACCTTCGAAAATCGACATCCAATACATCACCCGTATTCGAATGCCGGAGATGAGTCTGGTTCGTCGGAGCTTATAACAACATTAGGTGAAAACAACACAGCGAAAACAGAAGGAATTTTTTATAGATACACAACAAATGATACGAAAATGGTACAAATGAAGTGATCAACATCATCAGAGATGGATACGACAGCGGAAAAACAAATAGCGGAAAACAACAACAACAGCAGCGGAAAGATGACATCTTCAATGCCAAAGCTCCAAAGATTCAACCAGAAGCTCGAACGACCATCATGCTGAACTTAAAGCAAGCTCGGTGAAGGATCATGTTGAAGTAAAACAAATGCGATCCCAAAATCCAAAGACTTCAAAGATTGCCAAAAGCTACACCTACTATCTGACTATCTGAAAACTTGACTTTAGGCTGCCCGTGCGGAAAATTTTAGGCACCCAGAGTTTAGAAAGAAAATAATAAACTTCAGGTCAGTCATGAGACTGGTGTGAGCAAACAAAAATAGTTTATTTGAACAAAAGGAAATAAAAAGAAATTCGCTATGCTTTCTGGAAAATGAAACTACCATAAGGCCTCCCGGCACACACACAATGCAATCGCACACTTGGGGGAGATTTCTCCTTATGATAGTCAAACATGCTTAATAAGCGAAAATTCTTTTGATATTATTATTAGTGCACAGTGTGGAAAATATTTTGAAAGTATAATATTAATCTTATCCAGCATACGTACCGTTTTAGTATGCCTACTATAGCTATCATGTTAAATGGCAGGTTCTACAACTAAAACCGTACTAGGCTCGTATTGGATGATTGGATTCTATTGAATGCCTTGAATTATTTGATATCTCTAGTGTGTGATGTTTTGTGATATAAATTGTGTGGTTTGTGCTGTGAACTGTGATTTATTTATCTGTGATGAATTTACTTGTTTATCTATGAATGAAAGATAAGCGTTATAGGATTATACCGCTTATTGATATTGTTGTGCTTGAATTTTTGATGGTTGATAATTTATTGTTACCTATGAAACCTCTGGAATACACCACGCACACAAATATGGATTTCACGGGAAATTGGTTAAGTCATGATTATTTTGAATTTAATAATATTTTGTTCAAAATAGTGAAAGAATTTCAAGTTGAATTTTGAATCCAAAATGATGTAGAAGTGATTTTGGATAAATATGGAAAACTTTTGAAAAGGGAATTTTGGAATTAAAATATATTATGATTTGTTAAAGTTTAGAAATTAAAATAATAATATGGTTTGAAAAGGGTTATACAGGTTATATAATGTATAAATATGGATTTTAAACCATTTTAAAAGTTTTTTAAAGAATTATACGGCAGTTGGCTGATTTATTAATTTATACTTTTAAAGGCTATAACTTGAGCAAATTTAATTGGATTTTCCCGAAACAAAAAACTTTCTTTTCAAATGATAATAGTTTTCATATAAAGAAAGAATTTTCAGTTGTTGTTGAAAGGATTTCAAGTTATGGATAAATCAAATTGAGAATAGTTTTGAAAGCTATGAATGAATCTTTGTTAAAGACGTGGTGAACCTTGTGTTCAAATTGAAGAGGATCTTAAAGGGGTGAATCTTTTTTTTAAAAAATTAAAAGTGGAAATTTGTTTAAACCATTCAAAAGGAAAGGTTTTGGGCTAAAAAATTGTGACTTCATTAAGATCCCAATATATCCATATGTTTTTAAAACAAGCACTCATTATTCGGTTTAGCCAGGAGAGGACTTTATGTCATAAAACTCATTCCGAATAAATGATACGATGCCAATGGATAGTAATTAAAGATGGTGACCGAAGACCGGGTATTTTCAAGAACGAAAGGATTACCTGTCGAATGTATCTACACTGAGTTGCTCCGGGATAGAGATCTCCATGTGTGATGGGGAGTCCGATCGGGATTGTGATACCCGGATTTGCAAGGACTTCTTTGAAGTGTCTTCGGTTCCATTCAGACCCCGGATGGACTTGTATGGATGTATGTCTGACGTTACACTTTGAGATGTAAAGCTAGTTTCTATCAGTTACATTTCTATTTGGTGGCGGAGAATTTATTCTCTTAGCTTAACACCCTTCTCTGAGACGTACGAGGTCAGAGGTTATGTAATTGATATTTACTAGTGATATATTCCCAATTTGGTAATGTGGCATGCTAAATGCTGATCATTTGTTGATCGAAGCATGGCTTTTGTGGAAAGCGGAGCTTTATGGGACGAGACTTCGTCGAACCTCACATCCCAGAAATGGTCGAAACAGGAAGGATGCGGTAAGGTTACAGGGGTCACGCCCCTTAGGGTATGTGCATTTCCTTCTGGATAAAAAGTGGTATCATGGTATGGAGCCCAGATATTTAATTTATGTGGTTGTTGGAAAATTTGTTGGTGAGGCCTTGGATAAAGGTCGATGATGACCGAGGGATGGAATACTCGTGATAGTTAGTTACCTAGTTATAGAGGCAACCCGGTCTTGTGTTGGTAAAGAGCCGATTAGGTTCTCGGGGCGTCCCTCCAGAGGCGCACCCATTCGGAAAGGAAGTTCCTTTGCCTTGACCATTTGTTGGAAATCCAATCACCCAATACGAGCCCTGTACGGTTTTAGTTATAGAACCTGCCATTTAACATGGTAGCTATAGTAGGCATACTATAATGGTACGTATGCTGGCTAAGGTTAATATTATACTTTAAAAATGTTTTCCACACTATGCACTAATAATAATATCAAAAGGATTTTTGCGTATTAAGCATGTTTGACTATCCTAAGGAGAAATCTCCCCCAAGTGTGCGATTGCATTGTGTGTGTGCCGGAAGGCCTTATGGTATTTTCATTTTCCAAAAAGCATAGCTAATTTCTTTTTATTTCATTTTGTTCAAATAAACTATTTTTGTTTACTCACACCAAATCCCATGACTGACCTGGAGTTTATTGTTCCCTTTCTAAACTCTAGTTGCCCATAATTTTCCATACTGGCAGCCTAGAGTTAGGTTTTCAGATAGTCAGATAGTAGGTGTAGCTTTTGGAAATCTTTGAAGTCTTTGGATTTTGGGATCGCATTTGTTTTACTTCAACATGATACTTCACCGAGCCTGGTTCAAGTTCAGCATGATGGTGGTTTGAGCTTCTTGTTTGAATCTTTGGAGCTTCTGGTTTGAATCTTTGGAGCTTTGGCATTGAAGTTGTTATCTTTCCGCTGCTCTTGTTGTTGTTTCCCACTATTTGTTTTTCCGTTATTGTATCTGTCTCTGATGATGTTGATCATTTCATTTGTATCATTGTTGTATCAATTATTGTGTATCAATAAAATTCTTCTTCTATTTCCGCTGTGTTGTTTTCACCTAATGTTGTTATAAGCTCCGATGAACCAGACTCAACGTTTGAATCTCCGACATTCGAATACGGATGATGTATTATATGTCGATTTTCGAAGGTCGAGTCAGGGTCGTTAAATTTATTTTAAATTTCAAAACTTTAACAAACCATATTATGTTCAAAATAAATTTAATTTCAAAAATAAAAAGAAAAATAAAATCAAACATGACACTTGTTAATTCAAAATGTACTAAACTAACACATGTTATATGCATGTTTAAAATCTTTAACACTTGTCCTTATTCATGTTACTTAACCTACTCTTGTAAATTTGCATATTTTAAATGTTTTTTATTATATTTATATATGTTTTATCTCATAAAATTTAAAAGACGTATTTATATTTTTAAATATGTTTTTATATAATTTATATTTTTCTAAAATTAATTAATGCATTTCCTTTTTATAAATATTTATACTTAAAAGAAATTGATTTTAAAACTAATTATTTATTAATCAATAAACACACATATATATTATATATGAGTCTTTAAATTATAGAATTTAATTTTTTTAAATAGATTTTGAAAAATTATTATTCAAAACATAACTTCCAAATCAATATATATACATATGTATATATTATAATATTAGAAAACAAATTTTTATTAATTTTAAAATATAGAGTTTTCAAATCCAATTTATTTTTCAAAATATTTATTTTTGAATTTCAAATCAAATTTCAAATTACAATCTATTTATATATATAAACAAATAAACATATATCTTATTTATTTTGGAAAAAATTCAAATTAATTCATAATTAAATCCAAAAATTTATATTAATTACCAATTTAATTTTGACTTAAAAACGGGATCGTTACAGTGTGAATGAACTGACCTTTATTTCAAAAAAACATTGTACCTATTGTAAGCATACAAATTTGTGGCTTTGCGCTGTCCCTTTTGAAAGCAACCGGCTATACTACAACTGCTTTACTGAGTATGTTTTTTCGCTCTCCACATATAACTTCCCATGTTCTTCCAAAATCACGTGACAATAAGGCCATTTTATGTTAAAAACAATATTCATGCACGGAATTCACTTGTTGTATATATTGCCTTATTGTCTTTGCATATGTCCTTCCAATTCTCAGCCTTCAAACAATATGTTGTGCAGTTGCAAGCTTTATAATATACAACTACGTCCACATACAAAGATCATAGATTGACTGAAGGGTGACAATAGCTGTCAATGTCCGATGCGTTTGTTCGAAACCGCAACCTTGAAATGTACTATGCAAATTTTATTTACTTATATTGTGTAATTTCC
Source organism: Allium cepa (assembly GCA_030765085.1). NCBI lineage: Eukaryota > Viridiplantae > Streptophyta > Magnoliopsida > Asparagales > Amaryllidaceae > Allium > Allium cepa. Next base: position 372,830,014 of record CM060944.1, on the reverse strand, counting down.
TGTGCGAAGCACGGGTTCACACTAGTTTATTTATGATTGATCTCCTCGGATACCTACTCACTCTTAATTTTGATGTATATATTAAAATTTTCTATATTACACTACAGTACATATTATGTTGCAGAAGAACTATAAAAAGATTGCTTTATTATTTTGTAGGGATTTTTAAAATATTCAAAAAGCAATTTTTTTAAGAGCCGAGCCCAAAATATGTTTAATATATATATATATATACACACACATATATATATGTGAATATTGTTTATTTCAACGAATAAACTCTACCTAAAGTGAGAATGCCCCCATTTGAAGTTTGTTAAATTAAAAAATACACATGCTAAATGAGTAATCTAAATCAGAGTTTTAAATATCTTGAATTCGAATTGTAATGATATCAAAATTATGTTGTTATCAATCTCATCACATGATTGTACTAAAAGTTTTTTTTTGAAAAAAAACGAAATTTCTCCTTTTCTATATACATATGTATCACATGTGCATAAGTACTACTATATTACAATGGGCTAAAGTCATAATTGATAAACTGGTATTTAATTAATATATTTTATACAAATTATATGTACTTATACATGATATTTTGATATCAAATTAGATTTATGACATAATACTGCGTTGATAATTTGTATTTATTTTATTGTTTGTACCTATATATTTGTTTAAATATGTTTTGTATGAAATATCACATATATAACATATATTGCATGTTCCATAACACAAACGCACATGTACACCTAGGATCTGCAGCCTCTCTCATTTAATACCATCAAGGGGATAAGTAATGGTGCTAAATAAAGGGGCTGCGGATCCTAACTCATATATATATATATATATATATATATATATATGAATATGTGTGTATGTATATGTATATATATGTATGTATATCTATGTGTGTGTATATGCATTATAAATCCAAATAATCGTGTATGTATATACTTATATATACAATAGTATTTATAAGAACTAGATTTTGAATATTTATTACACTTTCTCTTGACCACTATAATTATTCCTTAATGTTGTCATGCGGTATTTTATTAAACTCTAACTAAAGCTAGGAATAATAACGTTCGTAGTTGTTATATACGAGGACTTGTGAAGTGAAATAGTAATCAAGGGATAGTTTATCTCCTTAGATAAAGAAGGTTTGTGTCACTATGATTGGAAGGTGAAAAGAAATCATGATGACCTTGGTCAGATATGTGTTAATTATAAATACAATCAAATTAAACCAAACGATTTCGAGGGGCAAACTATACAAATCTATGGACAATATTGAAGTACTGATTAGTGATTGAGCTCTAGACATTTAAGTTACATAGTTTTGATGAAGACACACAACATGCACAGTATATCATTACTTAAGGGTGCAGCTTAAATGATTATGAAGTAGGACTTAACTATGATATGTAAGCATCTTCCCTCATATCTACTACTATACTTCAATAAAGAAAATATTACTAAGGATTGTGTAACGACTCGGAATTTTTGCCATCTTGAGTTGCGAATATTTATTTTAATATTCAATAATACGATCTTTTACTCAAAATAAAAATCCCCGTTAAATAACAATTGGTAGTAATGGATAGTTTTAAACTAAGATAATAATTTGAATTTTCCAGATTTTATTTATAAAATAGAAAATTGATTAAGTATGGAATTTCATATATATATATATATATATATATTATAACAACAATAGAATTCATATATAAAATGCAAACAAATTCAAATTAATATAAAATGAGTAAAAATAATCCATGAAGAATAGAAATGAATATGGCATATGAAATGTAATGTAGTATAAGTAGAAAAGAGTTTTAAATTGGGATTTTCATATGTATATATATGTATATAAGTTCAGAAAGAAATATGGAATACTTACAAACTAAGTAAAAAAAGTATGTTAAAAACAATGCATAAATGGTAAGTGAAAAATAAAAGAATAAATATAAATGAAAATATTATACGATGGATATGAGAAAATTTATAAAATCATTTTAAACAACTTTAATAAGAAATCTTTTATAAGAGTGTTAACAAAAAAATTGTTATTTTTATAAAAATGGAATAGCAAAACTCTTATTTTATTTGAGTTATTTTTTTAAAATAAAATAAATATTAATATGAAGACTAAAAAATTTGTTTTATTCAATACCACTTAACAATTGTTTTAAAAATATAGTGGAAGCATGTTTTAAATCAAAAGAAACTTAACTAAGTAAATAGAAGAGGAAATAACCAAGAGTAAATAAGACAAAATGGCAGGGTAACGGCCCGATATTTTCAACTATTTGCATCCGTATAAGTCGGACTTGAATTGCTCAAAATATCAGATTGTTAATTAAAATTTGGCAAAACTCAGCATATACAGTAAATAAATCAACCACAGAATCACAGACACAGAGTAATATAAAATAATGCAGCGGAATAGATAAATAGTAGTTCATGAAGCTACTATATAAATACCAGAGTTAGAAATAAAAATACAACAGAATATCTCAAATACAGTGAAGTCTCCAGTACGAACAGATGACCTCTCCGAATGAATCAACTGAAAGAGCTGAAAGCTGAATCAATAGTTGGATCCTCAAATGAAGCTCCAAACTCCAAAGGCGAGTCTCAAATGCTGTATCGCTTAGTCTGCCCAAACGTAAAGAAAAAACACAAAACACTCGAGTCAGGATTAACATTCTTATATCGATAAATCCAACTCAAGTGAAATATCAACTGAAATACAAATAACTTAAGGATGTTTGGGATAACCATCCTATAAGGGTCCATGAAACTATCTACAAGGTAGAAATATACACTATGACACCGTGGTCATTCAATTTTATTTAGACTTCAAAATCAAAACATCATTTCCCTTTCAAATATATCTATTTTCCAAGATAGTATATATATATTAAATAATTTATAAAGTAAAGTATTTGAAATTTCCTCAACTCCACAAATTGATTCTAATCAACTCAAGTTCCAAATTCCAATTTATTCAAAGCTCAATTCATTAATTCAATTCAGCTCCCAATAACCATTTAAACTTTCGTTATATTCAAACCTTTAGTATTCAATATTTTGAAGTTAAATATAACATTTTCATATAGATCTTGATTTAGCTTCATCATTATTATTTAGTCAGGAAATATCCACTTAACAAGTTCAATATCATTTAAATAGCCTTAGGTTTCATTTTACAAAATATTTCCTTAAATTTATTTAAACTTAAAATATCCATTTAATCCCTTCTACCAAACCAAGTTATAAAATCATATCTTAAATCCCGAATTCAATAGTTTCAAATCGATTTAATTGAATATAATTCTTAATTAAATACCATTTCCAATTAAGTCAGCTTTATCTTCTCAACTCTAGCTTATTCAAAATTTTACCAAATCTAATTTGAAATATAAATTTAAACGAATCCTTAAACATATTATATGTATTAAATCAATCTCAATTAGATTAAATAATATTATTAGGTCTATACATAAAATTTTCATTTTTATACATATAATATTCTAAGAATCAGTCCTTATTAAAACTATATTTTTCTTCCCCAAACCATAGAAATTATTTTCAGAACATTTATATATATATGGATCAACGATGTCTGCATATAATTTCCTACGCTATGGTCAAGGGATACAGATATTTATCATTTCAATCCGAAATTTAAATATACGGGTAGATATCACTTCGTCCCGCAATCCCAAATTCAATTTAATTGAAAATCGTTTGGGTTTATCATTTCAACCCATAACGAAATTCTCCTATCCAAAAGTCCATTCGGATATGTATGTTTCAACCCATAGTGAATTCTAAACTACGGGGAACTTGCAGAGTGACAACAGATAATACAATAAAATAACAGGCATATATCATCAATAAAAATATAATATAAACAACAGGATATGGTGTCATATCCCACAGGTGAACAGTTACAGAAAATAGCATATATAACAATTTAAATGACTACAACATCATATTTCAATTGTCGTTTCAATTGAAATCAAATTTAATAAAATAAAAGAACGTTAACCGTGAGTGATTGCTCACCTTTCGAGGCTAGAGAAAAACGATAATGAGGTTACTTATGGATCCCAAAACGAACTTTGAAGCAAAGAAAAATTGGTACGAATTTGATGACAAAGCCGATAGATAGAAATCGATAAAAAAAATCAATCGATTTGATATAAACAGAGTATATATCATATGTGTTATTTAAATTTTCTTAAAATCTCAATAAATTTAATTTAAGACGGATATTCAAATAAAATATTTACATTGTTTAAAACTGGTATTAAATTTAAAATACATATTAAAACAAAACATCATCATATTATTGAAAAATCAATACTTAAATTTAAACACATATACGTTTTTCCTCTTAAATCAATATTACATTTAAACACACAAAAAAATATAGGCATAATATATATAAAAATCTTCACTTATTTAAAACATGCATTTTAAAATAACATATTTATATATAGTTTACTCAAAATTCAAAGCATATACTGAGAAAATCAATATATATATATATAGACCATACATTATGAAAGCACTATAAAAAAGATAAAAAAACAAAACATACTTTATATATATACACTAGAATCAAGATTTAAATTATACATCTAAATTTTTAGTTTTACACCATAAATCACTAATGCTTTTACAACACTCAGCTGCCATACTAATATATGTTATATTCGAACAGGAATAAAAATCTAATTATATTTTCAAAATATGTATATTACTAATATTTTATAATAACAAATAAGATATAAGACGAACGTATATACGTCTCTGAAAAGCTTGGCTTAAAATTCACATAAGCATTAAACGTAAAAAATATGCAGATATAGTTTTATGCTAAAATATCAATTAAATGGAGACTGTTATAATGTGAAAATTTGTGAACGCGAGTTGAAATATAAAGATGGATTTTTCAAATATATTGGAAGCAGAGGACTGGGAGGAGAGAAGCAAAGCATGGAAGAAAAAAATATATAAAATAAAAAGAAGAAAATGGAGGCCATACCTTCAGAGCTCACGCACGCAAGAAGAAATGAAGAAAAGGTTGAGATGCAGTTGAAAACTATTTTTGTATGAGACTTATATTTATACACGATTGCATTGATTGAGGTGAGAGAATATAGGCAAGAAAGATTTAAGCGAATATTTACAGTGGTATTGATTGCGTGAATTTAGCAAAAGGAAACTGCAAGAAATCTTTGGCAAACATTTTGTACACGTTTAAAATTTATTAGAAAGTAAATGCGTTGATTAAAACACAAGAAATATTTATAAAATGGGAAGGTGGTGAAAATTATTTGCATACAAGGTTGAGTATTTAAATGAAACCAGTATTGATTGCTTGGAGAAACGGCAGGAAATAATTCCTGTCAGGAGGAATTTGCGCGTGATATTTGATTTAGGAGATAATTGCGTTGGATAGATTAAATAAAGAAACGTACTAATTAATGGTATAGGAACATTAAGGAAATAAAAGAATTTTGTTCGAATGGTAAGGAAAATCAAAGGTTTTGTTCCTATTAATTGCAAAGGAGTAAATGGAAAAGAAGAGACACTTATACACGTGAATTTCAAACAATTTTGAAACGGATTTTGAACTTCTAAAGAGAAATAAATTTTCTTGAAACTGCTACGCGAATTTTTATTCCTATTATAAAAATGAGAAAAAAGGGAAGCGTAGAAATTTACACGTAACTTATCAAAACTAGATTTAAAAGAAATTGAACGTCTAGAGAAATGATTTCTTTCCCACTTGGAATGCAAGGCTACAGATAAATTTATTATTTAACGTCAAAATAAATATTATTCCCAATTGAAACCATATTAATTTTGAATCATTAAATTAACATATAAAATAATAACAACTATCTACTGCTTTATAGTAAATAAAAAAATTTGTAAATTCACAGAATACAACCTATTACTTTTATTTCAAAATATCTTTCTTATAATAATTATTATATTTGGAAAACATTTTGAAATAATTTTCTCTTTTAAAACTTATAAATAAAATATTATTATGTTAACCACCAAATTAAATGTTCATTTTAATACATTCTGTTTCCCTAAATGGAAAGATTTCAACAAATACAAATATTAATTTGGTATTAAAATCAAAAAAAAATCTAATTCAACTACTTCTTTTTATTAACAATAAATCAAATATTATTTAATAATTTCACATCACTAAACATATCCATTAGTTACCAATTTTAGTTCATTTGTTAGAGGTTAACTTATTTGAATTACAACAATACAATTAAACTATTGTTTCCTCTTTAATTTTATGCAATAGATCAATATTTACAATTAACAATTATTATTAAATTCTTAACATTTGTTGTTTTTAATTCAAATTGTAAATCTCATAGAAACTATTATTATTCCCATCATTTTTGTTTCTACCAAAATTTATTCAATATTTCAAAAAAAACTAGAATTCTAAATTGGTCTAAATTTCGGGTTGTTACCCATTACCCTTTTTTTTCCAGATCTGAACTGTGTTGCAAAAAATGAAGATGGGAAGAGATTTTGAAACGGTTAGGAAATCAATGATTTTTATTCCTATTAAATACGGAGACGCAAATGAAAGTGGAAAGTTTTACACGTGAATTGGAGGCAGAGTTTTAATTCTTTTTTTTTTTTAAAATGCACGCGCTGATTTGATTTTTAACAGCTAAGATATGAAATCAAAGAGTGCGTACAATAGATGCAAAAATTAAAACGAACGTACGCCCAAATTAATTAACAAGTAACGTAATCTAAATTTATATGTTTTCTTATTCATTCACTACTTATATTTAATTATACGTAATCCAAACATTAAATTTTTATTTCAAAATATTATTATTTAAAATTTCTCAAAAATTCAATTAAATACGTTATTAAAAACATTTAAAAATTTATGGGTTGTTACTCTCTCCCCCACTCAAAACCTTTCGCCTCGAAAAGGAAGGAGGTAGGGGAATTGCAACAAACAGAAAGAAAAAATAGATTAAAGTACAAGATAAACAATTAATTTAAAACTATACAAATTTTACTTGAAATATTCATTTAAAAACTTCATTTGAAATTTAATTTTCTTTAATACTTTAATACTTTTCAAAACTCATTTAAAAACAATTATTTACATTATTACTTATATTTACAAAGAAGCTATTGAAAATATTAAATCCAAAATTTATAAAAAAAATTTATCTCAAGATACTTCCAACATTATAGATAAATTAATAATCATTCTCTTTAAATATGTTATAATTAATTGATAACTTCTGAAACACTAAAATTTTTCTATTATACCGTGTAGTATATAAATATATAATATTTAAAAATGATATGTCCAACAAGGAAAGAAGGTAGATTCGTAAAACAGAATCAAGATGAATAACTAAAGCTGAGAAGATAAGGTAGATTCAAAAGAATAGTATCAGTCATGAATAGTTAATTTCAAACCAAAAGAATTTCAATTTCAAAGATTAATACAAAATTTCTTGTTGGAAATACTTTTATAATAAAATACCTTTTCAAAAAACAAGTACTTTTATGTCGAAACCAATTTTCCTTTCGAAAATACTTCTATAACTCGATGTTTCAACAAGTTTATCCTCGTTCTTGCAGACTCTGGCCATGCGTTGATCAGGCGCAAAGCTAGAATTCTTCAAGTACTTAGTAGACCTGTTTCAACAACTAGTGAAAATACTTGAAAAACCTTTAAAAATAGATATGGAAAGTACAACCCAAACAAAATAACCAAACCAAAACCTTTGTCTAACCATGGTTCGCAGATACACAATGGTTACGCCTGGATCCCCCAGGAAACAATCCGTATCCATAAGTTTTCTCAGCCCTACGAGTTACGCCATGATGACTAGTAGGGTGCAGGATACACAATGGTTATGCCTGGATCCCCGAGGAAACAATCCGTACCCCTAGGCTGTCTCAGCCAGGCAGTTTCGCTACTAATGCGGCCTACATAGATTGCATGATACACAATGGTTACGCCTGGATCCCCCCGGAAACAATCCGTACCCCTAGGCCGTCTCAGCCAAGCAGTTGCGCTACGCAGTCGCGAGGAAAAAAACCATGAGTTACGCCACGGTGGGACACTCGAGTATCACATCCGGAAAACCAAAAATCAGAGAGAATAATATCGATAGAATGAATCCACAATGTGGCCACAAATCAGATATCAAGCAGAAGGCACTTTCCATATATTTACTTCGAAAATATGTATCATACAGTACCTTTTCAAATAACTTTCAAATATCATACTTATATAAAGTCCATTATATATAGGATTCCATTTTCAATCGAATACTTTCCCAATCAACAGTATATCAAATCATGCTTATATATACTTCGATTATATAAAATTTCTCTTTCCAAATTGAGTACCTTTCAAATCAATAGGTTTCAAATCAATTTCGTACTATACAAATCAGTTTTATGTAAGTTCGATAACTCCCAAATCAAGTATTTAGTAAATCAAGGTTCTCAAATTTTTTCTCGTTTCAATAACATTTCAGTTTCAAGATCATATATGATTTCACCAAATTTTCTTCCAAATTCAATATATTCAGTTTCAAAGTTTCTTAAATAATAGGTTTAGAAAACAATCCCATTTTCCAAATTAACATAATTCAAGCCAAACAAATTTATTTGCAAAATCACCCTATAAGTACTGGTTTTAATTCCAAACTAATTTCAAAACCAAATATTTCTCTCAAAATCAATTATACTCAAAATGGTTTCCAAATTTATAACTATCCCTTTATAACCTTTAAACTATTTATTTCTGTATGAAAAATCCAATTTTTCCTTTTTCAAATTATTTATTTAACAAAAGTTTCAAATTTACTTAAGTCATACTCTTCATACTTTAAACATACAAAACTAAACTTATATTCTTAATCAAATATTTTATACTCTTCGGAATTTCTTAGTTTTAAAATTTTAAACCTTGATTTGGAAGTGCTCAAACCTTCAAAATAGTCGGTGAAATCAAATTTTAAATCCAAGAGATGGAAATCAGCAACAAATCAGTAATTCAATTTTTTTTATAAATAAAGTTATACTAAATCAAATCGAAAACTCGAAGATTGAACACCGGCTTACTTTAAATTATTTCAAATATATATACCTATATCTTTCGAATATCAAATCATACTTCGGAATTTGAAATCAAAATTGGTTTCACAAAGTCACTCGCATAGCAAAGCTATTAAAGTGGCCTCTCCCCACTCTGAAACTCAAAAATCAATGTCAATGATGCGTGCACTCATCGCTGAAATTATTTTCCAACGACACAAGTGAGTTCTGGACATCCATTTTCTTGAAAACTTCTTGAAATTTCTTCGAAATTATTGGAATTTATTTGAACTCATTTGAAACATTTTTATTTGGAAAATACTTTTAAATCCTATTATTATATTTTTTTCAAAATCTTAAAACCAATTTCAAAACACCGGAATTCAATCTCTCACATTTCCAATTAAAACCCTCCAGTTATAAATTATTTTTATATAAATCCATTTCTTATAAATTTTCAAAATTTCACATCCTTTCAAAATTTCAGACTTTCGTTTTTAAAAGATATGTAATCCTTATCGAAAATATTTCACTTTTATATATAGAATAAAATCATAGTTACCTAAATAAAATTTCGGTATATAAACAAATTTTAAATACAAACAAAACCGGATTTTCAAAGGATGATTCAAGAACGGATTTCAAACAAAGATAGAGATTAAATTAGAGGAACTCGAATCAATAGAATCCTGATTCGAAGATAGACTCGATCGAAGATGAGATAATTAAATTACAAAATAGAAGATGGATATACTTCTATAAATCGCGGGCGACCTTTACTGATTCCAAAATTAGATCGGTGCAGAATTTTGAGGCAATTCGACATTCGATCGCCAGAGATATAATTCGGAATAACAAGAGATAGTAGCATCTAAACCGAGGGATATATAAATCTTCGGTGAATCAATGCCAATTGTAAAGGAGTTTCACCCCCTTTACAAATCATTCAGTGGAGTCATTGGATACTTTAGAATCGAAAGAATATAAATAGAGAGAGACAAGAATGAATTTTTGAACCACAGGGAACGTTCCAAAGTTCAAAGGAAATTGGGTCAAAAGGAAGTGATGCAACTCAAACAAAAGTGATTCTGTAAATAAATTTACCACATATGCTAAGTTTTGCCTAGAGCCAAAGCTCTGATACCAACTGTAACGGTCCGATATTTTCAACTATTCGCATCCACATAAGTCGGACTTGAATTGCTCAAAATATCATATTGTTAATTAAAATTTGGCAAAACTCAGTACATACATTAGATAAATCAACCACAGAATCACAGACACAGAGTAATATAAAATAATGCAGCGGAATAGATAAATAGTAGTTCATGAAGCTACTATATAAATACCAGAGTTAGAAATAAAAATACAACAGAATATCTCAAATATAGTGAAGTCTCCAGTACGAACAGATGACCTCTCCGAATGAATCAACTGAAAGAGCTGAAAGCTGAATCAATAGTTGGATCCTCAAACGAAGCTCCAAATTCCAAAGGCGAGTCTCAAATGCTGTATCGCTTAGTCTGCCTGAGCGTAAAGCAAAAACACAAAACACTCGAGTCAGGATTAACATTCTTATATAAATAAATCCAACTCAAGTGAAATATCAACTGAAATGCAAATAACTTAAGGATGTTTGGGATAACCATCCTCTAAGGGTCCGTGGAACTATCTACAAGGTACAAATATACACTATAACACCGTGGTCATTCAATTTTATTTAGACTTCAAAATCAAAACATCATTTCCCTTTCAAATATATCTATTTTCCAAGATAGTGTGTATATATATATTAAATAATTTATAAAGTAAAGTATTTGAAATTTCCTCAACTCCACAAATTGATTCTAATCAACTCAAGTTCCAAATTCCCATTTATTCAAAGCTCAATTCATTAATTCAATTCAGCTCCCAATAACCATTTAAACTTTCGTTATATTCAAACCTTTAATTTTCAATATTTTAAAGTTAAATCTAACAGTTTCATATAGATCTTGATTAGCTTCATCATTATTATTTAGTCAGGAAATATCCACTTAACAAGTACAATATCATTTAAATAGCCTTAGATTTCATTTTACAGAATATTTCCTTAAATTTATTTAAACGTAAAATATCCATTTAAACCCTTGTACCAAAACCAAGTTATAAAATCATATCTTAAATCCCGAATTCAATAGTTTCAAATCGATTTAATTGAATATAATTCTTAATTAAATACAATTTCCAATTAAGTCAACTTTATCTTCTCAACTCTAGCTTATTCAAAATTTTACCAAATCTAATTTGAAATATAAATTTAAACGAATCCTTAAACATATTATATGTATTAAATCAATCTCAATTAGATTAAATATTATTATTAGGTCTGTACATAAAATTTTCATTTTTATACATATAATATTCTAAGAATCAGTCCTTATTAAAACTATATTTTTCTTTCCCAAACCATAGAAATTATTTTCAGAACATTTATATATATATGGACCAACGATGTCTGTATATAATATCCTATGCTATGGTCAAGGGATACAGATATTTATCATTTCAATCCGAAATTTAAATATATGGGTAGATATCACTTCGTCCCGCAATCCCAAATTCAATTTAATTGAAAATCGCTTGGGTTTATCATTTCAACCCATAACGAAATTCTCCTATCCAAAAGTCCATTCGGGTATGTATATTTCAACCCATAGTGAATTCTAAACTACAGGGAACTTGCAGAGTGACAACAGATAATACAATAAAATGATAGGCATATATCATCAATAAAAATATAATATAAACAACAGGATATGGTGTCATATCCCACAGGTGAACAGTTACAGAAAATAGCATATATAAAACAATTTAAATGACTACAACATCATATTTCAATTGTCGTTTCAATTAAAATCAAATTTAATAAAATAAAAGAACGTTAACCGTGAGTGATTGCTCACCTTTCGAGGCTAGAGAAGAACGATAATGAGGTTACTTATGGATCCCAATACGAACTTTGAAGCAAAACAAAATTGGCACGAATTTGATGACAAAGCTGATAGATAGAAATCGATAAAAAAAAAATCGGTTTGATATAAACAGAGTATATATTATATGTGTTATTTAGATTTTCTTAAAATCTCAATAAATTTAATTTAAGACAGATATTCAAATAAAATATTCACATTGTTTGAAACTGATATTAAATTTAAAATATATATTAAAACAAAACATCATCATATTATTGAAAAATCAATACTTAAATTTAAACACATAAACGTTTTTCCTCTTAAATCAATATTACATTTAAACACAAAATAAAAATAAAATATAAGCATAATATATATAAAAATCATCACTTATTTAAAACATGCATTTTAAAATAAAACATATTTATACATAGTTTACTCAAAATTCAAAGCATATACTGAGAAAATCAATCTATATATATAGACCATACATTATGAAAGCACTAAAGAAAAGAGAAAAAAACAAAACATACTTTATATATACACACACTAGAATCGATATGAAAATTATACATTTTAATTTTTAGTTTTACAACGTAAATCACTAATGCTTTTACAACACTCAGCTGCCATACTAATATATATTATATTCGAACAGGAATAAAAATCTAATTATATTTTCAAAATATGTATATTACTAATATTTTATAATAACAAATTAGATATAAGACTAACGCATATATACGTCTCTGAAAAGCTTGGCTTAAAATTCACATAAGCATTAAACATAAAAAAATATCTAGATATAGTTTTATGCTAAAATATCAATTGAATGGAGACTGTTATAATATGAAAGTTTGTGAACGCGAGTTGAAATATAAAGATGGATTTTTCAAATATATTGGAAGCGGAGGACAGGGAGGGGAGAAGCAAAGCATGGAAAAAATATACAAAATAAAAAGAAGAAAATGGAGGCCATACCTTCAGATGTAACGACCCAGAATTTTGAACAATTTAATTTGAGAATATTTAATTAATTTTAAATATTTGAATGATGGTTTGACTTGAATTTCAAATTATCAGAATGAATTTAGCGATTAAATTATAGAATTTAATCTATTAAAAGTTGAATAAAAATTTGAATCTTCAATTTTAAGCCAATTAAAAATATTTCAAAGGCTTGTAAAATTCATATTGATAGTATTGAGGATTATAGAAGCTTCAGAATTGAAATTTAAAGTGAATTGTTCAGTTTTGAAATTTTAATCGTTTGAATCGATATTTAAAAATGGCCGTCCGAGGCACAGTCTCGGAATTCGACGAAACCAGTTCCATTGGGTCCGGAATATTGAATTATTGCCGGGTTTCAAATTTCGTATTTTTCGGAGTTTATATGTGAGCACATGATGAGTAAACGCATTTGAAAATTGTATCGAAAACTAATTTAATTTAAATTTAAATTTAAATTTTGATTACAGACAGCATCCCATTTATCACACCTAAATTCAAGCAGAGTATCACGGCAGGGATCACGCTAAAAATCGTGAAAGCACGTTCCTTTCATTTTAAAATCTTCCTCTCCCTCATTCGATTCTCTCGTTCAAAATCCAAAATGAAAAAAAAAATGGCAGTCCACTTTTAAATTAAAAACCATAACTCCTCAGAGAAACAACTCCTCTTCCATAATCGCGCTCTCCTCTCTCCCTTCAGCCCAATCGAAACCTATGGCCGAAGCCTCTACGTGTTCGAAAACCAAATCAATTCGTATAAAAATTAAAAGAGGCCGAAGCCCTAAATCGTAATCGCGAGCGCGACTCGCGTAGTAATGGCGTCGCATGGAGGCACGGCACGAGGCAGCGGCGGCTAGGGCAGTGGAGTGGGCGGCGATGTCGAGTAGCTCGCGTGCGCGCGCGAGATGAGGAGGAGCTCGATTTCGAGCATCTCGAAGGTTGGAGGGGAACGAACGCGACTGCGTTCAATTAGGGTCGATCGAGGCTCGTTTTTGGGGCTTTGTGCTCGTGTGGGGCGATGGCGGCCTGGAGATCATCGCGTAGGATGCAGCGGTGATCGATGGAGGTGGCACTGTCGAGGCGTTCATCTCGATCGATGGTGTCTGGGCACTCGCGTGACTCGGCGCAGTAAGGTAAAATTTTTTTTATAACGTATATGTATTGATAAAGAAAGAAAAAAAAAGAAAGTTTAAACAGAGAAAAATGTTTTGAGAAATTTTGTTTACAGTAAAAAAATTTTGTTTAAAATTTAATTTTTAGTTAATCAAATTTATTAAAATAAAAGGAAGGATATAATCATTAGTTAGATAAATTTAATTATTTAAAAGAAATTAGTTAAATAAACTTGTTAAAGGAATTAGTTCGAATTTTAATAAATGTATATAGATTAGAAATAAATAATAATAAGAATTTTAAAACTTAAAGAAAATTTAGTTTAAAACTAAATTATTTGTTGAATAGAAATTTTAGTTTTAAAAGGAAAAAAAAATTTGTAAAAGAAAATTTGTTAAAGATTTAATTTAATAAATAAAATGACTTGCCAAAAGAAATATTATTATTTTTGGAAAAATGGGTTAAGAATAAATTATTAAGATGTTCGATTAACTTAGTCAATTCTTTTGGTTACTAAAGAAAATTTGTTTAAATTTAAGTTAAGTGGTTAAAAATAATTTATTCAAAGGGAAATTAAATTGTAGTTAAATAAATTTGTTTAAAGAGAAATTAGTTGATGTAAAATTTATAAAAAGGAAATTAAGTTCAATGGGAAATTTCTAGTTAGGATTATTTTCAAAAGGAAGATTAATTTAAATAAATAGTTAGTTAAGAAAGTTTATTAAAAGAAATTTAAATTTTAGTCAAACAAATTTATAAAAAAAAATTGATTTAAAGATATCAATTTTAAGTAAAATGAGTGATTAAGCCCAAATTAAATTATAAACTAGTTAAATCAAATGAAAATTTATTATTCGATTTATTTCGAATATTAATAAATTGTGTAAATATTTATACAAGGTATAAATCAAGAAAATCGAGTCAAGAAGGAAATGGATTGCTAATGAAAGCTAAGGTGAGAACTTCTCACTCAAAAGTAATTTTGTTATTTATTTAAATTTTAAATAGTTAGATTTAAAATTTGCTTGACTGTGTTGATTGAATGCTTGAATGATGATTGTTATATATATATATATATATATATTGGATGTGAATAGACCCTATACGCCGTTAGTAAGCGGAGGTTATTTATTACACATATATACCGCGATATTCCACCTCGAAGTGGAATTGGTATTATATTATATATATAGCAATATATATATTGGCATATGTATATATTGCAGTTGATTGATTTCCCGCATTGTATAGCGGATGAGACCCTATTGCGCCGTTAGTAAGCGGATAATATTTTATAAAATCCCATATACCGCGATATTCCACCTCGAAGTGGAATGGGTATTGTGCTAATGTCTGTGGATGCAGGGAAACAGGTTGGAGGGATCCAACTGGATTCCTCACAAATATTTATTTGATTTCATATATTGTGATATTTGATTGTTTATCATATTGATATATGATATTGGAAAGTCGTGATTGACTATTTGATGTGTTGCATCATCGGATCCAATTTTGAAAGTTTAAAAATAACGATTTTGATTTTTAAGGGATTCTAAAATAATTTTTGAAAGTATACGTTTATAAGATATTTTTGTGAATTGATTCATCTTAAATAAATAAACGTTATAATTTTAGTGTTATAAAAATTATGAATTTTTTGAGAAATATAGTAAAAGGCTGATTTTTGAAAATATGGGTTATTAACTTTATAAAAAGAGTTTAATCGGGATTTTTGAATTTATTATAAAAAGTTGAAATATAGGATTTATAAAATTTGACTATTTTATAAATCAAAAGGATGAAATTATAAAGGAGATTAAAGATGTTTTAAAAGAATGATATAAATTGATTTATATAAAGGATTTATAAATTGATATTTATAAATTAAAACATTTGAAAGTTTTTATAAGTGTTAGAATGAACTGTGAATGAATTTCATAAATAGAAATGAAATTTATAGAATTATAAACGGTGAAGTTATAAAAGGAATTTTTATAAGCAGTAGGTTTATAAAATTTATAAAGTTATTAAAAGAATGGTTTTGGATAAATAATTGAATCTTATAAGTTATAAGATTTATAATTATGAAGTTCAAAGGAACGATTTTTGCAAACAAATAAATTATAAGTATTTAACTTATAATATGAACCTTTGGTATATAATTGAGTTATGAATTGAATATAGGAAAATAAAGGAATTTATAAACGTTGTTTTATAAATTCGCAAACGGCTTATTTTGATAAGTAAATTGTTATACTTATTTATGGAGCTATATTCACGTTTTAGACAGTGAATAATCCTTTAAAATGAAATGTATAGAAATGATGAAATTGGTTAACGTAGTATATTCACGTTTTTGAATAGTGAATAATATGTTAAAGAAAATGTTTAGAATGTGATATTTTAAATTGGATTAAAACGATCTAACGATGTTTTAAAATATGTTAAGATTCGAAACCATAGATTTCAACATTTATTGTTGAAATAGACGTTTTCGAGAAATAAAAGGAAATGGTGGACTATAACACTGTTGTTATAGTAAATGATTTCCGAAAGGAAATGTTTTGTATAGTATTGGGATTTATATATCTATTTTAATTTCGAATCCCTATACTAGTGATTTTGGGTTGTTGTAACGATGTTTTACGCAACATTCGTTTTGGCCCAAATAAATATGTTTAAAAGCATGATTTCCTTAAAGAATGAAATATATACTTAATTTCGATTTAAGTATATTGAATATTTTCCAAGTGTTGAAAATAAATAAAATTTGTGAATTACTTATGAATAAATAAGTATGGAAATGTTTTCCAATATAAAGTGAATATTTTGAGAATTTATCTTCTTGAAGATAAATTGAAATGAATAATTGAAATCGAATATTCATAGATATTTTGGATTATAAATTCACTATGGAATTTATAAAAGGAAGTGGAATTTGTTTAAAGATAAATATTGATTTATTTTTGAAGTGTGAAAATTATATATCTTGTAAAGATATGATTTTTGGAAAATAAATAATTTGGAAAATTATTTGGAAACTGGTGATGTGTGCATATCCATTGATAGTTCAATAACCGACTATCAATATTTACCTTTGAAAGGTATTTGTTGTGATTTGCTGAATTTGAATGCTACACTTATTTTTAAATTATTGCGCTCGTTATTCGGATTACCCATTCCGAATAGTGATACGACGTAATGGATAGCATTGATGACCGGTGTTGAAGACCGGATATTTGCGAAAGCGATAGGATGACCTATCGATTGTCTCTACACTGGGTAGCTCCTGGTATATAGAGATTTCCTAAGTGATGGGAAATTCGATCGGGATTGTGAATACCCGGATTGCAAGGGCTTCGTGAGAAGTGCCTTCAGTTTTGTTCGAGCCCGGAACAGACTTGTATGGATTGTATGTCTGACGTTACAAATTGAGATATAAAGCAGATTTCTTTCAAATATATTTCTGTTGGTGGTGGAGAATTTATTCTTTTAGCTTAACACCCTTCTCTGAGACGTACGAGCTCAGAGGTTATGTAGTTGAAGGTTATCAGCGATATATTTCCAATTTGGTAATGTGACATGCTGAGTGTTGCTGTGAAATGATCATTGTGTTGATTATTTGTGATAGGATCATTCATTTGATCGTCTATCCTGGTGATCATTTCTATGATCATTTGTTGACCCAAAGCATGGCTTTTGAATAAAGTATGTTTTTGTGGACGTGACTTCGTCGAGCCTCACACCCCGTGAATGGTCAAAACAGGAAAGATGCAGCAAGGTTATGAGGGGTAGCGCCCTTTAGGATATGTGCATTTCCTTCTGGAAAAGGGTGGTATCATGGTATGGAGCCCAGATACTTACTCATGTTGAAAACACTTTATGATTGTGTGAATTGATTGCGAGCGCTCGGGTGAAAGGTCCCAAAGGACCGGGGGATGGCATATTCGGTCAGTTGTTACTCAGTTAGGGGTAACCCGGCCTTGTGTTGGTAGAGATCCGGTTTGGTTCTCGGGGATGTCCATCCAGAGGCATTCTCATGTGGCAATGGGAAGTTCCTTGGACTGATCATTCGTTGGAAATCCAAAGAAACAATACGAGACTTGTACGGTTTTAGTTGTAGAACCTGCCATCTAATATGGTAGCTATAGTAAGCATACTATAATGGTACCTATGCTGGCTAAGATTTATATTCTACTTTAGAAATGAATTTTTCCTACACTATGCACTAGTAATAATATAAAATGTTCTTTTAAATGCGTATCAAGCATCTTTGACTATCATAAGGAGAAATCTTCTCCAAGTCTGCGTTTGCATTGTGTGTGTGGCGGGAGGTCTTATGGTAGTCTCATTTTTAAAATCATTGCGAATTGAATTTAAAAATATTCCTCTATTTTTGATTTTTAAAGATAAATAAACTGTTTTGAGTTCTCACACCAGTCTTGCTTATGCTAGGTGATATGTGATGGGGGGTTCTTGCTTCGCGGTTTTGTGGCGAACGGGAGACTCTTACCCCCACACGTCCTCTTTACGGGGTTGGTTAGGTGTAACCTGAGACAGTCGAGAGGCTGGCCGTAAAAGCAAGTTTGGGATATCAGTGTAAGCCACGGTGGGGCTGGGATGGTTGAAAAGCCTACCGGTTGTGACCGCTACCTTCGGGACGTTACATTTGGTATCAGAGCTTATGGTTAAGCGACAACCATGGTTCTGTTGGGTATTACTCGTTGGAGATAGAGTCAGCAGAACTCTAGAATGAGTTTGAGTGTAATAATAGATATGAGCGCGTATTTGTTAGTGAATATGAAATTGTTTTTGAATCGGGTGAATACGATAATTTTGCCCAAAACTATTTTAGTATAGAAAAGAAATGATTTTCTATGAATTATTATAGTATATGGTTGCATGATTGTTAGGAAGTGATAATATTGAATTATTATCATTAGTATATGGAATTAAATAAGAAATAAAATGGATTGAATTCAAGTAAACTAACTTGATAAATTATTAATTCATGGACTAATGAATTGGAATTTGAATTGGTTAAATTAAAGTTTAGTCGTGAGCTAAATTTGAAGATAAATTTGAATTGTATATAAATTCAAGTAAGTAAAAGAAATAAATTGAAATTCCCTTTGTTAGTAATTCAGTAAATTCAAGATGAATTGAATATAGATATTGAAATTTTGAATTGAATTCAAATGAAATTGAATGAATTGAAATTGAAATGTAAAATTGAATGAAATTGAATATGTAACTTCAATAGTGAAGTAAAAATGTATATGAAACATATGTTGAAAATTTTGTAAAGAATTGGCAAAATGGTTTGAATGTTGGAATTGGATATTATGGATGCTACTACTAGCAGGTTATACAGGTATATAAAGGAATTGAGATTTTGATTTCAAAGATAAAATTGAATTGCTCGACAAAAAGGTACGTATTTGAATTTCAGTATGAAATTTGATGATTTTCTTCTCCAGCCACTTGGCTTTCTCTTTTCTTTTTGATTCTGAGGGGCCGTGGTGCCATTTTGTAGTCGTACCGAGCTAGCCGCGCAAAGGAGACGCTGGCGAAATTTTTCGAAAATTTAGGGTGTTAGAAAATTTTTGAGAAAATTTTGAAAGTTTGAAATTTGAATTTGAATTTAAATTTGAATTGTTAGGGAAACAATGTTGGTTGAAACTTATAATTGAAGTTGGAAAGCTAGTTGAAATGATACTGAATCTCTAGTAAAAAGATTTAGGTTAGTGAGTTGATAAAACAATTTGGATTGTGAAAAATAGTAGACGGGATAAGGGCATTCTTCTTAACTTGTAATTTCGGGACGAAATTCTTTTAAGGGGGGAAGATTGTAACGACCCAGAATTTTGAACAATTTAATTTGAGAATATTTAATTAATTTTAAATATTTGAATGATGGTTTGACTTGAATTTCAAATTATCAGAATGAATTTAGCGATTAAATTATAGAATTTAATCTATTAAAAGTTGAATAAAAATTTGAATCTTCAATTTTAAGCCAATTAAAAATATTACAAAGGCTTGTAAAATTCATATTGATAGTATTGAGGATTATAGAAGCTTCAGAATTGAAATTTAAAGTGAATTGTTCAGTTTTGAAATTTTAATCGTTTGAATCGATATTTAAAAATGGCCGTCCGAGGCACAGTCTCGGAATTCGACGAAACTAGTTCCATTGGGTCCGGAATATTGAATTATTGCCAGGTTTCAAATTTCGTATTTTTCGGAGTTTATATGTGAGCACACGATGAGTAAACGCATTTGAAAATTGTATCGAAAACTAATTTAATTTAAATTTAAATTTAAATTTTGATTACAGACAGCATCCCATTAATCACGCCTAAATTCAAGCAGAGTATCACGGCAGGGATCACGCTAAAAATCGTGAAAGCACGTTCCTTTCATTTTAAAATCTTCCCCTCCCTCATTCGATTCTCTCGTTCAAAATCCAAAACGAAAAAAAAAATGGCAGTCCACTTTTAAATTAAAAACCATAACTCCTCAGAGAAACAACTCCTCTTCCGTAATCGTGCTCTCCTCTCTCCCTTCAGCCCAATCGAAACCTATGGCCGAAGCCTCTACGTGTTCGAAAACTAAATCAATTCGTATAAAAATTAAAAGAGGCCGAAGCCCTAAATCGTAATCGCGAGCGCGACTCGCGTGGTAATGGCGTCGCATGGAGGCGCGGCACGAGGCAGCGGCGGCTAGGGCAGTGGAGTAGGCGGCGACGTCGAGTAGATCGCGTGCGCGCGCGAGATGAGAGGGAGCTCGATTTCGAGCATCTCGAAGGTTGGAGGGGAACGAACGCGACTGCGTTCAATTAGGGTTGATCGAGGCTCGTTTTTGGGGCTTTGTGCTCGTTTGGGGCGATGGCGGCCTGGAGATCATCGCGTAGGATGCAGCGGTGATCGATGGAGGTGGCACTGTCGAGGCGTTCATCTCGATCGATGGTGTCTGGGCACTCGCGTGACTCGGCGCAGTAAGGTAATTTTTTTTTTATAACGTATATGTATTGATAAAGAAAGAAAAAAAAAGAAAGTTTAAACAGAGAAAAATGTTTTGAGAAATTTTGTTTACAGTAAAAAAATTTTGTTTAAAATTTAATTTTTAGTTAATCAAATTTATTAAAATAAAAGGAAGGATATAATCATTAGTTAGATAAATTTAGTTATTTAAAAGAAATTAGTTAAATAAACTTGTTAAAGGAATTAGTTCGAATTTTAATAAATGTATATAGATTAGAAATAAATAATAATAAGAATTTTAAAACTTAAAGAAAATTTAGTTTAAAACTAAATTATTTGTTGAATAGAAATTTTAGTTTTAAAAGGAAAAAAAAAATTGTAAAAGAAAATTTGTTAAAGATTTAATTTAATAAATAAAATGACTTGCCAAAAGAAATATTATTATTTTTGGAAAAATGGGTTAAGAATAAATTATTAAGATGTTCGATTAACTTAGTCAATTCTTTTGGTTACTAAAGAAAATTTGTTTAAATTTAAGTTAAGTGGTTAAAAATAATTTATTCAAAGGGAAATTAAATTGTAGTTAAATAAATTTGTTTAAAGAGAAATTAGTTGATGTAAAATTTATAAAAAGGAAATTAAGTTCAATAGGAAATTTCTAGTTAGGATTATTTTCAAAAGGAAGATTAATTTAAATAAATAGTTAGTTAAGAAAGTTTATTAAAAGAAATTTAAATTTTTAGTCAAACAAATTTATAAAAAAAAAATTGATTTAAAGATATCAATTTTAAGTAAAATGAGTGATTAAGCCCAAATTAAATTATAAACTAGTTAAATCAAATGAAAATTTATTATTCGATTTATTTCGAATATTAATAAATTGTGTAAATATTTATACAAGGTATAAATCAAGAAAATCGAGTCAAGAAGGAAATGGATTGCTAATGAAAGCTAAGGTGAGAACTTCTCACTCAAAAGTAATTTTGTTATTTATTTAAATTTTAAATAGTTAGATTTAAAATTTGCTTGACTGTGTTGATTGAATGCTTGAATGATGATTGTTATATATATATATATATATATATATATATATATATATATATATATATATATATATATATATATTGGATGTGAATAGACCCTATACGCCGTTAGTAAGCGGAGGTTATTTATTACACACATATACCGCGATATTCCACCTCGAAGTGGAATTGGTATTATATTATATATATAGCAATATATATATATATTGGCATATGTATATATTGCAATTGATTGATTTCCCGCATTGTATAGCGGATGAGACCCTATTGCGCCGTTAGTAAGCGGATAATATTTTATAAAATCCCATATACCGCGATATTCCACCTCGAAGTGGAATGGGTATTTTGCTAATGTCTGTGGATGCAGGGAAACAGGTTGGAGGGATCCAACTGGATTCCTCACAAATATTTATTTGATTTCATATATTGTGATATTTGATTGTTTATCATATCGATATATGATATTGGAAACTCGTGATTGACTATTTGATGTGTTGCATCATCGGATCCAATTTTGAAAGTTTAAAAATAACGATTTTGATTTTTAAGGGATTCTAAAATAATTTTTGAAAGTATACGTTTATAAGATATTTTTGTGAATTGATTCATCTTAAATAAATAAACGTTATAATTTTAATGTTATAAAAATTATGAATTTTTTGAGAAATATAGTAAAAGGCTGATTTTTGAAAATATGGGTTATTAACTTTATAAAAAGAGTTTAATCGGGATTTTTGAATTTATTATAAAAAGTTGAAATATAGGATTTATAAAATTTGACTATTTTATAAATCAAAAGGATGAAATTATAAAGGAGATTAAAGATGTTTTAAAAGAATGATATAAATTGATTTATATAAAGGATTTATAAATTGATATTTATAAATTAAAACATTTGAAAGTTTTTATAAGTGTTAGAATGAACTGTGAATGAATTTCATAAATAGAAATGAAATTTATAGAATTATAAACGGTGAAGTTATAAAAGGAATTTTTATAAGCAGTAGGTTTATAAAATTTATAAAGTTACTAAAAGAATGGTTTTGGATAAATAATTGAATCTTATAAGTTATAAGATTTATAATTATGAAGTTCAAAGGAACGATTTTTGCAAACAAATAAATTATAAGTATTTAACTTATAATATGAACCTTTGGTATATAATTGAGTTATGAATTGAATATAGGAAAATAAAGGAATTTATAAACGTTGTTTTATAAATTCGCAAACGACTTATTTTGATAAGTAAATTGTTATACTTATTTATGGAGCTATATTCACGTTTTAGACAGTGAATAATCCT
Organism: Allium cepa; assembly: GCA_030765085.1. Lineage (NCBI taxonomy): Eukaryota > Viridiplantae > Streptophyta > Magnoliopsida > Asparagales > Amaryllidaceae > Allium > Allium cepa. The sequence goes on along the minus strand of CM060944.1, from coordinate 372,806,458 downwards.
TTAAAATGAAATGTATAGAAATGATGAAATTGGTTAACGTAGTATATTCACGTTTTTGAATAGTGAATAACATGTTAAAGAAAATGTTTAGAATGTGATATTTTAAATTGGATTAAAACGATCTAACGATGTTTTAAAATATGTTAAGATTCGAAACCATAGATTTCAACATTTATTGTTGAAATAGACGTTTTCGAGAAATAAAAGGAAATGGTGGACTATAACACTGTTGTTATAGTAAATGATTTCCGAAAGGAAATGTTTTGTATAGTATTGGGATTTATATATCTATTTTAATTTCGAATCCCTATACTAGTGATTTTGGGTTGTTGTAACGATGTTTTACGCAACATTCGTTTTGGCCCAAATAAATATGTTTAAAAGCATGATTTCCTTAAAGAATGAAATATATACTTAATTTCGATTTAAGTATATTGAATATTTTCCAAGTGTTGAAAATAAATAAAATTTGTGAATTACTTATGAATAAATAAGTATGGAAATGTTTTCCAATATAAAGTGAATATTTTGAGAATTTATCTTCTTGAAGATAAATTGAAATGAATAATTGAAATCGAATATTCATAGATATTTTGGATTATAAATTCACTATGGAATTTATAAAAGGAAGTGGAATTTGTTTAAAGATAAATATTGATTTATTTTTGAAGTGTGAAAATTATATATCTTGTAAAGATATGATTTTTGGAAAATAAATAATTTGGAAAATTATTTGAAAACTGGTGATGTGTGCATATCCATTGATAGTTCAATAACCGACTATCAATATTTACCTTTGAAAGGTATTTGTTGTGATTTGCTGAATTTGAATGCTACACTTATTTTTAAATTATTGCGCTCGTTATTCGGATTACCCATTCCGAATAGTGATACGACGTAATGGATAGCATTGATGACCGGTGTTGAAGACCGGATATTTGCGAAAGCGATAGGATGACCTATCGATTGTCTCTGCACTGGGTAGCTCCTGGTATAGAGATTTCCTAAGTGATGGGAAATTCGATCGGGATTGTGAATACCCGGATTGCAAGGGCTTCGTGAGAAGTGCCTTCGGTTTTGTTCGAGCCCGGAACAGACTTGTATGGATTGTATGTCTGACGTTACAAATTGAGATATAAAGCAGATTTCTTTCAAATATATTTCTGTTGGTGGCGGAGAATTTATTCTTTTAGCTTAACACCCTTCTCTGAGACGTACGAGCTCAGAGGTTATGTAGTTGAAGGTTATCAGCGGTATACTCCCAATTTGGTAATGTGACATGCTGAGTGTTGCTGTGAAATGATCATTGTGTTGATTATTTGTGATAGGATCGTTCATTTGATCATCTATCCTGGTGATCATTTCTATGATCATTTGTTGACCCAAAGCATGGCTTTTGAATAAAGTATGTTTTTGTGGACGTGACTTCGTCGAGCCTCACACCCCGTGAATGGTCAAAACAGGAAAGATGCAGCAAGGTTATGAGGGGTAGCGCCCTTTAGGATATGTGCATTTCCTTCTGGAAAAGGGTGGTATCATGGTATGGAGCCCAGATACTTACTCATGTTGAAAACACTTTATGATTGTGTGAATTGATTGCGAGCGCTCGGGTGAAAGGTCCCAAAGGACCGGGGGATGGCATATTCGGTCAGTTGTTACTCAGTTAGGGGTAACCCGGCCTTGTGTTGGTAGAGATCCGGTTTGGTTCTCGGGGATGTCCATCCAGAGGCATTCTCATGTGGCAATGGGAAGTTCCTTGGCCTGATCATTCGTTGGAAATCCAAAGAAACAATACGAGACTTGTACGGTTTTAGTTGTAGAACCTGCCATCTAATATGGTAGCTATAGTAAGCATACTATAATGGTACCTATGCTGGCTAAGATTTATATTCTACTTTCGAAATGAATTTTTCCTACACTATGCACTAGTAATAATATAAAATGTTCTTTTAAATGCGTATCAAGCATCTTTGACTATCATAAGGAGAAATCTCCTCCAAGTCTGCGTTTGCATTGTGTGTGTGGCGGAAGGTCTTATGGTAGTCTCATTTTTAAAAGCATTGCGAATTGAATTTAAAAATATTCCTCTATTTTTGATTTTTAAAGATAAATAAACTGTTTTGAGTTCTCACACCAGTCACATGACTGACTCGGAGTTTATTGTTTTCCTTCCTAAACTCTGGGTGCCCACCAATTTCCACACGGGCAGTCAAGAGTTAAGGTTTATCAGGATATTCTGGATATTCTGGAGTTGCTGGAGGCAAGATGGATGGCATGGCGTATTACTAGTATATAGTATTTCTTTTCTGTTGTTTGTTGTTGTACACTCTGATGATATGATGTAATGAAACGTAATGTATAAAATGTAATAACTGATATAGTTCTTTGTTTAAAGATTATTCATTTATGTATTATATGTTGTTCCGCTGCGAATTGTGAGATTCTGTTATTGTTCTGTTGTTTCCTGTTCCGTTCTATTTTCTATTTTCTTTTCTCTCTATTTTCTATTTTCTTTTCTCTATATTTTCTCTCTTCTTCTTTCTCTTTCTTTTTCTTAAACCATAACATTTCGGGTTTTCGGCCTTCGATTTCTCGGCAGTCGATAAAGTGAGTATCGATGTTGAATTTTCGAAAGTCGAAAATTTCCGGGACGTTACATCAAAGCTCACGCACGCAAGAAGAAATGTAGAAAATGTTGAGATGCAATTGAAAACTATTTGTGTACGAGGCTTATATTTATACACGATTGCATTGATTGAGGAGAGAGAATATAGGCAAGAAAGACTTGAGCGAATATTTATAGTGGTATTGATTGCGTGAATTTAGCAAAAGGAAATTGCAAGAAATCTTTGGCAAACATTTTGTACACGTTTAAAATTTATTAGGAAGTAAATGCGTTGATTAAAACGCGGGAAATATTTATAAAATGGGAAGGTGGTGAAAATTATTTGCGTACAAGGTTGAGTATTTAAATGAAACCAGAATTGATTGCTTGGAGAAACGGTAGGAATAATTCCTGTCAGGAGGAATTTGCGCGTGATATTTGATTTATGAGATAATTGCGTTGGATAGATTAAATAAAGAAATGTACTAATTAATGGTATAGGAACATTAAGGAAATAAAAGAATTTCGTTCGAATGGTAAGGAAAATTAAAGATTTTGTTCCTATTAATTGCAAAGGAGTAAATGGAAAAGAAGAGACACTTATATACGTGAATTTCAAACAATCTTGAAACGGATTTTGAACTTCTAAATAGAAATAAATTTTCTTGAAACTGCTAAGCGAATTTTTATTCCTATTACAAAAATGAGAAAAAAGAGAAGCGTAGAAATTTACACGTAACTTATCAAAACTAGATTTAAAAGAAATTGAACGTCTAGGGAAATGATTTCTTTCCCACTTGGAATGCAAGGCTACAGATAAATTTATTTATTTAACGTCAAAATAAATATTATTCCCAATTGAAACCATATTAACTTTTAAATCATTAAATTAACATATAAAATAATAACAACTATCTACTGCTTTATAGTAAATAAAAAAAATTGTAAATTCACAGAATACAACCTGTTACTTTTATTTCAAAATATCTTTCTTATAATAATTATTATATTTGGAAAACATTTTGAAATAATTTTCGCTTTTAAAAGTTATAAATAAAATATTATTATGTTAACCACCAAATTAAATGTTTATTTTAATACATTCTCTTTCCCTAAATGGAAAGATTTCAACAAATACAAATATTAATTTCGTATTAAAATAAAAAAATCTAATTCAACTACTTCTTTTTATTAACAATAAATCCAACATTATTTAATAATTAAACATAACTCAACATATCCATTAGTTACCAATTTTAGTTCATTTGTTAGAGGTTAACTTATTTGAATTTCAACAATACAATTAAACTATTGTTTCCTCTATAATTTTATTCCATAGATCAATATTTACAATTAACAATTATTATTAAATTCTTAACATTTGTTGTTTTTAATTTAAATTGTAAATCTCATATAAACTATTATTATTCCCATCATTTTTGTTTCTACCAAATTTTATTCAATATTTAAAAAAAAATTAGAATTTTAAATTGGTCTAAAATTTCGATCGTTACCCATTACCCTTTTTTTTCCAGATCTGAACCGCGTTGCAAAAAATAAAGATGGGAAGAGATTTTGAAACGGTTAGGAAATCAAAGATTTTTATTCCTATTAAATACGGAGACGCAAATAAAAGTGGAAATTTTTACACGTGAATTGGAGGCAGGGTTTATTTTTTTTTTTTAAATGCACGTACTGATTTGATTTTTAACAGTTAAGATATGAAATCAAAGAGTGCGTACAATAGACGCAAAAATTAAAACGAACTTACGCCCAAATTAATTAACAAGTAACGTAATCTAAATTTATATGTTTTCTTATTTATTCACTACTTATATTTAATTATACGTAATCCAAACATGAAATTTTTATTTCAAAATATTATTATTTAAAATTTCTCAAAAATTTAATTAAATACGTTATTAAAAACCGTTTATAATTTATGGGTTGTTACAGGAAGTAAAAAGTAAAATAAATTTTACTAGTCAAAAACGACAAATTTCCTAACAAAAGCATTCTTATCCTAAGAAAGATTTATGTAGGCTGTTCATCTCAACTTCATTTTAATTTCAGCCGCCAACAACTCAATGTCAAACTGTCCATAACTTTGTACAGGCCTGCAAATCTTCTTGAGCCACAAGATTTTGTACCTATGCATCATTTTGTCTTGCCTAAACGTGTATATATATAGGGGTGTGTGTGTGTGTTAGCTTCAGATTTCAAAAGCCTATAAACAATACCTTGTAACAAATGATACTCTACAAAACAAAGTGAGAAAAAAATCACGTTCTTCCAAAGTTTCAAAAGGGAAGGCAACATTTCAAAATTTTAGTGCAAAGACTAAGAATAGACTGGAAGTTACCAGGATTTCATCATGATCAAGGTGTGATTTATACCTTTGGAAAGCTTGGAATGTTATAAAATTTACTATGTATATTCAACAGCCTTTAAAAATCTTATATATGATTTATCTTCAAAAATCATTATCTCCTTGCTCGATTCAAGTTTACGAATGAAGTAAACTAGTGAAAAGTTTGCCTTTGAGTATAGAACTTGCTAAAATTAGTTTGAAGCTTGACCATACTGTATATTCGATGAATTTGAAATAATACAGTAGACAACCAAATTTTTGTCAAAAATTAACATATCCAAATCATCCAACCAAAACTATAGGAATGACGCCATATGAAAATAGGAATTTTAGTGGAATATTTATGATTTTTAATATCCTAGGTTGTGTGTAATTCAAAGTTGATCAGAATCCATTCAAAATTTATTTTCAGACGATCTAGGCGTCGTGGGAAGGAGTGTTTGGGTCGAGGAGGAGCACGGTGACGAGGCCAAGGTTTCACCCTGGCCAATTTTCGTTTTTGGGTTTGGTTGTCGATGGCGAAGGGTGTTTATGGTTTAAGGACATGATTTTGGTAGGTTCGGTCCTCCTCGATCTGGTAGTGGATGGTGGAGTCGAGTGTGTTCGAGTTTGGCGTGGGGGTGCTCAAGGCATTGGCGATGTTAGTGGCGTATGCGACATAGGTTCTAAGTGATCGTGGCGGTAGTAGGAACTGGTTTTACGAACCTAGACGTGCTCGACAATTTAGGATGGGTGATCGATTTTTGTTTTAGGGGTGGTGGCGTATGCACGAGGGTGGCACGTGGTTGTGGAAGTGATAGGCGATGGATGGCTGGCCTCGAGTTGGTGGTTCGACAAGGATGTCCTGCGTGTACGTGCATGGAAAATTTCCATGTATAGGGGAAGTTCCAGGGTGGGAAGGCGACCGGAGCTTGGACGATGGGTTGCGGTAGCCTTGGTTTAGGTCTCGAGTCTTGCGAGAGTTTAGAGTAAGTGATTGTTGGAGGCAGCAACGTCGATCGAAGAATGTGGCATTGGTTTTGGATTTCTTGGGTTCAACTAGAATTTGGGGAAAGAAAAGGTGAAGAAGCGGTTTTGGGCAGTGGTGATAGGCTTTGGGCCAAAGGAAAACGGGTGAGTAAAGTTTAAAATATAAATGTATAATTTTATAAATATTTTGAAAATTTGAAAATGTGATAATTAGTGCATACGAATTTCGATTTACGTGAAATTCATTGCATTGGGTTTGTGTCAACGAACACTACGTCTTTGGATAATCTATTATCAAGTTTGAAAAAGTGAAAAATTATGGTATATTAAAATGGCCAAAAATTATAAGTACCTGATTTAAATAAATATCGTCGTTTAAATTTATATGATCCACCTATTGAAATTATTTGCGCTGATAAAAATAACTGTAACATCCCTGAAATTTAACCAAGTTTAATTTGACAATTAATTTAATTTGACAATTAATTTAATTTTGGAATTAAATTGTGAATAAATTAGAAATTTCCAGAAGAAATCAAAGTTTTTGGATTACAAAATAGAAATTTGATTTGAAATTTAAGAATAAGTATTTTATAAACAAATACTGAATTTAAAAATAAAATGTATCAAAAATAAAGTAGAATTTAAAAGCTTTAAAAGTTAATGATAGTTTGTTTTCTAAATTTTTAATTATATTAATATTTCGAAGATGTAATAAAATTCAAAAGATTATTTTTAAGATTTAATCCTCTTATATATGTACATATATGAATAAAAGTGATTGTTTGTTAATATGTAATCAAATTTTTGAAACCATTCTTTTCTTTTAAAAGTTGTACAAAAATAAATGATAAGAAAAGTATGAATGTATAATATATAAAAATATATGTATATTAAAATCTTGTACTAGATTAAAATTGTAATGTGAAGAATAATTGAGATAAAGATTAGTGTAAATATAAATATGAAAGAAGATATAAACATTTTCAAAATAAAAACATATGTTATATATGAAATTTTATTTACATGAAGGGTTAATATAAAGTTTACAAAAATAATTTGATCCAAGGATATAAACATAAAAATGACCTTTATTGACATTTGTAAATGAAAGAAGATTTGTAATTACAAGTGTAAGTAAAATGGACAAGTGGCAAAGAAAGTTTACTTTCTTTTGAATTAGAATTGAAAGCATGCATAAGAAAAAGAAAAGAAAAAGAGTTAGAAGTCAGGCTGTTCTTCTCAAACCTGAGGATTCGAAATTCTCTTCAAAAGTAAAACTGAAACAAAGTTTAAAACCACAGAAAAAAAATGAGAGAGAGCCCGTGATCAAGTAAATTAAAGTCTGGAAAATATGAAACCAAAGTAAACTAAAATCTCAAAAACCTGAGAAGCAGATTTGGCAAAACAAAATGAGAAATTGGAAAGCTGGAAACACAAATTCGAAATCTTGAAAAAATATCAAAGCAAAGGCAACTCAAAATCAAGCAGGTTCAGAAAAAAAAAGGATCAAGCAAACCTTAAAAACAACCTCTGTTCTTTCAGGAAAGCAAGTGAGTAAACCTTTTCTATAAAGCCTAAGTTGTTTGGCCAGTTGCATGTGATAATACTTGAAATTTTGTTGAGTAGTATGCTTTACATCTTTGTTCAGAGATGACTTCATGTGTATATGTATGTTAATACTGATATGCATATCTGTGTACCCTTATATAGGTCTCTGTTTAATTAACAGATCAGCAAAATTACGAAAAAAAAATTCGTATCTTAATATGCAAGCAGTTTTAAGTTATAATGTTTAAAGGGAAACTATTAGAAATAGTCAGATTCAAATTTTAAAAATTATTCTAGATAACATTAACTGGTAGAGATTCTGGAATATGAAAATGTCAGTAATAATCAACAAAAAATAGGAAATCAAATGGTTTAATTTCGAATTTCGATTATATGAACAAATTTGCATTTCAAAATTATGACTTCTGATAACAAATTTAAGATTTTTAAATTTATATTTGTGGAGAAATTTGGGTTTGAATGGAATAGGCAAACTCGTCAATTTCCGTTGATTGGCAAATTTATATTCGTCGAGATCATGATGGGAGGTAGCTTACGTGTCATAGATAGGTGGAAAAATGGAGCTACATTTTTTTAGATGACCAGAATGGTCGTGGAACGATGATTTAGGGTTTAAGGTTATGTTTGGGTTGCTGACATTCTCGAACAAATTTCGTCATCGACACTGCGACGCAGGCGGTCGCACCTGGGGGGTCGAGTTCATGGTGGGTCGAAACGCCTTCGGTCAGAATTGCGTGGGTTATGGTGGTGTGTAGCGGCGAGGCGGAGGGGTTTTCAGATGAGCATGTGGTTCCAGGAAGTGATATTGGGTTCGAATTTGGCTCGATTTTGATTTAGGGAAAATTATGTATATTGGGTTGTTCGAATTGATTCTGGTGATCACCGGTGATGCTTGGGTGCCTACGGCGTTGACCGAAGTTGGTCGTGATGTTTGTGCACGTATACATGCATTTTCTCGTATCTGGGTTTCGAAGCTTTGGGAAAGGAGATAGAAACCCGGGGTGAAGCACGTGAAAACCAGGGTTAGACTCGAAGCTGATGTAGATTCTTGTGGCCCGAAATTTAGCTCGGGTGAAACAAGTTTTTTGTCGGGTTATTTGATGTGGGGCAAAACAGTTTCAAATTTTAAAAAGAAATTTAAGTTTTACTTTGAAACCAATTTTGTTAAAACAGATTTTTGTGAATATTAGATGTTGACACAGTTTTGATTGGTAAAAAAAAGTTTTTAAATAAAATTGTTTTAAATTAACCAAGTTTTAAAATAGTTTAAAATATATATAACCTTTATTTTAAAAGGTTTATTTTAACTTAGTAATAATTAAAGTTCGTCAATTAATATAAAGGATGTTTTAAAATTGTTAATTAACTTTTAAAGGTTAAGTTAAATTTATTTGTTAAAGAGAATTAGTTACTTGAAGTTAATTACTTAATAGTAATTAAGATAAAATTAATTAATAATTCAAGTTTAATTAATCAAGTAATTAATGAATAATTAATAAAAAATAATAATTACTTAGTGAAAGTAATTAAGGATTGATAATTGAGACTAAAGATTGATTTAATCAAAGTGTTTAAAGGTTAATTAATTAAGGCTAATTAATTAATGTAATTAAAGTAATTAATTTAAGAAGTAATTAATTAATTAAAGGTTAGTTAATTAATAAAAGTAATTAATTAATGGTAAAATTTAATTAAGTAATTAAGGATAATTACTTATTTTAAATTAATTAGGATTAATTAATTAAATGATAATTAATTAAGGGTAAATTAATTAATTAAGAATAATTAATTAAGGGTAATTAATTAATTAAGATTAATTCTTTAATAATTAAAGGTTAATTAATTAATTAAGGTTAATTAATAATAATTTAAGGATGATTAATTAACATAAATTGTGATTAATTAATGTTAGTTAACCTGGATTAGTAATTTATCTGATTTCGAGTAATCAGATGATCAATTAACCTTATTTATGGATGTTTGTATTAATTAAATGCTGTGAATTGTTTCGTCATCTCTGCTATGTGATGCTGTGTGATTAGAATTGTTTTAATTCAAACTGTGATGAATGTAATTTGTTTATCTATAATGCATTTATATTACCCATTCTGTGATTCTGCGTATATAGACAAGCGTTATAGGATTATACCGCTTATCGATATTGCTGTGATTGAATCTGTAATGGTTGATGATGTAACGATTAATGATCTTGTACTATTGAGTTAAAACCCCTGGACTACACTATACACACAAATATGGATTGCACGTGGAAATTAGTTAAGTCATAGATTTTTGAAATAGTTTTAAAAATTGAATTTTTGAATCCAAACGGTTTTGGAAATGGATTGGGTTTAAAGTGAAAAGCATTTGAAAAGGAATTTCGAAGATAAAAATTATTTTTGAATAACTTGATTCAGTTTTGAAATTTGATTTAAATTTGAATTCAAAATTTGAAATTGAATTCTACGTTGAGAATTTATGATGTAAAAAGGTTATACAAGTTTCTATGAATTTAAACCATTTTAAAAGTATGGTTTTGAGAATTTGAATTTAACCTAAGGACTTTAACTCGTATAAATGAAATCAGATTTTTTCGAAATGAAAACTAATTGTTTTCAAATAATAAAACCTTTCATATAAGGAATGAATTTCCAATTTGTGTTAAAAGGGTTTCAAGATTGAAATGGTTTTCCAAGTTATGGATAAATCTTTGTGAAAGGTTGTCGAGCTTTGTTTTGAAATTGAAAAGGTGTACCTTTTGTATAAAAGATTGAAAGGGAATTGTTTTGAAAGATATCAATTAAATCTTGGATTTAAAGATTGGATGGTTTAATCCAATTTGGAAGGAAATTTGTTTTGAAAGAATGTGAATGAATCTTTGTGAAAATAGGTGAACTTTGTGAAGTGAATTTTTTTGTTTAAAAAGATTTAAAATGGTAATTTGTTTAAACCATTTGAAAAGAAAGGTTTTGAGTTTTACATTTGTGACTTAATTGAGGACCCATTATCTATATGTTTTTAAATATAGCGCTCATTATTCAGTTTAGCCCGGAGAGGACCTTTGTGTCATATAACCCATTCCGAATAATGATACGACGTTATGGATAGCATTTGAAGACCGGTGGTGAAGACCGGGTGTTTGCGAGAATGATAGGATAACCTATCAAATGACTCTGCACTGAGTAGCTACGGTATAGAGTTCTCTATATGTGATGGGGAATCCAATCGGGATTGTGAATATTCGGATTGCAAGGGCTTCTTAGGAAGTGCCTTCGGTTCTGTTCGAACCCGGAACAGACTTGTATGGATGTGTGTCTGACGTTACACTTTGAGATGTAAAGCTGGTTTCTATCGAATACATTCCTGTTTGGTGGCGGGGATTTATTCTCTTAGCTTAACACCCTTCTCTGAGACGTACGAGCTCAGAGGTTATGTAGTTGATGGTTACTAGTATACATTCCCAATTTGGTAATGAGGCATACGAAGTGCTGCCGATAATTTGTTCATCAAAGCATGGCTTTGTGAAAAAGCGTAGCTTTGTGGACGAGAATGCATCAGGACCTCACAACCCGGTAATGGTCGAAATAGGAAAGATGCGGCAATGTTGCAGGGGTAGCGCCCCTAGGGTATGTCCATTCCTTCTGGAAAAGGGTGGTATTATGGTATGGAGCCCTGATACTTAACTCATGTGGACATTGTAAATTTATTACTGTGTTATGTTGTTGGAGTAAGGATCCTTGGATAAAGGTCGCAAACGACCGGACGTGACATATCTTAGGTGTTACTCCTGGGAAGGGAGTGCACTGGACTTGTTTTGGCAGAGAGCTGGGACAGTTCTCGGGGCGTCCCTCCAGAGGCGTACCCATGTGGAAATGGAAAGTTCCTTGGCCTGACCATTTGTTGGAAAATCCAATGTCCAATACACGCCTTGTACGGTTTTAGTTATATAACCTGCCATCTACTTATGGTGGCGCCCCACTGTTTGGATGGTAGCTAAAGTAGGCATAGTTTGAAATGTCTATGCTAGCTAAGATTAATATTATACTTACAAATATTTTTCCACTATGCACTAATAATAATATCAAAATATTTGTTCGCGTATCAAGCATTTTTTACTATCATAAGGAGAAATCTCCTCCAATTCTGTGTTTGCATGGTGTGTGTGCTGGGAGGCCTTATGGTAGTTTCATTTTCCAAATAGCATTGAGGATTTCATTTTTCTTTGTTTTTCAAACCAAATGTTTTTTGTTTACTCATACCAGTCCCACGACTGACCCGGAGTTTATTGTTCCCTTCCTAAACTCTGGGTGCCCACAATTTTCCACATGGGCAGTCTAGAGTTTGGTTTTTCAGATAGTCAGATAGTAGATATCGATTTGGTAGCCTTCGGCTTTCTGTTTGGTATTCTTTGGAGTCTTTGGAGTGCATGGGCTGCACTTGCTTAGCTTTGTGCAACCTTTATGGAGATTCGAGCTTGGAGTTTTAGAGCTTTGGCTTTGGAGTTTTGGTTTGAGGTTGCAGTATTAGATTCTGTTGAACGCGGTATTTTGTGTTGTATATAATCTTTGACGTTGATGATTATCATTGTATCAAATTGATGTATCGGATATTGTGTTCATGTTGTATCAATGATATCATCTTTTGTTTTCGCTGAGTTGTTTATCATCTAATGTTGTTGCAAGCTCCGACGATACAGATTTGATGTTGTTTGTTGGGCATTGAGTTTGGGTCGTCACAATAACGATGAGTTAATGTAAATTAATTACGATGTTTTGACATTTGTTTAGGATAAGACACCGTTCTGCTAATTGTAATTGTTTGGAACCCTATTGGCAGAATAAATCACCGTTCTACCATTATCACTGAATATGTATGTTTTTGGACATTGACTAGCATAAATAAATTCCAGTTCTGCTATCATGTAGTAATGGACATCTATTTATTAGCCCGATAATTATATTGGACAATATGATGGTGAACCGATAGTAAACAATGGATTGATGTGCATATCTGAATCTGTTATTCTGGATTGCTATGGGATAAATGGTAACTTGATTAAGTACCATTGGAATTGATAAGTCTTCTTTCAAATTTGAAAGTTGATTTTTGAATCCAGGGCTGTTTTAAGGATAATTGTTTTATGATTCATAAAGATTATTTAAAAAGTATTTAATTTTGGTTTTCAAAGTTATTTAATTATTTAAAATATTTTAAAAGTATATTTTAATTTTTAGTCAAACTTATCTTATAATGATTTATTTTAAAGTTAATTATTATTTAAGAATTAATCGGTATTATTATTATTTCAAAAGATAAATTATTCAGTATTAATATTATTTATATAATAACTTTTATTAAAGAGTATTTGCCTAAATTAAACTTGGAAATTATTATAGAAACTTTACAAGCCTTAATTTGAGATATTTATTGAAATAAAAGATTCGAGAAGTAATGGTATAATTTCAAAGGCAGAATCGGGAGGCAGAGATTGCCTAAATTAAATTTGACTTTTCTAGGATAGCAACGCAACCAGAGCTACGATCCACAGTCGATACCAAATAATATTTTCAAAATATACTCATATTTATATATTTCGTAAAAGTTTTCAAATATTTTTGAAAGGGATGATTTGAGAATATACATATTCCGGTGAGATAGTATATACCTTTTTGATAAAAAGAGATTTAATCTATTGGAATTAAATTAAATAAGTTTAGTGATTTTAGTGGGAAACAAAATATTTGATTGAATTATTGTTTATTTTATAGTTAAATAACCGCTATCAAATCTGGACCAAAACGTAACTTTGGAAATATCTAGAAGACACATAGGGATTATGTGGCACAGTAAGCGTACGAGGTGCTATACTGTATGTGTAAACTCATTTCGTTCTTATAGGACGATTATAAGGAAATCCGTTCACTAATGGTTAGGATGCATCTCCGATCTTATTTTCATCTGTTTATTTTCTAAAGAACCGGGGTTGAGTTTACCGAAAATATCGAACATAGTTTCGAAGGGACCGAGATCAGATAAGATATCCGAAAACCTCTTCGATACAACGAATGCGTTTCAAAGTGAGGACCAAAGCATGGATCAAAGATGGAGCATTGAAGTGAAGGGCTAGTTGCTACTAATCATGAGGATGATTCCAAAATGGATGTAGTAGGAATAGTTCCTTTGTTTCGTTCAGACCCAGAATGAACTTGTATGGATGAATGCTATCATCACATTGTCATTGGAGGACAAGGAGCATTCTAAATGTAAATTCCTTAAGAGGTAATTGTAGCCTGATGCCTCATCAACCAGAATAACTGAAAGTTTGGGGAGTTGCAGCAAGGCTAAGTGGGCTGCACCCAATTAGGGTATGTTTATCACCTTTCTAAATACCCTTGGATATTATAAATACGTGCATGGGAAAGAGCTTGATGAAGGTGGGAACACCGGGATGATAGCATATTCGGTACTATCCAAGTTAGGGGTAGGTTGGTCTTGTGTTATAGTGGATCCTGGCAAGGTCTTCGGTACATATTTCTAGTGGTGTACTATGATGGATGGTACCTCAGTGCTTAGTCATTGTATGAAAATACATTCTCCAGTACGAGCCTTTACGTTTTTGGTTGTAGAGCCTAGTATGCTGGAATTTAATTAATACAACAATTTCGGCTATTTGAATAAGTATTTGTACTTGGACACTATTATAATATCATTGGATTTTCTAAAAAAGGTTTTAGTTGTCGTAAGGGAAAAGCCTGTCTTGTTTATGTGTGACGTGGTCTTACGAGACACCTTTGATTTTAAAAGGATTTTTGAAAGTTATAATAAATAAAATTGCTTGTGATTTAAATTCTGTAACAACCCGAAATTTAACCCTTAATAATTAATTCGTTAATTAATTAGATAATAAAATAACTTTGTGAAATTATCAGAATTGAGCCATGGAAGTAGCACCATTGTGTCCGTGGTAATTTTCTAGCCAATTTCCATATATAGAACGTCCAAAACTGAGCTAATATGACCAAGTTACAAAATAAGAAAAAGAATACACACACACACAGGTCGATCGGTTGGTTAACCTATGCAAGGGAGTGGTCGACCCGCCTTGCATTTTGGCAGGCGAACGAACGTTAATTCATTCGGACGAATCGACAGCTACCGAACACGTCATTTGCATCCTTTATTTCGATCTGGTCCATTTCTGCATCCGATGGCTCCTATTCGGCCTATGATGTGGTTGCATCCTATTCGATCTCTAAATCCAACGGTCCGAGATCCACTTCTACACATATACATAGACCCCTAAACCTAACACTTTTTCTCATTCTAGGTTTGCTCCAATTGGGTTCACCTTTCTAGGAAGGACCCTAAACGGAATAATTTTTCCAAAGAAGAATCGTTATAAATTAAATTATTTTACAACTTCAAGTGGATCATGGAAGACCAAAGGAAGAGCTTAGGACCGGTGGTGAGTGATTGTAATTACTTTAAGATTTCTTTAAGTAATTTAAAATAATAGGGTTTCCAATAGTTATAGTTTTACTACAATTTCTGGAATAGCCTTTACAGTACAGTTTTTAGAATGATTTTCAGTATATTTCCTTTCAGCTATTCTTTTCAGTAATTTTGATTTATTTCTGTTAATTATAGCTTTTCCATTTATTTACAATTATTTATAGTATTTTAGTTTATTTACTGTTATTTACATCTTTTTTTTACGCTTTAGATTTTCTTCTATTTTCAGTATTCTTTTATTCCTTCTTCGCGTATGGATTAGAATAGGATTAATGCAAACATGGATTCTGAAGTAACAGAATATAAGATGTAAATTTCAAAGACTGTAATGTAAATGGAATTTGAGTGAAATTATGCCTAACTATGACATTAATTGGACTAAATTAAAAAGATTAGCCTAGTAATAACTTAGAATTATAACTTAAAAAAATGAAAGAAGCTTATTTTCACACTTAGACCTTGGGGTAAGTAATAAGCTTGATTATAATGTAGGTTATAATAAGAAAAATAATAGAATAAAGCTTATTTTACGACTTAAGATAAATTAATAAGCACAGATAGTAGAGAAAAATGTAAAGGGTTATTTAAATAATTTACTAAAGTTAATAAGCAAAGATAAAAGTAGGACATGTACCTAATAGCATTCCCTATTAGAAAAAATGGTGAGTCTAGGGCACGTTTATGCTAAGAATGGTAGTAATTAGTCAAATAGGAGTCCAAATCATGGGGGATTTGGATAAGGGGTGCAACTAGATATTGTTTGGATGATGGGCCAGTACCAACAACATTTCCTCTATTTTTCCATGGACACACAGTGATCTCGCTTTAGCCTGAAGTGAGATAAGGGGCATGCTATGTTGGACGTTAGAGGTAATAAAAAGACCCAATAGGTGGAGCAAAAGGTAGCATGGGCATGGTGGCAAGTTACGCAAGCGACTTCCATTGCGGGTGCTTGGTAATAGCTATGAGTTCCAAATGCTTAGTATGGGTTTTTTAGTAGACACCATTGCCTTTTGTGTAGGGATCTATATTTGTCGTCCAGATCCACGGTAGTTTCTCTATGCATCTTCCGTAGATACCATTGGCTGCTGTCTAGGGAGTTATATAGCGGCTGGTCCATAGTAAGGTCTATGGAGTAGCAGGTCGGTCAAAAAGGGTAGAATTAGGGTGACATCCTAATTATAGGATTAGGAATTCAGCCTAATCAAAGTAGAAATCAAAGACAAGTGCAAGCAATCAAAGTTAACCTATCTTATAAATTGAGCAATATTTAATCATACTTATTTCCAGTTTGTCTCTTTCCTATTTCCTTTATTATTCTTTTTTATGCCAGAACTGTTGTAGAGTCTATTAGTTTTATCTTGCTTAAAGACTCTAGTAATTACAATCATTCACCAGACTTTTGGTCTGACCCACTCCTCTATTTTCCCCTTTTCCCCCTTAGGTAATCAAGGGAGAAGTCAGTAGATTGCTGCAGCTTGGA
The DNA here is from genome assembly GCA_030765085.1 of Allium cepa. Classification (NCBI taxonomy): domain Eukaryota; kingdom Viridiplantae; phylum Streptophyta; class Magnoliopsida; order Asparagales; family Amaryllidaceae; genus Allium; species Allium cepa. Next base: position 372,789,946 of record CM060944.1, on the reverse strand, counting down.
GTTTCTTAGAGGAGAGTTCTTCTATTTATTTCTTTTATTTCATCTTTAGCTCTCTTTATGTACTAGCTTATTTCAAGGGATATTATGTACTCTAATTTTGATACTATGAATTTTTATTTATAAGATATGATGGGTTTTGAGATATGGATGTTGTATTTGGTATTTGACTTATTTATTATGCAATTATGAAGCTTTATTTCATTTAAGTAATTATTTTAGTTTCCACTATTTTTGCCTATTTTTGTGTTGTGAATCTTAGCCTTTGTTAGTTTTAGTTATACTTACAATGCACCATGCCTTTTAATGTGTCCTTTTGGGTATATTAAGGTGTGTGGGGTGTTTCTAATTCTCACGTTGGTTTTACCAGACTGACCCAGACATGGTTTTTCCTAAATGCTCGGG